>CM042436.1:31166541-31289041 GCA_023631565.1 Gymnocephalus cernua
AAAGTGGCATGTTATCAATCACAAAATTATGCTGTGTGGCAAAAAAGCAGCATTAGGAGTATTTTTTTCTGTGACATTGTATGATTTACAATTACGCTCAAACGTATCATCTATGGTACCGTGTTTTGAAGGAAGTTACGAGTAACTAGAGGGTGAAAGGTTATATGACGCCACTGACGGGCAACTAAAGGAAACGTGCCGTGTCTGAAAATAAAATAACAGATTTCTCTGGTTTTGACATTTGGTGGAAACATTTGGGAGAATGTAACTACACAACTAAAAAAATATATATAACATAGGTATGGTCGTTTTTAGACATTTTAATGCAGAAATGTTACATATTGTACCTTTAAGTTATGAAACAATATTACTGTCTCAGAGCTCACCTTAAATCTCAGTTTAAGACATCTATGTGCTAGCGGGACTATAAGCCAATCATGGTCCAGTATGCAAGTGTGATATGGAAAGTTTAAACATCCAGTGCACACACTGTTTGAACCTATGAAAAAAAACTAAATTTTGCATATTCATTAAATCTGGAAGCCTAAAGTTAACCAGGGTGACTGCACACCGCACAAAAGTCATGTCTTCGCTGTGTGGCTCAAACACCCACCAACTCTGAACAAAATCTGAATGTCGACTTATTGGTGGCTAATGTTAGCAAGCCAGCTACCTCCACTTTTCAGCCACTGTGCCAAGCTGACATGTCCGAGACAAGTGTCTTTACTAAGCACAGTCTCGCATTACCAGACCTTCCTCCACAGCGCTGTGGAGGAGGGTCTTGCTAGTCCACACAGCATTGGTTATGATAACTTTGTACTATGAACTGGTTAGATCTGGCAACTAAATTGTTAAATAGAAGTCAGATGTAGCAAGAAACACAAGCAGACGGATGACAGACAGGTGTGAGCCAAATTTAATTGGAAAACAGTTTGTCTCCCTGATTTGACTTTAAGGTTTTGTACTTGTTTTCACAGTTTTTGTATCAACATTTTGGGTGTGCTCACTTTAGGTTTCACTTTAAACTAAAGTGGTTTTCATAATCTAAACTGTGGGCTTGTTTACAACCTGTCCGAGCGTTCTTCTCATCTCATCCTGCCCATCTGACTTTGTTACAGCAATGGCGCTGTGTTCCCAGATACAGTGTTATCATAACTGATAGAAATGATGAGGAGAGAAGAGTGTCTATTGGAAAAAAGGGTATTATCCTTTACAGTAATTGAAGACATTTTGAAGCATAATTCTTAAATTCAAAATAAAAACAGGACTAACATTTCAGGTAGATTCAGGTTAAAATGGACAACAAAGGCCTGATCAGCTTTAGAGATAAGCAACAAAGCTTGTCAGAAAGAGGTTCAAGCAATCAGTGAACACTGCACCTTCACAATGTGACATGACATTCACATCAACCCACTATCCAAAAGAAAACAGGACAAAAAAGGACAGAAATCAACACGCACTTCACCTAAAACAGTGTTGCACTTCAAGGCTCAGAGGAGTTAAAGATGCTATCAGTTAAAGCACCTGCTGTGTATGTGTTTTTGTGTGTGTGTGTGTGTGTGTGTGTGTGGTCAGTGGTACATAAAGAGGGAGCACGGCACCCATGTCAGATATGCTGCCCTTTCTGCTAACGGCTCCAGAGGCCACAGAGGCTAACTGCCGCCGCTGCCCCCACCTCTGCCGCCCACCCACCCACCCAGACAGACAGCCAGCCAGCCAGCCAGCCTCTACCCTCTTCTCACATGCACACTCACGCACTGTCACACACTCAGGCGTGCACAAACTGCAATCCACACAGCCGTGCGTCCATTCTGGATGTCTCCAGCCAGCTAGCGGCAACGTTCCCGCCACAACTGCCAGTGCATTTGACCTTTCCTGTCCAGGCCTAATCGGATTGTGTCCCTCTTTATGAAATCAGACGCTAAAGGTCAGCAGGCTGTTTAACATGGGGTGGAGGCCCAGAGCTATGGAATTTGCCTTGGCAGTAAATTACCTTTATTATGTTTGGTCCGTGTGATTCTATACCCTCCCAAAGGCTGCGGGGCTCTGGCCATGGTGATACATGGAGATGGGCTACCAACAGGAGCAAGTCTTCGCTATGAATAACAACTGGGGTGTTGCATGATGTTACAGAAATAGTGCATTTGCAACCCAGTGAGCTTTCTTTCACCTCTTGCTTTCTGTTGCGTGCCCCGGCATTCTTTCACTTGTCTCTGTGTAGAATATAACAGATCAATCATAGGTGCCTGTTTTTTTTTTTTACGTTTTCAAGAACATCTGATGGAAGCAAACCTGGCAGGGAAAGCATTTATTAGGTGAGAGGAGAACCAAAGCACAACAATTGTTTGAGCCAAATCATTTCTGTTACTATTGCATTACTGTTATGCATTGAGGCGTGCACCATCTTCATTTAGTCTCAAACATCATTACCCTGATGTCCTTACAGGTGAAATAAGTAAATTAGAACTCACCACAAAATCCACTCCACTTTTAATTTTTTTGTCCAGCCTCTTTTGCCCCTGTACGTTTATGAAATAGATTCATAAGGTTTGGAATTTTAACGCAAATTCTCCGCAGAACTTGAAATATTTGCGACCTTGTGCAGAGGCACACACTCTTTCCATTGATTTGATATACAATCGCAACACATCTAAAATACACTTCATTCTCTGTCTGAACACACCAGGCACACTTTTAATAGGGATTAGACTTTGAAACTAATGGTTTTTTAATGGTTAATGAAAGGCTTTATAGATGATCACTAAGCCATTTGTAGTAACAAATTTTGGGTTGGCAGATTGTGAAAAATCCCTTTAAGTTCATGTTCAGACCAACATTAGCCCTGTGTGAAAAGAATGCAGCCCCCCTTATTTGTTTGAATGGGCTCTGGCTAAAAAAAAAAAATCCTGAAAAAAATCTGTCATTATGTGGCACGGCACTGCGTTGGCCAATCAAATATGTGCAACTCAATGGTGTTTTAAGCCCCCAACGTTGACTTCAAGGCAGCGCTGCGACCGTCGACTTCAAGGCACCTAACCCTAACCTTAACCTTAACCCCAAGGGGGTAAGCTTCTCTCCACAACACATAGCTCCTATGGTGCCATTTTGATGCTAACAAGCCATCACCCCCCGTTAGCATTCCATTGACTGTCATTCATTTTGGCCTCACTTTGCGTTTAAAGACTTTATTTGTCCATTGTTTATTTCTAAAGAAACATGACAATGTATAAAAGGCTCCATTACCTTGTACTTCACGTTATGGCTCTGTAGCAGACGTTTTTATAAAAATAGGTGTATAAAAAACGATTGTGTCATAACCACGCAAGTTACTGTCTCATAGTAGAGGAATTACCGTATAGTACAGGAGAAGCTTGCAGGTAGTTTGGACTTACATTAGCTGTTTAAGTTTAATTACTAATGTTAACTAGCATTTTAGTTAGCAATAATTAGCCTGTGCATATGTTATCTCCTTACATATACCTACGCTCTCTGTCTCTGCAAGATTGGGAATGATTGAGATTTCTCTTGGCACAGCTACCAGAAGACTTACAACGTTCAGACACGTTGCCCACATCACATCTATGTCGGCAAGCTCAGTTTGCAGCTGCGCAGTAACGCTCAGCCCTCACCGGAAAAGTGATTCTAATAGCCTTCACTGGTCTCCGTCCAGAGCAACGGGATCTGTTGGTCCATTTCTTTAACTGTCTATGCTTAACCCTAACCATTGCCTAATCCTAGTGCCTTCCAGGCAGCGCTGCCCTTCGTTGGGGGCTTAAAACACCAAACACCGCACACATTCCTGGTAGATTATTTTGTAATGTGAACAATGTGTTTCTCATGTTTATCTTGCTATTGTTGCTACAAAACATAAAAGGATTGCCACTTTAAAAAAACTTAGAACGCAGTAAAGTCCTTCACCGATAAGCTTTCTAATGAATGGGGTCAATAACTCAATCTGGACTGTTTGAATAATATTTTATTGCTTTCCTTTCTTTTTTAAGACAGGTTTGTTTTTTTATCTTAACGCTCAGTAAGTCATTAATGAAGTGTCAAAGTCTGTTCAAAATGTGTCTTTAATAATGTCTTCTAAGTGATCTATACAGCATTAAAGTATTAATAAGTGAATTATTGAATATTAATAAATGTGACAACTCATAAACCATTAAGGTACGCCTAATCAGATCATAATCCAAATCAATGTGATTGTTTATCTGTGTTTTTTGTTCCAGCTTTTTGCAACTGATACTAACAGAAAATTTGACAACATTGACAACAAAGAAGAGAAGAAAGTCCCACATTCACTTTGACACGTATGTTTGTACTTGTATGTATGTGTACGTAAGAAAGACACAGGGAGAGATCAGAGAAGAGTGATGAAGATAAAGACAGAGACAGACAGAATGACCGGAGATGAAGAAAACACATCATCCCGGATACTGGACGCTGTCTATTTCAGGGCCTGATCTCTTTCTATTTCTCTCTCTCACACACACACACACACACACACACACACGTACACCATCTTTGATACGTCGTGCTGTCCATTTGAGGAATGTTCCCGTCAACCAGGAAGTCCTCACCTGGTTGTCATGTAACCCTTTGATCCATCACGCAAGCCACTTCCTGATCCCTCACCCCTTCATACCAAATGATCATCACTCACATGACACGCTCCCTACACGTGTGTGTGTGTGTGTGTGTGTGTGTGTGTGTGTGTGTGTGTGTGTGTGTGTGTGTGTGTGTGTGTGTGTGTGTGTGTGTGTGTGTGTGTGTGTGTGTGTGTGTGTGTGCGGGCTACTGAATACATGTTTGTGACAGAAGGCTGCCGTATTTAGGTTGACATCAGACGTGCTCCTGGCTACTAACCGAATGATGATGGAGATGAAACTGATATGTGCAGACAACAAAGAGAAAACGTCTTCAAGGCCTTTTTACGCACTGTGGCTATCATCAAAGACTGCAGATGGCGAAGGGCGTTACCAAAGACGACAGTTATCCTTTAAATCGTTACCCTCGTGCCCAATCGCTCATTTAATTGTGGCTGTAAAAGCAACATTCTTACCTATGGCATACATTGTGGCAATGTGTGGCATTGTGGTCACCACCAAACTTCATCCACTTTACCCTTCATAATTTCAGCAATGGTGAGTTTTGTATCTCTAAAATGAAGAACGAAAGCGAAAGAAAGAAAGAAAGACAGAAAGAAAGAAGGCGAGCAGTGGATTCTAATAGAATCTTAACTCATCTCTCACTAAAAGCCTCCTCCAGAAACAATTACAGATAAAAAATGAGCATTGCCTATTTCAAACAGAACATGCACACATTCATAACCCCCTAAACCAATTGTAAAAATGGCCCCTTCTCTGGATGAGCTGCAAATGTTTTCAGACTAATACCATTTCCCTCATCAATCGGCTGCTAATGACTGCGAGGTTTCAGAGTTGATGTGAGGGAAGGGTCGGTGGCACATAACTTTGTCTGGAGAACATTGTCTGCAAACTCTGGGGAGTGATGCTTTACAGCAAAGGTGAAGTCCACACAGTTTACGTATGTGATTCTTGTGATCCAGGACTCTTTTATCAATATCGACTAACTTTCTATCTGAGTGCGTGAATAGAAAGAGCCAAGATTATCATTTGTGATGTTATCGAGGGGCGGATACATTTATAATAAATTGCATTGGACTTTGTGAACCTTCCTTTTTGCAACATTTGTGCGAAAAGAAGAACATGTAATTGAGAGTGTAGCTAATCTTATGCTTACAATAGTCAACTCTACAATTTTTCACAGCAGACATTTTGTCTTGTCATAGTAGGAAAAGCACAGGTATTACTAATAACATTAACAATGGTTCTGTTCCATGCAAGTGTCCCAGTAAGCCATGCCAGTGTGATAGTGAGCCAGCCTTAACTAGGGCACTGAAACTGAAGCAGCTACATGGAATTCAGATGCCCTTCATTTAATTATTCACACGGTGCCTTTTTCCTTTTGTGGCATGTCAAAATGTCTTTTTTCTGTTCAGCTTTGCATTGTGGGATACAAATGTCTACACTCATTGATGAAGCATAATAATAGAACTTTTTTCAATTATTACTGGAACTGAGCCATCATTATTTTATTAGTTCCACCAGTGCTTTTTTTGCATTGACAAGTAAAAATGTCTGCTGTGAAAAATGTATTTTTTTCCTGTGTAAATACAGAACTTAGTTATATATAGTAACAAGCAAACAGACCTTTTTCACGTAAGTTTTGACTTGTCATAGCAGGAAAAACACAAGTGTTGCTAATAGCATAAACGACGGCTCCATAACGTATGGCTCCCTTCTTCAGGAGTGGTTAACAGTGAGAACTGGAAAAACAAGAGGGGAGAAGACATTTTGACATTTGGTCCGACGACTTTATAAAGAGTCAGTTGGAAAAAAATCACAGACACTTTTGAAGTATTTTCTGAGAGGATGAGAGAGAGAGAGGATACGAGAGGACGGGAGAGCCCGTTTACAAACCAAACCAACTACAAGTATCGGGAGACACGGCTCGCGTAGGTGATGAGGACAGGACGTAAGTACAAACTACGTCATTTGCAGTTCTTTAATGCACACGCATAATTGCAATATGAAACCAAAACTACCTGGATCAAATGTATAAAATGTAACAAAAACATGAACCTTGGTTTCCGACTTTCAGGTGGGAAAAAGCCCTTAAAGGACTTGCACAGACCTTTATCGGTGTTTTCAATTATTCTGGCTGATTAAGCCTCTTCTTAGTTATGAGATGGACAAAGCAATGCTAGGAACTGTGACAGGTCACCAAACTCTACGAATAAAGAAAAATAAAGGTGATAAAAGAACAATAGAACAAATAATGGAGATGGCAAACAAGTAGTCCATACACACACACAGCTGAAGCATGAATTGAAGCTGTGAGGCTGAAGAAGTTTGACAAAACACAACAAAATGCTCATTATCCTAAGTCATAAAACTATAATACTCAAACTTGCATTATAAAAAAAACTAATTTACACATTAAACACTCTACACTTGTTAGGCTAAGACTCTGTTATCATTACAAAGTCCACCACTTAAGGCTACAACATAAATACAAGGCTGCGGCGGGCTGTACAGTAAAAACACTTGAGAGTGCACATGCCTTCCATCAAAAATTAACTTGAGTAGCTTTGATAATTATACGATGGTGTAAAATATTTAACAGTGAGCGGAGAGAGAGCTGTTTAGAGCAGCACGAACGAACACTAATTCATCCAGAACAATAACAATTACAAACTGCTTACTGCTCTCTCGGCCGCTGAGTATCTCACTGTGTCTCACTTATTCCACTTTGGCTCTTTGGTTCTCTTTCTACACCTTTCTATTTGCATCTCTCCCTCCCTTTCTGCAGTGAAGGGGGGGAGGGGAAGGGAAGGGAAGGAGATGATTTAAGGTAATGAGAGGAGTAAAACATCATTAGTGCAAATTAACTTTTGTCAGTGGAGGTGATCTTGGTGGGGGCGCTTCTGTCACCGGCGGCAGCTCAAATAATGGCAATTTATGCATTAACGTGTGTTACAGTTTGTGTGTGTGTGTGTGTGTGTGTGTGCGCCTGTGTTTCGTTTGTGTGTCTTTGTGCGTGTGTGATGATGGCCCACCGAGGACGCTCACAGTCTTAAAGCGCAAGTCCAATCTTTTGAAAGGCCTCAACCCTAGATGTTTCCATGCTAGCTAATCTGAATGCTATAGTTGTTTTATAAAGGCGAGAAGTCGTCTCCATAAAGTAAATAACCGACAACTTGAAAGAAAAGGTTGCATTTATGTTGAAATTGTGACCTAAATATCTTCCTGATATTAGTTCCAAACATATTACAATTCTCCTGACACTTAAATTGAAGTGTTGTACAGCGCTAACATATTTCAGATTTTGCAATGTTCTTATATGTGTATTTTGTTTAAGTCATCTGAAGTGTTATAGGTGCATGTTGTTCTCTGTTGTCGCCTCTCTCTCTCTCCCTCTATCTTTCTGTCTTCCCAGCTCTGGCAGCAGAGGGAGGGATGGTCATGTTTAATGCATGTGGTTTGTGTTGCACTCAGCGCTGGAGAATGGGCTCCAGTCCATTAATTAGTAAGAAACGGTCGTTGGAAACAAGACAGGCCCAGCACAGGTCAACCAGCTTCCAAGGTCTGGAGTGATGTGGACACTGATGTCTGCCCTGGGCCATCTACAGTCTGCAGCTGGCCTCCACACCGCCTCTTAACTGAGTCACAATGTGTACAACACTGGGCACATTCTGCCCGGAATTACTTATCTGGGATGCTAACACCGGTGGCTGCTGGTGCATGTGTAAGCATAGCCAAAAAAGAAAAGGGCATACTGATTGGCAGAGTCACATTCTAAAAGACTCCAAAAGGTTCAGTTAATTGAGTTAAAATCATATAGTGTTTATGGAACATGGATATTAGATGAGAAGGGGGATGATATGTCCCTGGCTAGAGTTGAACCAGGCATGCTGCAATTATATGGTCAGCATCCTAAATCCTGAGGCCACCAGGACACGCTTCCACCTAATATCAGGGTTTTCCTGCTTCAAGAACCATTAAGACATTCTTGAAATATTATTTATGGACCTGCATTTATAGTAGTTTTTATTGGTAGTGGCAGAGTTGGCACTGGATTCAGATCGCCTACCTACATACAAGAGATTCACAGGAAACAATGCATTCATGTAATCCAGCACAATTGTATCTCATTGAGATTAGCCTCACTGTGTACTGTTTGTGCTCTTACAGCCGTATCAGAGCTGTATTAAAGTTACTGCTAAGGCCAACAGAAGATTTGCATTAACAGTAAGCAGCAGTTGCTCCTCTGTTGTATTTCTGACAAAGTAGCGACTCCGACATTGCCATCAAGTCTTACACAGGCCCATATCACAGTTCTCCTGAAGCCAGATAAAGACCCCCTGGATTGTAGTTCCTATAGACTGATTTCCTTATTAAATGTGGATGTAAAAATGTTATCTAAAGTATTGGCCTCTAGAATAGAGCATATAATTCCAGATGTTATTTCACAACACCAGACGGGCTTCATCAAGGGGCGTCACTCCTTCATTAATATTCGAAAACTTCTTAATGTTGTGCACTCCTCTACGTCAGAGAGCAGTCCTGAAGTGATTATTTCTCTGGACGCAGAGAAAGCATTTGATAGAGTTGAGTGGAAGTATCTATTTGCTGTGTTGGACAAATTTGGATTCGGCTCAAAATTCACTTTCTGGATTCGCCTGCTTTATCATCAACCAAAGGCAGCTGTAGTCACAAATAAAATATGCTCACAATATTTCTCTCTGTCTAGAGGTACACGGCAAGGTTGTCCCCTTAGCCCTTTGCTATTTATTTTGGCTATAGAGCCACTATCATCAGTACTCAGATCCTCACATTTTATTAGTGGTATTAAAAGAATGAATGTCGAGTATAAAGTTTCTTTATATGCCGACGATCTATTATTATATATAACTAACCCGCTGTCGTGCCTCTCAGATTGTGAAGATATTTAAAGACTAGAGGCCGAGGGAGACGAGGCGCCAGAGCCAGCACCAGCCGAGAGCGGGGACAAGGCCGCAGAAAGCGAAAACTACCTAGGGACGAGCACGTACGACGGCCTTACGTAAACATATCAGCAGAATGATTGACAACTAGGAGGACCAATAGTTTTGATGATCCACCCGAAAAAAAGAAAATCCTCCACTATACCTTTAAAAAACTCAAATCTGACTTCCAACGATGGAGTGTTATATATTTGTCTCTAGCTGGTAAAATCAATTGTGTTAAAATGAATGTGCTACCCAGATTATTGTATTTGTTTCAGAGTCTTCCAATTTTCCTGGCAAAGGCCTTTTTTCAGTCAACTAATAAGTTGCTGTCCTCTCTTATTTGGGCCAGCAAAACCCAAGAATATGTAGAGAGCTTCTTGAGAGACCAAAAAAGAATGGAGGATTGGCTCTCCCGAATTTGTTAAATTATTATTGGGCAGCAAATTTACAAAAAGTTGTTTATTGGTTTAATTCTCCAGATACAGACTGGTGTGTAGCGGAAGCTAAATCATGCAAGTCAACATCTCTTGCGGTGCTGATTACAATGAAGTCACCATTCTCACCATCGCAATTCTCCTCAAGTCCAGTTGTAATTTCGACTCTCAAAATTTATAACCAGTTTAGACAAGCATTTCAACTCACAGATGTTTCCTTGGAAAGCCCCATATGCAACAATCATCTCTTCCCGGCTGCCAAGCTAGACCCTACTTTCAAGCAATGGCAGCACCTAGGCCTAGTTAAATGTAGTGACTTTTTTATTGATAATGTTTTTGCTAGTTACAATGATCTTGTTAAAAAATGTAGTCTTCAAAACTCCGATTTATTTTTGATTTCTTCAGGTTCGCCACTTTATTCAAGCCAACTGCTCTGTGTTTCCACAATTGCCCTCTGAGTCACGTTTAGATTTAGTTCTGAAGGTCCCTTCACACCTTAAGGGATTTATTTCAAAAATATATAACCTGATCATGTCATTCCAAAATGTATCAATAGAAAAGATCAAAATAGAATGGATAGGAGAGTTACACCTGGGATAGAGCTGTTGATCGAGTAAATGGGACTTCTTCTTGTGCAAGACTCAATCTGATTCAGATGAAGGTTCTTTACCGTATTCATTATAGTAAAACAAAGTTGGCTAAATTGTACCCAAATATAGATGAAACGTGTGACCGCTGCAATGCATCAAAGGGAGATCTAACCCATATGTTTTGGTCATGTCCTAAATTGAGACAATATTGTTTTTCAGTCTTTGAGATTTGAAACTCAGCTTTTAAATTAAGAATTCAGCCCAACCCAATAATGGCTTTGTTTGTAGTCAGAGGCAACGACTCCCAAATAGCTAAAAATAAAGAGAATGCACTGGCTTTTGCCACTTTAATAGCTAGAAGAGGAATTCTCTTAGAGTGGAAATCACACAATCCACCTAATATGTCATCATGGCTTAGTGATCTAATGATGTTTCTGAAAACTGAAAAAATAAAAATAATTCTCACGGGATCAACCAAAACATTTTACAAAACATGGGACCCCTTGATAAAGTACTTTGAAAAGAATATACTCCTCCCTCTTTAAAGTAATTTGAGGACACCCCCCTTCCTCTTTATTTTATAAATTTATTTTTTTATTATTTATTTTCATTTATTTATATATATTTATTTTTTATATATATATATTTTTTTTTTGGGGGGGGGGGGGGGGTTGGTATGTTGGAATGGGAATCTGTATGTGGGAAAATTGAAAAATTAAAGCCTTTAATAGTGTTTGTCACTGAATATTTTCAATGTACCTTGTTCTGATAAAAATAAAAAATAAAAAGTAGCTCAAGGAATGTTTGCTGTAGTACTAATGCCAAATCAACTGAAAAGGACTGAAATATTACAACTTAAAATAATGACAATTGAGGCCTTGTTTGATGTAGTCAGTGTTGTTTTAACTGCTAATATTTGTGTTAGCATCGGAAGTTTAGTATATTTAAAAAATGTCAATATCATGTTCACTTCACATGTGTGATGATGATTGTTTTTTTGTGTTGAGTAATTACAGCAAAATCAACGAGTTTCACTCTTACCTATTCAAAATATTTCCTGTATTTTCAGGACTCTGTGCAAAGCATTTTGGTTAATTTAGCAGTAGGAATAAATTATTTGTAATTATCACCACAGGACGAAAGCACAGAGAAAGAGAGAGAGAGGGAAAGGGAGGGAAAGAGAAAGGAAAGATAAAAATCTTGTATGTTAATCAAGCCATGATGAATTGTCCATGTTCATACAAACACTGCCTCTTCATGAGTCCCCTGTGCATTCCTCTCATACGCACACTTACACATGCACGCACGCACGCAAACAGCACAACAGAGTGGGCGGAGAGGAGAGAATTAATTCTATGAAGTGAGTTGGCAAGAAGACACTGTATGTAGATAAGTGGTGGGGGTGTGGACGATTTGTGTGTGTGTGTGTGTGTGTGTGTGTGTGTGTGTGTGTGTGTGTGTGTGTGTGTGTGTGCGCGTGTGTGTGTGTGTGTGTGTGTGTGTGTGTGTGTGTGTGTGTGTGTATGTGTGTGTGTGTGTGTGTGTGTGTGTTTAAGTGTGTGAGAAAGTATGGGATTAACTGACCAACATTATGTGCATATGTGAGACTGTGTGTGCAGAATGCCAAGCAGAAGTGTGGATGTATACCATAGAGTGATGTGTTACTGTGTGTGTGCGTGTGCGCGCGCGTGTGTGTGTGTGTGTGTGTGTGTGTGTGTGTGTGTGTGTGTGTGTGTGTGTGTGTGTGTGTGTGTGTGTGTGTGTGTGTGTGAACTATTGTCACCCTGGTTGCGGTGGCAATGACATATCTTAATCTGCTTAGTTAGCAGCTAGGGGTCTTTAGCTAACGGATTATCAGCCAGATTTGAGTAATATACTCCTCATTTAGCTTTAATGCGTTTTGCATAGAGAGCAACCTCCCCTCATCACTCTTTAAGATGAATCGGCTTCCCAGCTACAAGATAAAGGGGGAAAAAAACTTCTAAAGATATTACTCTGCCAGCAACTGCATAAATCATAACATTTTGCTAATGGAGGCAAAGTTAAAACATTAACACAGCCTCTGTAGTGCACGGACACTACAATATACACACATACACACTTGGGTAAGCAGACATACACACACATACTGGTAATACTATGTCAAATGAGTATCCTTTTTCTTAAATGTAACCCTCCATTACATTGGTAGGTTCCTAATCCTAATTCTAGCCCCCTCACCCTTCCAGCCTGTTTGGCTTGGAACCTGAAAAAGAATAGTTTGACATTTTGGGAAATACATTATTTTCTTGCCACAAGTTAGATGAGAAGACTAATACCACTCTTATATCTGTACACTAAATATGACAGTAGAGCTAGCAGGCACTTATCTTAGTTTAGCATAAAGACAGCAACACTGGGAAACAGTTAGCCTGCTGTCCAAATGTGACAAAATCTCTATACCTCTAAAGCACATGAACACAAAATGTCTTCTTCGTTTAAAGGTCCCATGACATGGTGTTCTTTGGATGCTTTTATATAGACCTTAGTGGTCCCCTAATAATGTATCTGATGTCTCTTTCCCAAAATTCAGCCTTGGTGCAGAATTACAGCCACTAGAGCCAGTCCTACAATGAGCTTTATTCAGAACGTGCCATTTCTGTGTCTGTAGCTATTGAGGAGAGAGAGGGGGGGGGGCAAGGTGGAGGGTGGGGGTGTGGCCTTGACCAACTGCCACTTTGCTCGTTTCAAAGCCATGGTGTCTCTCTCTCATGGGTTGGCCAAATTCTCTGGGCGGGTAAAGTAGAGAAAGGGGAGGTAACCTTGCTCCTTATGACCTCATAAAGAGGAGATTCCAGAACGGTTCATCTGAGCTTACTTTTTCTCAAAGGCAGAGCAGGATACCCAGGGCTCGGTTTACACCTATCACCATTTCAAGCCAATTGGGGACCATAGGCAGGCTGGGGGAACTCATATTAATGTTAAAAAACCTCATAAAGTGACATTTTCATGCCATGGGACCTTTAATAAGTACAAAAAGCGAAATGTAAAAACTACAAGCTGTGGTTTTTACGGGGAGCTACGAGCCTTCTTGGCCGGGGCCAGGCTAGCTGTTTTTCTATGTTCTCCAGGGTTGACTTTTGTCTATATCTGCATCTGCCCGCTTTCTGTATGTCCAAGAAAAGAGTGATTTTCCCCACTTGCTTTATGTTCATATTTTTTTACTTAGAGGTCAAATTAACCACTAAACCACAAGACAAAAAGGGCAAAGATTAGAGTCAAGTCTAAACAAAACAAAATCACCTCTTGATTAGCTCAAAACACCATTGCATGGATTAGCACTGCTTTACTCTGCCTGCCTAATAATTCCAATTTAAATGCTAAACCTACATTCTTAATTAACAGATTACCTGCAAATTTTACTCACTTAAGGATTTTTCTAATTTTGTTTCAGTATCTTAAGTATATTTAGTCCTTGTAAGTGTACAAACAGTGATAAAACACACACACACACACGCACGCACACACACACACACACACACACACACACACACACACACACACACACACACACACACACACACACACACACACACACACACACACACACAGTAGGACATCCTGTAAATGATACAGTCCTGACATAAAGGTTGCCTGTATTTACATGTGTTTCTGTCCAAATTCCCTGCAGGAGACCTACAGCTTTCTTTTTTTTTGTTTTAATGATCATTTATCATCTGATGTCATTATATTATCTCACCCAGCTCAGTGTTTCACCAGAAAATGATTTGTCATTTGTCATGTGTTGCTTTAATACTTTTTTTGTGAATACAGTTACAAATTAATGTTGTATTAATTTCTGGGCAACATTAATACATATATGTAAACTATAATAATAATCACCGATTATTAAGTATTTGTTTTAAATGGTGAAAAAACGGAATAGCTTACATTGCTGGATTTGTAGACCTTCAGACTCCTGTATAATCATGTAAAATCATCTGAATGGAGATATAAGTTTACAGTATGCTCAGGTTGGTGTGTGGGTGTCTGTGCGTGTATATGTGTGTCTTTATGTGTGTGTGAGTGACACTTACTATACACACCTCATTAGATTCTTTCTCCACACCAATGTGTGTGTATTTGTTTATTGCAACCAAGTAAAAGATGCGTGTAAAAAAGGTGCATGCCATAAAATCCAAGTCTCTCTCTCTCACACACACACACACAAACACAAACACAAACACAGACAAAGCAGCCCAAGGCCTACCACTGCCATCATACATGCGACTTGGCCTGTCTGTGTGACACACACAGTTTGTTTGGTAGTTTTAATTTGACAGGGCTCTGAATAGAGCTTCTGAAACACACACACATTCACACACACACACACACACACACACACACACGCACACACACACACACACCTTTAATTTGACAGCGCTCTAACAAGAGCCTGCTGCTTGTCAAATGTTCTCCAGTGGCAGCAGGGATCTGCAGAGCCGAGGGGGTTCTGTTCAAGGACATCTGTGAAGAAACACACACACTCCTACACTCACACACACTCTCTTTGAATAGGCTGAGAGAAGCAGCCTGCTGCACCACACGATGGGAGAGAGGCTGCACACACGCTGAGGGGTTTCTACACTACTGTTCCTCTCACTTTCCATCTTCCTCTCCCTCTATGTCTCTCTGTCTTTTTTCCCTTTTATCTAACATTCCATCGCTTTTTTTTGCCTCTTTTGGTCTTAAGTAGAGGGCTGAGGGGCTGAGATAGACCAGGGGAGATTTTGATGACGGCTCCCTGTCTGGTCCAACAAGCCGATTCCATTCTCAAACTGCCCCCCCCCCCCCCAAACACACACACACACACACGCACACGCACACACATCAATTTTCTCTTCGTTCTTCAATCCAAAACACCAGGAGACCTTTTATAGTTACTCAAAGGCAGATAGGACTTTGGTCCTGATCCTCTGGATTTCATCCCATTGAAGGTGTGTGTTTGTGTGCATGTGTGACGCATTTGTTCCTCTTTGTGTGAGTGTACTTGTGTGTGTCGGAGCTCCCATGCTGTCTCGGACTTGGCTTCCACGAGACACTTTGCTCATTAGAGGGAGGCGAGGGTGTCTTGAGTGACTTCTTGCCAGCTCCCCGCTCAACTTGATCACAAGGCCGGTCCCGTGGAGAAAGAGAGAAAGTCATGGTTTCAACGCCGTGTGTGTTGCCTAAAAAATACAGCGTGACACACCTGGGTATGTGTGTGGAAGAAGACAGATAAGAATGGGAAGTCTACAAAGATTACAAGGAGGGACGCAGTAATGAAAAAATGGGATAATTTGACAAATTGATACAAATCCTAGTATAAACAAAAACTAAATTTAAATACATAAGCATTATTGTAAGTACCAGAGCTTTTTATTGCGTTACTATGATACACATAGTTATCACTGGCCATAAAAATCACAGTATGTCAGACTTAAAATGAAAATGTCAAACATTGTACAAACTCACTTCAAAATCACTAGAGAAAGAGGCACAGAGATTTGCCATTAGATCCTATCTGTTACTGTGTGTGCCTGTCAGATAAGATTCTGCATTTCCTCATGCAATGATCTAGAAAGGGGGTTTGCGGGGAAGCATCCAAAATGTCAACATGTATACATAAATACAAACATTTCTCTTCGATTTGGAGTGACATTAAACCAAGGGGAAATTGTTGCCGGGAACAAACTGATCTCTGAAAGAAAGTTTGTTTTGGGCTTTGCATGATAACCAGCAATCCAAAGTGCAGAAGGGAAACATTGCCATGTTTTAAGGTATCAATTTTTTTTCCGATAAAACTGGCGCTGATGTGACTCCGTACTGAAGATGCTCGCAGGTCTTGCGATGATGAAAAGCCACCCGGATTATTTGAATCCTGTAAATCACAGCTAAAAGTCAATGTGTAAAGCCAAGGTCTATGAAACTATCAGTGTGGAATAGAGAACATAGACGATATGTTACCGCATTGCCAAGTGCCACCATTTAATACCATTAATCTACCCCTCCCCCATCTCTCTCACTCCATCTCTGCACTGGAGTGCTTGGCGTCCTCTAAAAGTATGGATCTTGACCGCAGCCATTTTCCGTGGAAGAGGGAAAGGCTAAAGAGAAAGCGCTGACCCCTCTTCGCCGCAATTTTCCCCTCATCAACTTGTGAGACTTCATTAACTTCCATGGGGTAATTTCGTCTCTCAGTACGTTTCTGAGAGGGGGGAGTTATGACGTTTTCTTCCCATCCATTCTCTTTTCTTGCCTTTATCTCCCATCCTTAAATGAAAAGACTCATTCTGTATTTACTTACTCATGCTTCCTTCTCTTGTGTATCATCTTGTGTATGTCAGACAAATGACAAGAAAAGGAAAGGCAGGATTGTAGGAAAGTAATGTTGCTATATATTTAAATGTGAAGTGTTATTTGTTAGTGCACAAATAATCCCTTCATTTCTTTTTTACAAATTCACAGCAGTGCAAACGTGCACAGAACTAGCTTCTGAAGGTAACACTTCACAGCCTTTATCCCTCAGGAGCCCAGAATAAAACACCCACTACTGAACCTGATGTAGTCCGCTTAATGCTCAGTTGAGGCCTCAGTGACACGTTGCATGATGGGAACTGTGAGTCAATGCTGCCCTCTTCAGGATTATTAATGCCACTGAATTTATGAAATGTCATTCAGACATTTGTATGGATGCCCTGGGGTTCAGTGTCAGGTATACAATTGACCAAACTGTGTTTATTGATTTGATTAAATCCCTGTAAATGTATTGTGATAGTTGCTATGATATGGTGGTACTTTGCTAGGTTGCATGGGTACTTTTATTGTAAATTATACCTATTCTTGCAATGTGGGTTTAGGCATGTTGTACCCAATTGCAGTGGTGGAAGATGTACTCAGACACATACCACAGTGCAGAAATAAGTAACTTAAGTAAAAGTAAAAAAAGTACTAGCATCAAAATATACTTAAAGTACCAAAGTAAAAGTACTTATTATGCAGAATGGCCCATTTCAGAATAATGTATGTTATTGTATTTTACAGCGAGTAAAGGTGGAGCTTCTTTTAAGTTTGTTATATACCACTGGGTAGTCTGTCTACTTCCCCCTGGGGCTCTATAATGTATCTTACCTTAACATGTAACAATACATCATCAGTCTTTTTGTAAATTATATTTTGTATTTTTAATCTCAGTCTGCAAAGTAACTTAAGTTATCAGATAAATGTAGTGAAGTTGCCTCGGAATTGTAGTGAAGTAAAAGTATAAAGAAGCAGAAAATGAAAAATAGCTGCATTCGATTCAGGTGTGCAAGTTTCACCCGTTTCACTCAAAGTGTCTAACATTTTAAAGTTCTATAGGGATAGCTTATAGTGCTTTTATCACTTCATGTGTAAGTTGGTGTTTATGCTGTAGTTTATGTTGTGCCAGTCATTGTCAATTTCCTTTTTTATGTTATCGGCTTTGGCAATAGAAGCAACGTCTTGTCATGTGAATAAAGCTCTTTACATTAAAAAAAGATAGCTAGACTATGATACAATGCAGTAACCTATAGTAGACACATGGTAAAAAGTAAGTACATTTACTCCAATACTCCACAATTTTGATATACTTGTACTTTACTGAAATACTGCCATTTAATGCTTTAGTGCTTCTTCTTAATTTAGAAGAATTAATCTTTGTTTTTTAGAAGAAAACAAAGAATGCCTTTATTTATCCCGTGAGGGGAAATTCACAATTTTCACTTAGTACAGTTGCACACACATTAAACACAGGCCTGAATTACAAACATGCTCAGGACCTATACATGCTAAACACACTAATGGAGAGATGTCAGAGTGAGGGGGCTGCTCCTTGGAGGAGCACCCCGAGCAGTAGGGGGTTCGGTGCCTTGCTCAAGAGCACCTCGGCAGTGCCCAGGAGGTGAACTGGCATCTCTCCAGCTACCAGTCCACACTCCGTACTTCAGTCCATACAGCGACTTGTACCAGCGACCCTCCGGTTCCTAACCCAACTCCCTATGGACTGAGCTACTGCCAAAAACTCTACGAAATTGCAGGCAAATACTGAACTTTTCACTCTATGACTGATGCAACTTTCTTACTACTGAACTTACCAACTATACTTTGTAGATTCCGCAGATCTACTTTGCAGATTCCGCCTTTACATATTTGTTTGTAATGATCATTACAGTATACTATGTAGTTGTATGGTGTAATATAGTGTATGTTGTGTAGACTATAGTGTTGTATGTGCAAAAACTTTTTGGTTATTTTTTCTTACATTCTGATGTGCAAATCTTGTACAACCGAATTTGGCAACACTTTACCTAATATGGTCATGCCAATAAATTAAATTTAAAATTTGAAAATTTGCTCCACTTTGGCCAACTGTTACACTTAAATTAAGTTTACATACGGTAATAATCCAATGATATAATACATATAATATGTTTATAATAAAGGAATGATTTTGAATAATTACTTTGCTGCTTATCCATCTGTACTTTTGCTTATGTGGAATTTTCAACATAATTAATTTTATATTGTAGTATTTTGCTTTACTTTCACTCATGTAAAAGAGCAGAATGTCCCTAAATGGTTCCATTTTTCTCATACGCAAAACATTACATTTCCAATCCTGCAGATACAGTCCGTGACATGCGTTTCCAAAGATAACAGTATTTGTGTAGCACTTCAGAGTAAACAGGGCCATGAATGAGCACTTCTTATGTCATTGAAACAATGCAGGAGACCACCAGCAAGATCCAAGCAGCCTGTCTCATATGCACTCCAGTAAGCGATGTTCATCTGTCTGTGCCGATATGTAAACTTTCCTCTTTCTCCCTTTCCTCCAAGCAGCTATACATGATACATGAAGTGCCAGGGTGAGGCCTGGCGCAGAGACAAATGCCAACCACTCGCTCTTCCAAATGTCAAATCTGACATGTCGTAGACATTCGATAGCTATGCGTGCTGGACCAATTCAGAGCCACGCTCTTCAAACAGTCCCTGATGTCTCATGATGAGAGGGGAGGGGAAATGGCTGGATTTGTATTTGCCTCTGGGTATGACATCACACAAACATTGTGTCTTGATGTCTTCTTTCTTTTCAAGGAACACAATTGAGAGTTCAACTCAAGTTGAATGAAAACAGCCCTCTTAACCAATAAAAGAAAAGAGTTGCCATAAACGTTCCTTATTAAAATGTTAGAAATGCTTTAGGCCTGGGTTTTGAGTACAGCCTGTCCATTGTGTAAATGAACAACAAAAGCAGATCTTACTAACTTTTACTTTGCATTTCAAACTAAAATAACTTACATTTGTAGACCAGTATCACAGCATTTCGTGTAGGATAAACTTCATGCTGGAACAAGCTTTTTGCACGCCTGCTGCAAGGGAGAAAAGCAGCATGAAAACGAAGGTATTGATATTGCAAAACGGCTTTACGAAAGGATTTTACAATTACAAATGACAGACAAGTATCACCTTATTAATTGCATCATTTTGTAATAAGGTTGCTGCACCAAGCATTTCTGAGTGAGAATATTACTGCAATTTGAACTTTATTTCACTACATGGAAGCCATCTTTCATTTTAGAGATTCACAATAAGTCGACTGACTCACTGGCCTGTTAATCAGAGGCTGAGATGCTGATTTTGGAACCACTCTTCAGCCACTGTACTTCCATAAACCTGAAGACAAGCACTATTTACTCAATGAAGTAAAAGTCATCACATACTACTAGTCTCGCATTGCCAGACCTATGTCCACAGTGCTACATTACTACTGAAAGGTTGAACTCACTACAGTGTTGCCAGGGGTGTTTAAAAGCATACTATGCAGTTTCCATTTTTGTCAAACAACGACACCTAGAGTTGCTGTGGAGTACTTGGTGGTTTTTAGCTCTCGCCAACGAGTGAAAGCCTGACTTGTTTTCCTTGACTCTTCTGACCGCGCTTTCTTCATTTTTTTTGTAGACTCTGCCATGATTCATGTCTGAAATGTGGGCTAGTATCTTCCATAGAGGCTGCTTCTTATGTTGTTGATGAATAGGGGCTGTCCGACCAAATAGTACTGGAACGTATTTAGAGGAACAGTACACTTCTAAGCAGTTTCTAAAAACTATTCTCCCCCAAAACCATTTTTTCCATTTGCATTCACACTGGCCAAGTGGCCATAGGGACTGGTAGGAGGGGTAAGGGAGTGATGCAAGCACAGCGACTTTGGTGCACGTTCTCGCGAAATTCGTAAGGGCTTAAGCTTAATTTATACTCGTGCGTAGAATCGACGGCACAGGGTCCGGCGTAGACGCGGATCCTTCTGCATCTACGACGGACCCTGCGCCGTAGCCTGACGCGCACCTCTTGAAAAATGTAACTACACGTTGCAGCGACGCAGACCGCAAGGACTGTGATTGGTCAGATAAATACATAATTTCCGGCGTGTAGCTTTTTCCGGTTTCCCCCTCCCTATGTACCGCCGTTTGATTGAGGAAGTCCGAAAGTACGACCATCTCTACAACTCATCTTCTGCGGACTATAAAGATGGCCAGATGGCAAACAATTCGTGGAAAGAAATTTCCAAAAATGTTGGACTGGAAGTCACCGAGTGCATGAAGCGGTGGAAAAGCCTGCGGGACAAGTTTGTTCGTCTCCGCAAAAAGCTGGCACCAAGAGTTCCAAAGTCGCCAGAAATCTGTAGCCATGGCTTCCCACTGGCTTTTCAAAGGGCAGTGCAAATATTCAGGTCGCAGTGCAGTCCACAGTGCTTTGCAGACTTCCGATACTATTAAGGACACTGTGCTCGTAGCCATTTTGTAGCCCATTCCTGTGATCTGTTGATTTGCACCAGAAGACAAAATCTTCAAAGTCACTGCCAGTCTCTGAGCGACGTCAATAGGCATACGATGTGTGTTCTGATGATGTATAAAAGGTTTTAAACGATGCGCAAGATCGTCAAATCGACCTTTCGACATCCGAAAATACATGAAGTGCTTTTCTTCGTCCAAGTCCCTTCATTTCACTTCATTCACTGGTCGTACAGACCACCTTCGTCTTCTTTTCCTTCTGCAATTTAACATTTGCAATAAAATTATTTGTTGTTCAATGTTGATCATCTCCAGCTCCAACAACGCTCTCGCTCTTTGGCTCGCCATTTAGGAAATGAAAAAGTGGAAATAAAACAAACTATCAAAGAGTTTCACGATTGACCCTCCGGAAAATGGGTTAGGGTTAGTGGAAATCACACGCCCTCTAGCGTTCTGGCGGTGAAATGCACTGCGTTGCAAAGACACACGTTCAACCCCAGACGCAGAACTCCGAAAGGCCACGACGCCGTAGAATCAACGTAGTAGCTGCGCCGTTGATTCTACGCACAAGTATAAATTACGCTTTAGGGTTGTCCAAATTTCGAATTTCAAAGGGCGTGAGGGTTTGAGTACACACTTACCAAGCCCTTTCCGTGAGTCTGCATCGATGCAGACTTCACCAAAGGGAATTACCCACAGTTCAAAGCGTTGTGACGTTTACTGCGGAGACCATAGGGAAATCCGGAAATTACAAAAGGTAAACGACAGCACGACCACGGGAACAGAACGGACCTGTTGTGCAGATGTAAAACAAGAGTTTGAAAAAAATTGGAATCAGGCAGCCGTCTCCTGTGCCACGGCCATGTGGAAAGCAACAAACTTAAAATGAAAATTCCCGGCAAGTGTCAGTAACATCTTTGTTATTAAACGTCGCCAAGGTAACATTTTATCTCGTGAAGTGCGGTCCCAATCCCATTTATACCTATCTGAGCCCATGTGGCCTCACAGACTCACTCACTTGGCACCTGAGATCAATTAGGTCTGTGCGTCTTTAGTCCTTAGTCCTCAGGTTTTCCAAGTTAGCCATTGAAACGGTTTGAAATCATTTATGTGGCAAATCTAAAGCATTTAGAATCATTCAAAATAAATAGGTTGACACAATTTTCTATGAGCATTCTATTTTATTGAAGGCACATTAGTTAAAAAGAACACAATATTTGTTCTGGACATATACATTCATTGTCAATCACTTTTTCCTTGAACTAAATCAACTGTGTATCACATATTAGGGCTGGGTGTAAAGTAAAGTATTCATTTGTGTCGCCTTTATTGTTAGTGCCCTTGTGATCTAATATTAATGACAAATTGTAAGATTAAAACTATAAATACATTGTAAATGTAATAAATAGAAGATATCAATTATTATCCAATACAGCCTCAGATTTAGAATCACTACTACTAATGTACAATGCATCACATTTCACAGCTATATTAAATATTTAAATTATCCTAAAGGATTTATTTTCCAGTGTATAGCAATTGTTTGTATTGTTATTTTTACATAATGGTATATGACTGTTGCAAAAACATTGGAGTTGGCAGGGTTAGGCCACACACTTTAGGGATATATGAATTACAGTGTTTCATATGGCTGGTTTTCTAGACATGGATTAGTACACCTAGACCACATCTGTGGAACCTTGCCCTTATGTGCACTGAGACAGAAAAACATTGAGATCTTGTACTAGTTCAGCTCAAATTCCAGCAATCTTGCAAAAAAATTTCAGACCACTGAGAAAAACCAAGTTTGTCTGATTTTCTTCGCAAGACAGCTTAACAGAGGGTTAGCAAAATCGTGTGAGCTTCTCTCTGAGTTTCACTGATTCGGAACCCTCTGTCTCTTCTTTGTCTCGTTCCCTTCCAAGTCCTTCATGCAAGCAACCAGGAAACTGCGGCACTTCAGAGCATACTGCTCAGGAAAGTCCCGGAAATGACCAACGTGGGGACTGGAAACAAAATCAAAACTGTCCACCGGGACGCCTTTCTGCTTCAGGGTCTCCACAAAGACCTTGATGTCTGTGTGCCTGATCACCTGGTCAGCTCGGGAGTACAGGTAGAAATGAGGCCAGGCGGGCGGACGCTCCTGCATGGCGTCATAGTGATTTTTGTGGATGTACTTGGTCAAGGGGTACAGCACGACTCGCAAAAGGAAAACAGTCACTGCGAAAAGCGCTAAGAGGATGTACCTTAAAACAGGAGTTATTTTAGGCCCAAGGGTGGCCGTCAGTGCACGCAGGGCCCCGCGGACATTCCCACTACCTGGGGCACTGTCCACTAAAGCCCCAATCACACACAAGGAACTGAACTGTTTATCATTGTGCAACAAATCTGCAATGTAACGGTACAGCATGAAGCCACCATTACTGAATATGTGAAAGAAAATAGGACTGTTTTCCACCTCATAGTCATAGAGGATCTCCAGCAACTTAAGGGCCGTACTGCTCAGCTCCTTGTAGCCAAACGACTCTGAGATGAAGACTGTCTTCAAGGGAGCTGTGTAGCGGATGGTGACACATCCCTAAAAGTGAGGAAAGAAGAAGAAAGAAAAAAAATGTTTGTGATGTTAATGCTTTTATAATGCCATAATGCTACTAAATTGATAGTATAAAATGCTTCGTGAGATGATCGTATTTAGTTTCACCTGTTCATTGTAGATGGAGCTGTATTTGGAGAGGTGTTTGTCTTTGCAACCAGCCCAGCCCAACAGAATCACAACTGGCTCCTTTGTCCCCTGCCAGTGTCTCTCTGAAAACAAGACAGACGATAAAACAGCACGCTACCAAAGCTGTCACAGCAAGCTAAGCTAAAACGAAGCTAGCGAGCTAAGCTTACACAGCCGACAGAATTAAATTTTTACGGCTTCTTTGTAAGATAAATGTTAGCATGTACGCTAAGCTAACTGAGGTAATTGACATACAGTACAATGAAATGATGCTCACCCGATGTCCCTGCATCTGGAAACACGATATTGTAGTCTATTTCATCGTCTGCCATTTCTGTATGCGAGAGAATCAACTATTGTTCATTTGGCTGTTGAAATAAGGGTTATAGAGAAGCTACTAGAGCGCTTAAATGAGCAATGCCAGATTATAACAAATACGTTACACACTGCAGACAGGTCTGTGAGGTCACTGCACTACACTACATACAGTCCCGCTTCTTCTTCTTATGTGCTTGAACAGCGGATAGCATCCAGCTAATGCTGCAATACCGCCCCCCTCTGTATAATAGTGTTATGTCGGACAAATTGGTGAAATTCTGCATAATATTCCACACAACTATATATTAAATTATATATGCAAAAAAATTAAATAATGTGGCAATGCGAGATTAGCACATCACCAACTCAACCATGTTCAAGAAAAGATATGGACAAAATTCCTAAAACCTATCCCACACAATGTTATCTTCTCCAATTACATATTTCTCCTCATTTATTTCAACCAACTACGCACACTTTATGGTTTATTTCCTACCATTGAAAAGCAATAAGACATTTTTGCTTGTAAGATGCACGTCTAAATGTATATTCCTTTCTTTTCAATCGATGGCTGGTGATAAAAAAATTTCTATCATACAATTCATATCTTTACAAAATGTCTTAAAATGTTCACATTCCTACATACAGTGGAGTACCTTAATCTTACTGCATTTCACATCAGGAATATTTTCATTGTATTTGAGCAAAGTAACTGGGGTTACACAATGCACAGGAACCCCTTGTCTTGCTAGTTTTAATCATGTATTCACTATTTGCATTTGAGCTTTCTTGCATACCTCTATCCAGTCATTCACATGAATCTCCTTTAAATCCTTTCTCCATGCTTCTAATCTGGAGTCAGAGGAATGGCGTACCATACAACAATGAAGTTAAACCTCTATAATAGTATTTATTTTGAACTCAATTAAATACAATTTGTGATTATGGCACTGTTGGTATTTTACTCCTGATTTATTAAATATATACACTTTTTTTTACTGTAACCTATTCAGCCTGAACACACAGCAATTCTACAGAATTATTTGCAGTTAGTAGTACCGTACCTTGGACTGTTCATTCACACTGCGTGTACAGAGTTATATTTATATATTTATTTTTTATTGTACTGGCTACATAAAGGGATTTTAGTTTACATCCCTCCAGAAATACTGTAGTACCAGTCAAAGGTGAAAGTGTGTCCAAACGTTTGACTGGTACTGTAAACCTGGACAACAGAATGAAGAAGAAACACTGTTAAAGAGCATTAGTTTATTTTCCACAGCTAAACAGTTCATACAACATCTGAAATGTGGTATAAATGCATATCAATCATCATCTCACTTTGGCTGTTTCCATAGAAACCTTAGAGATACTAAGACTAAATTAAAACAGGTCCTCTCCATTGTATATATTGCTGGTTTTACAACCACAAGTCACTAATTCCATTTTTATCTTTTTTCAATATAATTTACAGTATGTTTAGTTAAGTCTGCTAAAGAAACACAAAAAATATGGGAGCATAAGAAACGGACCAAAAATGGATAAAAAATGTGACATTTTATCCCCCTATTCCTAAAAAGTCAACAGAAATCCAGAAACTAGCTGCTAGCTTGGCTAAAAAAAAAAATGTAATTGTGAACCTGCACATGTATACAATACAATGCTGTGTGCAAGTGTGCACACTACACTCTCCGTCCCCATACTATCTCCATCTTCTGCACATGGGCCTTGGACGATTTGGAGAAGGTGCTTTTAACCACATTGAGAGGTGCTGTCTTGCGGCTGAGGTAAACCTTATTGACACATGTAGGAAGCCATGACTGCTCCTCTTCCTTCTGCTGCTCCTTCTCTCCAGCTCCCACTCCTTCCTTCTTGATGATGGTACATGAGTGGGCAAAAATGTATCCCGTCATAAAGGCATCAAACCCGGCCCGGTGCGTTCCTGGGTCAGCCTTCTTCGTCTGAACGTCATTCTTGGGTGTGGGGTCACTAAACTTTCCTCCCCCTGCATCTTCTGTGTTGCTTTCTACACCATCGTTTGTATTGGTTTTTGGGTTTGTGTCGTCATCATTTGTGGACGTTGGTGCAAGGTTTCGGAAGTCTGTGTTGTCTTCACACACTGTGTTCCCCTCACTGCCTGTGGTCATGTCCTCTTCTTCATTCGGTTGGATGTTCCCGTCACTGTCCCTAAGAGGCCTTCTTTCTGGGGCCCGCTCAGCCCCTTGCTGGTCCTCTGGAGTTTCTTCGGGATCCACCTCCATGTGGGGTATTTTGCTTTCAGGGGCACCGTCAAAGATGGAAGAGCCCTCCGCTACTTTGCCTCCACCTTTCTTCTTCTCTCTATGTCTCTTCCTCTTTTTTCTCTTGTCCCCCGTGCCTTTCTCGTCCTGGAGGATGATCAGGTCAGTGTCATGGGATAACGGACACTGGTTGCCATTGGTACACCAGCCGAACCCCTGTCAGACAAACACGTACAAACCGAAAGACAGGGTAGTTAAAAATGTTTATACAAATACATACAGTCTACTTGGCTAGTAGGTTGTAATTGACACACAGAGGGAGAGGGGAAGGGAATTTGCATTTAGTTTGAAACTTGAAAAACTTAATTTCTTTCATTTCACTTTAGCTTGAGAATTTCTGTAAAACTGAAATTTTCCTCTGGGTACAAAAAGCTTCAAACTTACAGAGAAGTGCTCGCAGATTTCAGTCTGTCCCTCAGCAGAGGCCACAGCTGGACACACTCTGTAGTCCACATAGCTGGACATGTGACCGGGATACTGACAGAACTCTACATGAAAGTGAGGCCCGCTCCCTCCAGAGGTCACACTGCGACTGTTATCCAGCTTACTGAAAGGAGGAGATAAAAGAGGGGACGGAGAGGGGCATTATGAAGGATTAAAACAGACACTTTAAAGCAACGACACAACTCCCTTTTTATGGCAATGATACTAGCACAATAATGCACTCTGAGGTTTCTTGACATTGAAAAAAAACAAAAAATGGACACAGTGGAGGAAACACCTTTCTTCTCTGATTTTTTTACTTCAGCCACACCTGTGCATTATGGTTGATGTAGATACAATTTAATTTAATTCAATTCAAAACACTTAACTTGTCCCTCCAGGGCAATTCTGATGCACACACGCAGACAAATTCACATATTTAGCGCTAGGAAATGTATATAGCGTAAACACTTGTATTATATATATATATATATATATATATATATATATATATATATATATATATATATATATATATATATATATATATGCTGTATTACATACTTATGTGTTTCTACTGTGTCGATATTTTACTATAAACCAATACTCACCATTTCTTATAGGCATACTCCAAATAGGAGGCTGTGAGCCGGAGCTCAAATTCAGTGACGTATTTGGTGTCATAGATGCCAGCAGGAAACATCTCAGACAGGTCGGATGTGAAGTTGGCCAAGCGGTCAGGCAGATGTGCATAAAAACTCTGGTAAAAAAGACATTGCATTAAAAAAAAAAAACACACACAGTCATTAGTAAGTGCAGTGCGCTGTGAGAAAGGCATGAGCTTTACAAGAACATATAAATCAAGAATTATATTATGAGGATTTTTGACACAGTGTGCCCTCTCTTGTTTTTACTACAGCTAATGGTAACCATTGACAAAGGCCATTTTAATCTGTAATGTTTGATTATTAACTTGCTAAATAACCAGATACCAACTAGGTCTGCAAGTACAATTGATTTAATCTGTGATAAATCTGCAAATATGTTTCTTAATTGTTTTTTAAGAAAATATTGAAATATGTCCATTACATTTTTCTTCAGATCTTGGTGGCACCAACAGTCCAAAACCCAAAGATATTCAGTTTACAATGATATAAAACAAAGTTAAGCAGCAAATCAAACTGGAGAAGCTGGAACCAGAGAACCTTTGGTGTGTTTGCTTAAATAAAATACTTAATACAATACTCAAACAATATATCAATTATCAAAATAGTTGATTAATTTCAGGCAATTACCTAATAGAGTCATTGACTTTGCAGTTCTAATACCAACGACTAAGTAAGATGATGTAACAAGTGAAAAACATTTTGCTGTATGTTGAGACCAACAATTTATACTACGGTAAATTACAGATTTTAATTATCCAGTCAGTGTTTCTTTACCTAATATTTGAAAAAAATGTGGTACTTTCTTTTTGTAAGGAATGAAACTGAACAGCAACCACAATAACTTGATGGTACCTGGTAAAGGAAGACCATGTCGATGAGGCCGTTGTGGAGCACCAGAGGTTTCCTGGCACGCAGCAGTTCAGTGAATAAGGCTCGGATGTGGACACCCTGATCGTCCGATGCTCCCTAAAAAAGAAGGTATAGAGAAAAAAACACAGCTAAAAATCAAAAATACACACACACACACACACACAAATAACATTCCTATGGTGTTTAATAAACAAAAAAGAATAATTAAAATAAAGAGAAATATAATGGATAAGCCCCGATTTAGACATGATCTATTGCAAGGATGTTAATGTAGTACAGCCGACAGTGTAATTAGCAGCACCATAATTCATTTCCAAGGGGAACTGATTTTAAACATCGAAGTCTGTTTACAGATTTTGGGGAGTACTACTGCAGAGGACAGGTACAATAGAGACCAGAGTGGGCTCAGGACAAGATTCAGAACACACAGCACAATACAGAACAGTATCATCACCTTATTACTGCCCTTACAGTAAGGGATTCCGTGGGCGTACTGCTTGTTAAAGTCAAATCCATGCTGAACCAGGAACTGGACTGACTGGGGCTCTATGATGTACTCCTCTGAACACAGCAGGGTGAGGTTATACACCTGGACCAGGTATGTGTCTGCAGCCTAGGGAATGAGCAGGCAGAAGATAAACTTCACAGACATAACAGAAGCCTGTAGTGGCAAATTGTCATATCTGACAAGCACAAGAAGATACATGACTCACAATGGTGTGGGAGACCATGGACTATGGACTGTGTAGACAGCAGTGTCAACAAGTTTAATGCAATCTGAGAAGGGTTCATCTTATTGTACCTTGTTGTCCAGTTTCTTGTAACAGGCGATTCCCAGAGAGAGGATGGAGCGAGAGCGAGCTGCATTGCATACGGCTTTATACCTGTCCTCTATAGATCTGAAAGATGACAGCGAGGGTCAGGGCGAACTTACAGAAACGCAAACACCAATAAGCAGTAAGAGATGGGATGGCACGTGCACTAAACTGCATATTTTGCAACTGTGGCTTCTAGCACAACAACCTGTTGATACTATTTCAGGTGAGTGTATACTATTAGGAAGAAGTGCAGAAAAGACGACTAATGTTTTTACTCACTCAGCCAGCAAGGATTTTCTGTTTCCAAGACCACTCAGCTCCTAAAACAACACAGGGAGCACTTACTACTTTTAGATTTAATATTGGTGATATAATGTGACAAAACAAAGAGTGACAAAGAATAACAAACATAGGCTACAGACTTTTCCAAAGAGACAGACAGCTGGTAACTGTTGCATTCACATGCTCCTCGGATAGTCGTTCTTTCGACTACAGTGTATTCATGAGCTTTAGGCCTAAGTCGTGCATTACAAAAAAAATATATACACCGGTATAAATATATATATTATATTTATTATCTTTATTAATGTGAACTTATGACTGGTAAATGAATTGAAGATAAGTTTTGTGGGGCTGGCAGCTACTATGTTGTAGTAGCTGACATGCATGTACTATAACATACTGTGTCATTGAGAAACTGACGCCATATTTTGCAAAAAGCATCAAAACTCGAAAGGTTCCATACATTCACGTGTATCAACTTGAAGGAATCGATTATGTAAAAAGAGTTGGCCTGCCCCTCACTATTGTGGAGGTTTTTGGAACAGGCATAATGGTTGTTTTAAGAAATGGTTATTCTCTTAAAGTGAAACTAAGCGCATTGTAGTCAGTCTGATTAATCAATGTCAACCAATAGTTTTTCCCACAATAAAAATGGTTAACTAAGGAGTTGAGGAACTTGTTGTTTGTGTGTGTGTGTGTGTGTGTGTGTGTGTGTGTGTGTGTGTGTGTGTGTGTGTGTGTGTGTGTGCGTGTGTTGGCCTTCCACGTACAGTTTGTTCACGTTGGATCTCATCTCCGCTCATCGGTTCTAGCAATACTCACACTTGTAATAGAGTAAATAAGAGGGACAAATCTATGACTTTTAAAAAGTATGATTCCACTTAAGATTAAATTGCAAGTGGCGCACGTTGTTAAGCACACAATACTTACCGTGTCCAGTGCAACGAAGGAAGACGTTTTAATGGCCACTACCATAGCAGGCCAAAGCTCTTTGAAGTTATCATTCTGGACATCAATAACTGGAACCACCAGTGAAGACACCATGTCTGTCTCAACTTTTGTAAAAAGCAAGCAGCTCTTATTCTTGAAACGTTGTCAGCAGTTTACGACGGCTAACGTCACCTGGAATATTAGCTAAGCTAACTACCTGGCAAAGGTTTTCATTATAGCAGCTCTATGCGGAGCCCTTTACTCAATTGTTGCTTGCTTGATATATTATCTTCATACATTCGGTAATTATTTGAGCAGTTGTAAAGTCATTAGCACTTGTTCGGGTCGACAGCTAACGGCGCTTCCACCGTAAACATTTCAACGTGCTTCTCGAGGTCTTGTAACAAAAAAATTCATAGTAGTTGGACTATTGCCTGACCGGAAATAATACACGTTTGCCACTTAATGTATGCACAACATTTGCACAATTAATTCATATAAATATTTGATCGGAAATTCTGTACTTACATTTTTAATTTCAATTCTCTGTTTGACGTTTTGCTTTTCAATATATATTTTAAGCAGGCGATTACGATAGACACCAATAAACAATACGTCACTTTACTTAGCTAACTGAGGTGAAGTGCGCCATTTTGGCTCAAACAAAGTCAGAAACATTTTTATCTTCGATAAAGTATTTTCAATTGTATCCATAAAATACGTTGGAAAAGTCTGCAGGGCGGGACTCTGGTTTCCACGAGTTAACATGTAATGCTAATGTATTTTTTTCTTGTTTTTTCACCGCGTAAGTAGCTAGTTATCTTAAAGTAATGATTAAAATCCCCAGCTGAGCTTCACTGCCAGCCAAGCTATCTTGACGTTTGCTAAATTTAGCTTTGCTGTTTTCTTTAACCTCCGCGATGGGTGGCTGCTCCGCTCCAAATTGCTCCAATTCAACCAGCATAGGCAAACAGCTGTTTAGGTTCCCCAAAGACCCTGTCCGTATGAAGAAATGGGTGGTGAACTGTCGACGTGACTTCGAACCGACTCCTCACTCCAGACTCTGCCAGGTAACGTTAGCTAAGTTTACACAGAGACTGAAATCTGTGAAACTACCTTTTCTTCTGGGTTCAGTTGATTGACACTCTTTAACATTAACGTTGTTTTCGTTCTGCCACATAACGCTAGGTCGCACTCACTGTATGCATGTTCTTGTTTTGTTGTGTTTGGGTGTATTATTAGTTGGATAAAATGTATGTGTATTCCTGTCTTGTTCCCCCAAGGACCATTTTGAGCAGAGCCAGTTTGAGGAGATAGCGAGATCTTCAGCTGGGGGAAAGAAGCTGAAGCCCAATGCCATCCCCACTCTGTTCAGTTTAGGACAACCTGCTTACCGAGTAATCCCTTATCCATACAGCTTGCTGCCCATAAAACCTGAACCAGGTAATGAATTTCGTTACTTTGATTATGTTCAAACAAGTATGCATCTAATAGACCCCTCACATCCTGGTCACAAACTGTTCACCCTCCTTCCCTCTGGTAGGCGATACAGGGCACTGTTCGCTAAAACCAGCCGATACAGCTTCTTTCCCTAAGCAGTCACTCTGTTGAACACTCAGAAATAGCCCCCGCCCTTACACTGAACAAAGTCAATCATCGATCATCACTGTTCTGCTCATCTACCTCATGTCTATTTCAATCCTACAATTGCAATATTGTTATTAATATAGTACCACTGCACTGATCTGCCTTGCACTGTATTCATATTTAAATCCTAAAATCTCAGACTATACTGACTGATATTGCACTATTCCTTCCCTCTCTTTTGTATATTTTTTGTAAAATTGTAAATTTTATTGTATTGTTATACTGTACAATTAACAGTATTTTTTTTTATATTTCTTACTGTCATTTCTGTAAGTGTTGTACTTTGAGAGCAAAGATTAACCGGAGTCAAATTCCTTGCTTGTTTACGCAAACCAGGCCAATAAAGCTGATTCTGATAAATCAGAAACCTATTGCATTTCCATGCAGTTTTTTTTTTGCATGTATCCATGCCTAATTTGCAATTTTTACAATGCTAAAGCATGTATGCCTGTACGTTGAGGTACATGTAATATGCACCAGATTCCAGACGGGAAATACAATACTAGTTAGATGTTGCTTTGTGTCTGTAGTGGAGAAGGAGCTGAATTTTGGGGACCATGGGTATGCCAGACGCACCCGTCTGCCCGGCCCAGTGGAGGAGGATGCAGAGGACCGGCAGCCCTGCACACAGTGTCATCTCCTCAAGAAACAGCTGGAGCAGGAGATGCAGCACACTTCAAGGCTACAGAAGGAGGTAGGATTGCTGCTGGGGTCTCTTTTAACATTTTTCGTTGAAGGGGCAATGTGCTGTATTTTAACACCAATAAATCATTACCGGAGTTGAAATTGTCAACATTGGGTCAGATGTAGGGGTGTGACAAGACATTTAGCTCACAAGACGAGGCGATACATGAGATTGGGTTCACGAGACAAGATTTTAACACTATTTTAAAGAAAACTTCAATGACGAAATATGACTGGAAAAATAGTCTTTTATTCCATCGAAAGTCATGAAATGAAAAACCAACACTGTGAAAGGTTTTGCCACAAACTGACTGGCTTCTCTCCTGTATAACTTAACTGTTACACCGTATGTCCGGTGGAGAGATAGTCTCTTCACTTAAAACCCAGGTTAACGTAACCAAGCGTTTTCTGGCAGTACTTGAGACCAGTTGTACAATAGAGAGAGGGAGAAATAAAGCTGAGTTTACAATTGTTTCACACTGATTACGTTCTAAAGCACAAATAAATGACCATCAGACACTCAACAGATGATTTTTGTTGAGACAGATGCTCTTTTCTCCTCCTCTGGATTGTATTCAATGCAGCAAAAACAAGGAAGTAGGCTGCAGTGCTCTAGTATCGATTTATGACCATATTTTGGAGAACGGGTGGGGGATCTTCTATGCTAATTTTGAGGTCAAAGCCAGACTCATCTGTCATGTTGGCTGCTGCTCTGCACATGTGTACTGATATTGCGAGACTCTCGTTACCTCGACGAAAAATCTCGTCGCATTTTAATATCGCGCCTCTAACACAGCTAGTCAGGTGTTATGAAAAATGTACTACAAAATGTTTATGCCAGTTCCACTTTCTAACTTATCTTCAGTTTACATCTCCTAGTTATTTGATCATTGACTTTGATACAGCCAGATACACAAATTAAAAAAGGAAATCAGTTAAAGAATCATGAATATGAATGTTTTATAAATAACCCTGATAAACCATTTTCTTCTCTGTCAGGCAGAGGAGATGAAGAAGCGGCTGTATCGGCTCGACAGGATCGAGAAGGGTCTCCGGAACTTTCTGTACGAGGACCAGATCCGTGCCCTGTCCCTCACCAAACGCTCCCGACGGGCCGTCTGGTCTCCAGACACCATCCTGAAGGCCCGTAAGATCCGCCGTGAGATTGGCACAAAAGGCTACGAGTACATGAGAGAACTGGGATACCCTTTGCCCTCCTACAGGACTTTATGTAACCGCCTGGAGACTAAGATAATGGTGACGACCGACATGAGCCGTGAGGAGCTGGCGGAGCTGGGTCTGGGGCTCATGGCCACCTGTGACAGTCCCACAGAAGGTGTAGGGGTCAATGGTGATGAGGAGGAACTCATGGGTGTTTTGTCCTGATCGTTCAGTTTGCATGACTTACTGACTCTAACCAGGGGAAGAATGTGCAACATTTGCTGTGTATGCAGATATGACTCTTATCTACGAAAGACTTAAAGCGTCAATATAAATGTATGCTTCGCTTGACAGAGATTGTGAGACTCATTTGAATTGCCAGCGGGCTGTGCTTGTGATCTGCACCATTAAGACATGGCTTTGCTCAACTGATGTGAAGTGCTGGGGCTTGCAGTTAGCCTAAAAGTACATGTTGTTGTCCCAGATATAAACTTGTGTAAAAACAATACAGAAAATACAATTTAACACAGCCTTTCCTGTAACGCTTAAAAAAGAAAAAAAGAAGACATTAACAGAATGAAATTAGATATTTATTAGGGCTGTCAAAATGAACACGTTAATAAGTTGACACAATTTACTTTTAACGCCACAAATTTTTTTAAAGCACGATTAACACACAAACGTTCTGTGATTTGGGCATCAGGCTGTACCATTGTTTGGGAAACCAGGAAGTGATGCAGCAGTAACATTGTACATCCATGCTTTGTGGATGGCTAGCAGAAACGTAAAGTGCTCCGTGACAACATCCAGGGGATCACCAGACGTGGCTCGCTGCGGCGGAGTGAAGCACATCTCCGGTCTGAGCTACGAGGAGACCCGCAGTGGGCTGAAGGGAGAGAGTGATCCGTGATGCCGTCACCTAAAACCGAGCACGCCATTAAGAAGACGGTGATCGCAATTGATGTGGTGCACAGTATGGCTTCGGAGGTTAAAGCTTTATTGCGTAACGTTTTGATATTAACGAACATCCGTTACATTCATTGACGATCACAGAAGGCTTGTCTCATGTGGACGCGCCGCCAGTTTTGTTGTCATTACTTAGAATTCCTCATGGGGGAGACAGAAACTACACACTACAGCTTTAAACCCACACACAAATAAAAGAATATCGTAAGAGCCACACACTTAGGAGAAAAACAACAACAAAGAAACAAAGCTCCTTTAGCAGAAGTGGATAAAGAAAAGGGATTTTTGAATGATAAGTTGCATTTCAAAGCCCTTCCAGAGTGTTCTCTTGATATGACCACAGTTATTTGCATGTTCTGTCGATGTGAACTGAGTTACACCCGGAGTTCGTAGAGTCTCAAATACCACTTGAGCATTAAAATATCGAAAACTGTCCCTTTTTATAGTACATTTAGAACAGTTTAAAACAGATTAATCGCGAGTTAAAGGGATATGCCACCGTTTGTTGAAATAGGGCTTATATGGCTCAGCTCCCCTAGCTGTGGGTAGGTGGGCCAACACATGTTTTTGTGCATGCATTGTTTTAGTCCAGTGCAACACGCGCAGCGCCACCGCTAGTTAGCTTAGCGTAGTGAATGGAATCCTATGTTGCCGGTTGGCACGTTGTGAGTAAAAGTGAGCCAACAAAAGACAAAAAAACAACCTAATTACTTGCACTGAGACAAAAAAATGTGTTGGTCCACCTATCTACAGCTAGGGGAGAATGTGATAAGCCCTATTTCAACAAATGGTGGTGTATCCCTTTAACTATGGAAATAATGTGATTAATCAAAGCAGAAGCACACAATTGGGATAAAAGCGAGTTTTTTCGGTAACAAATTATATAATTTATTAGAGCTGTGTATAGTCAACAAGGAAATAAAAGTGAACCCTCAATTGGTAAATAGCTATAGGAAGTGTGATTCTACACCAGATTGTATATTTCTGGCTGGAAGTATTCAGACTTGCATTGCAATTGTACCACAACTTGTTACCACAATGGGTATAAAAAAAATACTCACATTCAATATCCAAAAAAATCACTGACAGAAAATAAAGTGATTGTAAAGAATTACCTGTACTTTTTATTGTGTTTGAATGTGTGAGAGAGATGTACTGCATATTAGTAACAGATAAACAGTATAGTTGCCATAACTACACACTGACAAGAAAATGCACAACTCCACTATAAAAAAACAAACGAACAAAAAAGCTAACCAGTAGTGTCCTTAAATGACACTGGAGTAACTAAATACCCCCACTGGCCTATTAGGTAATGTGTATAGTTTCTGTCCCAACTTATCTTCACTCATGCATAAAGCAAAGAATAACCTGTTTTACTTAAGTTGGACTTTGAGAAATTCACTCACATGAGAGATAAGATATTTGTTTTGCAGTTGGCTCGTTACTTGAGCTGAACTGCAACATAAAGACAACGTTTTGGTAGTAAGAGGTAAGAGGGTTGTAAAGACTGACCATTCCAGCTTTACGGGACAGTTTACCTCAGCTTATTTGACCGACAACACTACACTGCAGCAAGTCTGTGACTGAGTTAGTAGTGCTGATTGTCATTGATCGTGGCCTCTTGCCTCTTACAAAAGTGGAACCAAGGTTTTGTTTGTCACATGGTGCCATTCACCTCTATACAGTCAAAAGCCTGAGCTATGCATAATAAAAGTACATATACTCAGTAATGAGATCAATATCCAGGAAAACAAGTTTTTGTGATGGTAAACAAGAGTCTGCAATCATGCTGGGGGCTCTGTAAGGGATGGTGGTGCTTTGAGCTAAACTTGACTTGCTTGACATGCTAATGACAATATGTTTACAATGTTCACATCTTGTGTTAGCTTGTTAACATATGCTAATTAACACTAAAAACAGTTAGCACATCTGAGGGATGGGAATGTGATTAGTTTTGCAGGTATTTCGCCCTGCATATTAATATTACACACCAAGTATGTGATAGTGTAGAGATACTGTCTCTCTCTCTCTCTCTCTCTCTCTCTCTCTCTCTCTCTGTTTGATTTGGGGGATGTGCCGTCAACCCCAGAGGCTTTAAAAACAACAGGGGTTTACTGCCTGTGTTTATGTGGGTCAGAGGACAGGGAGTGGACAGAGGTAAGTTTAGATGGTGTTTCTTTTTGGGCTCAAATTAGTCTTTTAATTTGCTAACCAATTGCATTTTGTTTGACGTTTTTTCAATAGAGGGGTAGTTTTTATCTTCTTTTCTAGAACAATTCCTTTCAAAATACTATATTCACTTTTGTTTTGTTAATGCATTTTTAGCCACTTAATATCATGTGTCACATAAAATCGTACAAGTTCCAATTGCAGTGAAATGTTGGTAAAACTGGAGCTGTAAGATCAAATTTGCAAGTAAATTACTTAACCTAAACTCAGTTTAAATTGGCAACCGAGAAGGGCACATTTACCTGTTTGTACAGAAAATTTGGAAGGCACTGTGGCTGTAAATATCTATGTCCCAGCCTCTCTTTGTCTTTCTAAATGCCAGCCTGTCTAACCCATTAGCCCCTGGCATTCTTCTGTCTGTTGGCCGTTTACCCCATAATAAACTCTTTTTGCAGATTATCTCCACATGTGATGAGAGAGACAATAAGGGTTTACTCTTTTAATTATTGGGGGATCAGACTGACTGGGCTAAAAGACGATTCTTTGGCAGGTTTCCCCTGCCCTGAACCAATGTCCAGACTGTGCACGTGCTGCCCTGCACACAATTATATACAGTGTATAAAAGCTTTAGCACAGGTTTTGTGAATATTTTAGCTTGATGATGACTCACCTTCACAGACTACAAAACGTATCCTTCATTGGATTTTTGTTTAATTATATGCATGTCTTAAAATATGGTTTATTGATGTTTAAATGCTACATGTAGCACCTGTGTGACAGTGTACAAAGTGCCTTTTGGTCAAAGTAACATGGAGTATTGGATGTCTTTCTGGTCAGGTAGATTCAGTCCGGCCAGCCAGGGAGGGAAAATGAACCCTCTCTCATTTCTGTGGCTGTACGCGGCCCTGCCAGGTCTGCTGTGGGCCTCGCATGTCAGTCTCACAGTGGAGGGCGACAATGACGCCTCCAGGATCTGCAAACCCGCCCCCGACTGGGCAATAAAGGGACATTCACCCATGCAAGAGCTGCACGGAAGTGTGGTTGTGGTGGCGCTACTGAAGGCCAGCTGACAGTTCTGTCTCACTCAGGCCTCCAAGTAAGAATACATACTTGTAGACAGTGTAAAAAATGTAATTTGAAATTAGTAAGATAATTGTTTCATAACATATTTTAAAGGTGCTGTAGGTAGGATTGTGAAGATCCAGGACTTAGCCAAAAAATTTGAATATCACCAGCTTCTCAGTCCCTCCCCCCTTTCCACTAAAGCCCAAAACAGTTTACTAACCCCCTCCCCCTACAAGGGAGAATGAATGCGTGTGCATGAGCAGTGATTGACAGTTGCAGTCGCAGTTAGACACCCCCCCTGGCCCTGATTGGTGCATCTGAACAGGGAGCTGTGGATTTTTGCAAATCGCACTACAGGCTGTAGGTGGTGCCAGAAGAGCCGGATTCTTTTTTTAATGACCTGCTTCATGTAGTTCTACTGGAACATAGGGTCAGTTTCAGCTAATATGACAGAAAGTTAGTTTTATAAGTCTTACCTACTGCACCTTTAAGGTTAAGGTTTTTAAGGTGAAGTTCTCAGTTTCAGGGTCCTGGTTGGTGCATGCTGGCTCACACTGACATATTGTCATGGCTTACTGGGACACTTGCATTGAATAGTCATTGCTAATGATATTACGAACACATGTACTTTCCCTACTATGATGGGAAAAAATGTATTCTGTCCATCAAAACAAGGTTTACTGCACGCCTATATGAATTGATGAAAGGGTTTGTTATTTAATGAGTTTCATTTGGGTGTTGTTGCTTTTCCAAAATTGTTGGTAGAGGTGATTCAAGTTTGTAATAATAATAATTTACTGTCTAGCTAATACATGTGCTATACTGGACATGTAAGTTCTTCAAGAAAAAGAAAGCGAGAAAAGTTTCAAAAGTGTCAAAGATAGTGCTGTTTGGAAGATGTTTCAGTTTCAAAAGAACAAGAATACAGGCACTTTTTTTTAAATCTTTCCTCTTCATGGCTAATAACGTTATGGCTGACAAAATGATTAAGTGGCTACAGCTCACACACTCTTGATTGAGCAGTTGCAACATAATGTGTTCTGTCACTTCATCAGACTTTTTCTAAATTTTACTTAATACCCAACTAAAGCACAGAACATGATAATATAATATCCTGCCACCATCCAGAATGAACGCATGTAGTAAATCGTGACCTTGTTTGAATGTTACAGCAACACTAGATAACTTTTTTGTAACTTAAAATAATGTTTCCAAAATCATTTCAGTGGCTCATCAACTCGTAACAGAGTGAACGGCACTTCTGCATTCGCTTTGCGGCCCTCTACCGGCTATAACCGCACTATGCAAGTTTGCCAGATCGGGTAGCAGATCTGTAGTATGAATGAGACATAATGGGACAATTCCACTTCCAACTTAGAGGGTGATCGAAGCGGGAAAAGTTCTCTAGTGTTGCTTTAAAGGGTTGAGTGTGGGCTCAACAGAGAAATATGCAGAGAAATGTCTAAAGTGCCCCGCAGTTCAGAGATAGTTCAGTTCCTTTCAAACTGTCTTGATTAGCTGTGAAGGGAGATTATTAACCGCTTTCGCTTGTTCTTTATCTGTCCTTCTGTAGAATTGGAGGCCTGCGTGACAAGCTGAACCACAGCAACCTGACGGAGGTGTCTTTCATGATAGTAAATGAGCGGGAGGCTCTATCCCGAGCCATGTTCTGGGAGCTGGAGAGAAGAGCGCCCCCTGGTGTTCCTGTCTACCAGCAGGATCCCTTTCAAAATGACGTGTGGGAGGCTCTGGATGGTGACAAAGATGACTTCCTGATCTATGATAGGTAAGGACTCTTCAAGACATGGAGATCTTTTTGTAATGCCACAACCCTCAGTAGTTTAACTCTTTAATGAGTGTGAACATAACATTTTTAAAGTATAAGTCCCAGCACCCTTGACTTGCCAGTTTTTACGGTCTGGTTTGGATCATTCTCTGCTTTAATAATTCATATTTACAATCACCCAATTTAACAATAATAATAATAATATAAAGTTAACCGTGTTAAAGGTTTTAAAAGTAAAAATATCTCACTATGTGAGCACATACAGAATACAAAAAAAGAATGTGCTTTGAAAGGGCCTGGCATGGTATTCAAAAAGAATTTTTGAGATAAAAAACATAACATGTCTATGTCTTTTGTTTGCATTATATTCTGTAAAATGAACCAAGGCAGGAACCAATACAATTGCAGTGATTCCCATCTACATTTGGATTCTCTCTTTCTCCCTTTTCTCCAGGTGTGGTCTGCTCACCTTCCACATTGTGCTACCTTACAGTTTCCTGCATTACGTCTACGTAGAGGCTGCAGTCAGAGCCACCTATAATAAAAACATCTGCAATTGCACTGTGAGTAATCATAACACACACACACACACACACACACACACACACACACACACACACACACACACACACACACACACACACACACACACACACACACACACACACACACACACACACACACACACACACTTAAAGGTGCAGTAGGTAAGACATAAAACTAACTTTCTGCCAAATTTGCTGAAACTGACCCTATGTTCCAGTAGAACTACATGAAGCAGGTAATCTGGCTCCTCTGACACCACCTACAGCCCGTAGTGCGATTTGCAAAAATCCACAGCCCTGTTCAGATGCACCAATCTGGGCCAGGGGGGGTGTCTAACTGCATGTCAATCACTGCTCATGCACACACATCCATTCTCCCTTGTGGGGGGAGGGGCTTAGGAGACTGTTTTGGGCTTTAGCGGAAAGTGGGGAGGGACTGAGAAGTTGTTGATGTTCAAATGTTTTGGCTAAGTCCTGGATCTTCACAATCCTACCTACAGCACCCTTAAAGCTGCACTTATCAATAGTTTTATATTAAAGTGCCCAACTGCCCATATTATGAAAAAAACACTTTTTTTCACTTTTGTTTGGGATGTTATTTTGTGTCTCTGGTGCTTCCACACGCATACAAACTTGGAAAATAAAACATCCATGTTGTTTTCAGTGAGATACGGTTTCTGAATGTGTCCTGCCTTCAGTCTCCGGGTGAGCTGTTCAAAATCTGCAGGGCTTTTTACGTCACTAGCCGAAACGATGGGCTAACTGTAGCAAGCTAGCTCATTCTCAATGGCAAAACACTGCTACAACACACACTAGTTCACCATAATCTACAAAAGAACTACATACATGTCCCTCGTCTGCAGGTATTCCACGCAAAGTTGGAAGTGCACCCTGCTAATCCTGCCTTGTAACTGACTGTAGTTAGAGAAACAAACAGCTATCCGGTGTGAGCCTCACCTAGCTACTGAGCATATGCAACTCACTACATAGATGGTAAAGAAGTACGATGTCTCACTCTGTTGCTAAAACAGAGAGCTGAACACAGGCGGAAAAGAGGGTGAAAAGAGGAGATGCAGCAACGTGCAATACAACAAAAATATGTTGTTTTTTGAAAATTAAACCATGTAAACCTATTCTGGTACAACATCAAAATACAATTATGAACCTGAAAATGAGCATAATATGGGCGCTTTAACAGTGGATCAAATAGCAAAGCGTGAAAGTGTGAAAGTGGCAAACCCACAGAATGGTCACCCAGCTCTGCCCTTCACCTCATCTCTACAGAGTTTTTTTGTAGTCTATTTTAGCTCATTGTTATGATTTTCCTGTCCTTTTGTGCCCTCATCAACCTTGTTTCCAGCAGCAGCAGGCAGCTCTTTTAAGTACAACAAGCTTAGATTAACCCACTGTACACTACCTGCTCAGCACAAAACAGCAGACAGACAAAGACTATTGGTCGGAAACACAACTCCAAATTAACAGTAATGTACCATCATGTTTAATAGGCATGTAAATGTAATGTAATGTAAATGTAAATAGGCAAATGTCAATATGTTTTACAACTTGTTCTGCTGCCCCGAGTGGCCAAATAAATGCAACAAATGCAGATAGAAAATTATGATAACATGCATTCTATCTTTCCCAGGTTAATTCTACTTTATCAAGTGACCAGAAGAACGAGATGATGCAGTTAAATGTCAGCCAGACAACTACAACACCCATATCGCAACTGGACACAGATGATCCTGAGGTGGAAGACACAGCTCATCACCACAGCCATCATCATCATCACCATCATCATCCTCATCCTCACCACCACCATCATACCAGTCACCAGAATCAGTCGCAACATCAGCCTGATACAAGTCAGAATAAAACTCTTCATCCTCTCAGTCATGATCACCATCATCCTCAGCGTCCTCACCGCCATCCCCATCCTCATCCTCATCATCATCAGCAGCAGACTGGCAACCACAGTCATCCTGCTGGGATGGAAGTGGATAATCAGGATGCCAGTTAAATTACTAGTGTTTTAGCTGGCTTTTTTTCTTATTTTACTTTTGGTGATATGTTTTTTACTTTGATGACAGAACATATAGGTAAACTGAGCCGTTGAATCTGTTTAAGCTGTAATCGGATTGTGTTTTTCTCTGCTAGCATCTCCACACCTCAGTCCTCTGTGTGGAAAACGTAGCCAGTGCTTCGCTGTCTTCTCCCACTAATGAAGTCTATGATGTAAAACCTGCCTGCAGGACGCTGTAGATGGATGTGTGTGGAGAGATTGGATGTGCTGATGGTTATTGCCACCCAGACAGAGTCAGAGGATGTGGTGCACTGCTAGTGAGCAAACCTCAGTCAGATTACTCTTCAAACATTCTCCTTCCGGTTCCAGTTTCTGCTTCAGTAAATCGTGTCTCGTGCAGGATCTGGAAGGGGTATGCTGTGCTATTTCATTACTATTTACATATAACAAGAGGTTCAAATGCTGCCTTTTATTCATTTGAATGTGTACAAGCATATGGAAAGTGGTGTAATCAATTTAATTAGTATACTTAATCCAATTAAATCATTAGATATTATAAATCACACCAGCACACAGTATTTGTCAATTATATTATATGCAGTATTACTGGATTAACATACTATACATTGCTCCAGTTTATACATTTTGCATATTTGCTGTGGATTTAAAAACGTTGTTACTTGACCTCTAATTAGTTACCTGAATGTAGAGCGAACGTTTAGATTGTTGTTCTCCATTAAAAAGAAAATACATTTATAAAGTGTTCAGCCTGTGCAGTTTGTGTAATTGAATATGGAAGGTTATGTTGTCCTCTTTCACAATAAAGAGACTAACTATTTTTACAATAGAGAGATATTAAAGCAATAGATCAACATTTTGGGAAATTTGGGAAAAGTCTTATTTGCTTTCTTGCAGTGTCAGAATCATTTTTCTAGTGTTTGGTGTTGTAATACTCATTCTGGCCACAAGAGGCTGAGATGCACCACTACCTCATGTTCTAAATGGGACTAAACACAATCATGTTATTTTTCCAGGTGAGATTTAATTTCTCCATAAACCCAAGGTACATTTCTAGCCAAAAGAAAGACATGACAGTAATGGTAGATAACTAAATTTAACAATATATGTACCTAGTACATTTCCACCTGTTTTTGCAGATGAAAAAAGAAATGTATTGAAAGGGGCGCTAAGCAGTTTTGGCCATTTCTTCGCCGTTTTCTCGCTTTTTGCTGGCAGGTTTCTCTATAGAGCTCTCCCTACAGCTTTAGAATAGATATTTGACAGTTCCTATGTTTACTTGTGTCTGACTCCTCGCACGGTCAGTCTGCCGTTTCCTCTTTCTCTGTTCCTCCAACAATGCTTTCTTAGCTTTCTGCTTATTTTTTGCCAGCTCAGCCACGACGATAGTGTGAAAAACTCCATCTCTACCTTGTTAGCCGGTTCCTGAATGGGTGTATGTGTGCAGTGCCGTGAAGCAATTTGTTACATTGCGAGATATCACGCAATACTTCCTGACACTGAGGCCGGCGGCTCGCCGGCCGAAAGTTGCAAGGGTGTTTTTTTCCCCTCACAGGTGCTAGGGGAAGCGAGACGACCACCATTCAACCCAAAAAAGTCATATAACTATTTCAATGACTCTGAAGCTGTTCAGTTAAGGTAAATTAAGTTAAGCTTTAATAACATTTTCTTTGGCTAGGCATTAATTTAAATAATGTTTAACTGAAGTTAAACTGAAGTGTCTACATGTTTTGATAAATGTACCAACACCACACGGAGGAGCTCAAATCCAGACAAAAGACACCAAACAAACTCAACTATCATCTGAAATATACTGTAAAGAAAGATGGAGAGGAAGTAACTGACCTGTTGTGTGCAGATCTTACATCTGTAAACACTAGATGGCAGCACTGCCATATGTTAGGCAATTCCTCACCCTGCCGTCCACATTAGGCAGCCATTCATCAAGGGGATTATTAGTTATTATGCATTATCAAGAGATACGTTTGGATTAGTGAACATTATCCTTGAATTGTAATCCAGATCATCTCTGAGTCATTTAATCAACTTTGCAGAGGGTGCTATTCTATACGTAAGATCTTTTAAAGGAGGATGTTAATGAGCATCAAAAGTCAATTGTTTCGAAATAATACTTTTTTTGTTGCATATACCCAATGCAGTATATATACCATTAACATCCCATTAGAAATTGTTGTAATTTGTATGACTATTGCAAAATGACTTTTTTATACTGGCTAATTACTGACATTCCGATCGTTGTCTCTATAAATCTATATCTGTTCAGGTATGTAAAACAAACATATCTAAGCATGTTCTAAAAGTATTGAACTTTGACGAGCCTAACCTGCTTGGTTTGTCATTGTTCTGATTGGCTGTTGACACAGCTAGACGGATTAGCAGCACTGATGCTCCTCAACTAACTGTTTTAACTAACTGGACCATCTGTTTTCTACTTAAAGCGTTAATAAAGAGCGATGCTTCCTATAGTTTGTTTCCCCTTTTATATGGCTACAACATATATAGGTCAGTATGGTGGCTGACCGCCATTATGTAACAATAATTGTACTGACCTTAGAGGTGACCCCAAAGCCTTCATTATCAGTTGGCTTCACAATTTGGTGAACTGAAGTTGAGATAGTTGTTTTTTTTCTTTTGGGTTTTTGAGAGGTAATAATTATTTACATTAGAAAGGGGAGGTGTGTGTGGAGTGGGGTGGATAGATGTGCAACGTCCATAATGTTCATTCATACACATAATTCTTGCCTGGGCCCAGAACACTATAGCGGCCCTATTAAAGATATGAGTTTGAGTTTATTGAAATCATGCTCACAGTTAAACAACTGAATAAAAAGCAGAATTTACATTGGTTTAAAACATAGAAAGTCTGGCCCTATGGATATAGAGTAGGCTACACTATGCCTTTTTACACATTTGCCTTTTTAGGTTTAAAGGTGAAGCCAATGTGGAAGTGCCTTAAACCTGCATTCTTTCTAATTTCCAACGGGGCGATTCCACAAGCTCCAAAAAGAAGTCCGAATGTATAAATGTCTATGGGTAAATGATTCTACTTTTCACTTGATTTATTAACTCAGTAAACATTTTCCTAATGATATTATGGTCTCGACCGCTACTTTTAAGTCTTCTTCAATACAGCATGATCTTCATTTTGTATATTATAGTCACATTTATTTTAAAAAGCAAAGAATGCTTTAGGGCGTGGCTACACACCAACCTGTCGATTTAGGATAAAGGCTTAGCTAGGTTAACCATGGCCCCGTGTACATTAAAACAGCTGTCAACTTATTTTAGATGTTGTCCGTGTTTTTGTCTTTAAACTTTGATCTCTCATTGTATGTTTTTAGTTCAGGTAATTGGAATTGGTCTTGTTCAGCGTGCGATAGCACCTTGCTTTGCTAGCACTAGCGTGAGCTGGTAACTTAAAGGAAAGTTTGCCGATTTGTTTACTGCCATACATGCAGATGAATGGCCCCATTTGCATAAAGCTAAGTGGTTTGTTTTGACTGATTGCCTGCTCAAACAGAGGCAGAGATCCCTCCCGTGCTGTTGGCAGAAGAGCCGTGGATTACTCTGAGCAGCATGCATGGGGGAAAAAAATACAATAATATATATTACTTGCTTTCTCCCTGATTATCTGAATAAGTCTCTAAATTTGTCCAAAGTCCTTTTGGGGGGACAGCAGTAGCTCAGTCTGTAGGAAATTGGCAAGTCCCCGTAGAGACCAAGTACTGAGTGTGGACTGGAGGCTGGAGAGGTTGTCAGTTCACCTCCTGGGCACTGCTGAGGTGCCTTTGAGCAAGGCACCAAACCCCCAACTGCTCGAGGCGCCTGTAGTGGGCAGCCCCCTCACTCTGCCATCTCTCCATTAGTGCGTTTTTGGCGTTCTGTTTGTGCATGTATTCCGGGCATGTGTGTAACAACAACATAGTGTAAAAAATGAAATGTTCCCCCCTGGGGATCAATAAAGTATGTCTTATTCTTCTTTTAACAATAAAAAGTCACTAAGAGGGTCTGAAAAGTTGGCAACACTGCTGCTGACTACCTCTATCTTTGACGTGGCCATTGCCTGTAGGTTCTTTCTCTGTCTCAAACTGAAACTTGCTTTACAGGCATGACTGTAGTTTAGTATAGATGAAGCAAGTTTCACAAGGTTTTGGATGTAAGTTTGAATATTCTGAATTTCAAAAAAAGGGTCATAAAAGATATGCACAGATGTACTATTATGCACTTTACAACACATGAATCTGCATGTCTACATACTGTAGTATACTATAAAGAATGTAATAAAAATTTTACAAATAATTAAAAGAATTAAGAATAAGAAAATTAAAAAATGATAAGATGAGAACCACTGCAGTTTAATAATTGAATGTAATGGTGAAAAGAAAAGAGATCCCAAAATCATAAAGTCAGATTTTTGGGGAGCTCAGTACAGTGTCATGTATTGTTCGAGCTGTGACGTGCTTTGACATAGTTTGCTGCTTCCATGGAAATGTCAGTTTTTTCCCAAAGCAAATATTGAATTTAGTTTTGTCTTTCTTAGTTTTTGGTCACTCAAAAGTGGTATTGGTGTCGTTCTCTCTTCTTCTCCCACCTGTCTCCTCCCAGCTCCAGTTTGTCATGGCAACCATCCACACCACCTACAATCTGTGTGCTGACATCCCTGACTCCATGAACATGGTTGTGTTTGCCTACTCTCTCAGCCTTATCGCTCTCTTGCTTTAGTAACTTTACCACAAAAACAATTTGGAAAACAGGAAGGTGTACTATCTTCATGTTTCCAGGCCAAAGGAGAGATGACAGAGGGGGATATTCCTGTGTGTTATGAACGATATAGTTGGGCCTTAAACACACATACACACACACACACACACACACACACACACACACGTTTACTATACTTATGAGGGTCTGCCATTTACTGCATTCATTAATTCCTTCTGTTTATTCATCCAGTACAAAACCACAAGCACACTCAACGCACATTAACCCTTGTTTCATCACTCCCTTCCCCCAACTGCTAATAGATGAGACTTTCTAATCACCAGTCAAGTCGCTTTATTCTTCTCTTACACCCATTGGCTGGCAGTCACAGCCAATCAACTGTTGGCTGCCATTAGCTCTGTATCCATCAGGGTTCCCCTTCCCAGTTTCTAGCATGTAATCCCTTTTACCAATGAGGAAACCACAGCCCACAAGCCCCCGGGCTCCATCTGTCATAGAAGTATAATTGCCTGAGTCCAGACATCCCATCCCCTCCCCCTTGTGGACAGAAATGAAAGAACTATTAGAGGAGTAACTGAATTGACCATATCTGCTTCTCTTACATTATATTTCACCTACCATCACCCCTTCTTCCCATTTTTCCATATGATATTGGTTTCTTCCAAAAGTATACAGTATGAAATAGGTTTGCAACATTAAGAAAGCAAATTAAACAGTTGGCTGGTCACTTGATGTCCTCTGAAATACTCTCCCCCATAGATTAGTAAATCAGTAAATTAGTGCATAATTTGTTTTTGTATGTCACGTCTGCGAAATGACTTGTTTCACTATCAGAATTGAATCCATTCTGTCCAATAACATTTGGAAAGTCTAGAAGAGCCACACGATGAAATCATTTAATCCCCATTCAAGTTAGCGGAGCGCTAAACCGAAAGTAGCCAGCTCGGCCGGTAAAGGTGAAGTGGCCTATGTTGCTGAAGTAGTTAGTAAAGCTTAATCCCTTTTTCAATCGTGTGAAAATGAAATGCAATTTGTTATACAAAATTGCATTTAGGAAATATAGGCATAGTTGGTTTGCAGGATAGTTGGCTACCAGCTGAATTAGTGTATGTAGGTATGGTTACAGGTTACATGCACTTAGGTTAGTGGTGACGATGGATCTTTCAAGGAGACTGAACATTTTTTTATTGGCAATGGAGCAGACACTGCTATGTGATCAGCACGGCCTCATATATACTCATGCTGCTCACTATGCATTGTGTTTTGAAAATATAGCTGTATTGTATGTTGGCAGGTTCATTTCAACTGTGGCTTTATTATCTATGCTGTCTAATTGAATTTGCATTGTGGATATCGTCTTTTTATCTGAATTTATGCCCCTTCACATTTTTGGATGGAGACACGATTTAGCAGTGTAGAAGTGAGAGAATAAGTATCATTTTCAAAAACCACAACAGGACAAATAATTGACATGCACATCTCTAAATAAATATATAGTATTTACCCCAATATAAAGCCCCCCACATCAGCCATCCCCGTAATTTGGACTTTTAGCTGCAGCAGCATATTGCTTTTGACTGTGCTCGCTTCCAAATTCAACAGGGGGGCGGACAAAAAAAAAAGAACACTACATAAAAAAATACTTTGAAGTGACTAAATCAAAGTTCCAGAGACTCAGGCGAGTCATTTTAATACCAATCAGCACAATGTGGCAACTTGACAAATTTCAGAGAATCACCGCTTCACATGTGAGGTTTTCAAGTCAACATGAAACAAGTTCTTTTTCTTTTTCAGTCTTTTAATGTACACTTGAAAAGGGTACACAGGCCTTTTCATGGACATTTTTAAATGTTACAGCAGAATAAGCGCCCTAGTGGCCCCATCTTTGTTTATATCCCATGCACAAACACGAGGATGCACATGCATGACATTCATTCAGACTGCAGGCTAGCAAACAAGGATTTAAACAATGCAGGTTTTAAAATAAGGAAGTGGGTTCAACACATTCGTCACAATGGACTTTGGTGAGGAAAAACTGAAAGAAAAACAGTTTTTAGTAAAAATGTTATAGTTTAAATTTGTTTTCATTTATTATTACAGATTTTGCCTATGACACTTGATAGTAGGCATTTTGCAGATGTGTGCGTGTGTGCGTGTGTGTGTGTGTGTGTGTCACTGCTGTGCAATACTGCACCGTATGGTCAGTACTAAAATAACACAGGACACACTTGTGTAGCATTAAAAGCCATATTTTGCTGTTGGCAAGTACTTAATCCGCTCTCCATTTCAACACAAGTGTGACACACACACACACACACACACACACACACACACACACACACACACACACACACACACACACACACACACACACACACACACACACACAAGCCCATTTAAAGAGTTATGGCCCACAGCCTCACTTCAGGCACAGCTCCAGGTTGATTACTGCTGAGTGCCGTACAGCTCAGGCATGACTGACTTTCTGGCACGCAGTCGCTTTGATCAACTTATGATTTTGCAGATGATGGGTTTCATCTTGAGTGTTTAGTGAGCTTTGGCGCTTTTGAGATGATGCCAAGCTAGTTACAGGTGTAACCTAAATATGAGCACTTTCTCTTATATTTGACATGAATAAGGTTTGATCGGCATGCATGTTGATTAAAATACTCAAAGCGCAACGGTTCATACAGACATGAATAGACGGATGTGCTGTAAACCTGCCTAAATGTGGATGTCCTGACTGTTGTTTGTAAATGACTTTGTGTCTGTCTCCTTGGTAACAGTGTTAGATAGTGTTTGGGCTGCGGCCAGTTAGAGGCAGACTGTAATTAATAATCAGGTTAGAGAGAGAGCATATTAAAGCGCTCTCGAAGCTGCTGCTACTAACTTCCTAGCTAGTGAGAGGGACAGGGATACACACTCACAAGGACACATGCGCACACACAGACATAATTGTTGATAGTGAGAGAGGTTTGGGAATAAGAGGCTGGTAAGTGTGCTTGAAGGTGAGCCGCTGGGTTGTTTCATACAATGCAGGTTAACAAGAGGTTGCAGCAATCGCACCGTGATGGGAGCACACTCAACCAGCAGGCAAGCTAGTGTTAATCAGCCAACCAACCATCTTGTAGCTCCCTGTCAAGTGTGTGTGTGTGTGTGTGTGTGTGTGTGTGTGTGTGTGTGTGTGTGTGTGTGTGTGTGTGTGTGTGTGTGTGTGTGATTAACAAGCATGGAGCTCTAAGTAGTCAGCAATGCAGACCCTTGGAGAAGAGACGGTCTTTATCCCCTCTACATTTTAGAACTTCAAATATAGATCACATTTAACATCTGTCAGTCACTTTGTCATCACTTGTGTCTGTGCGTATGTGCATATCCATGTGTTTCTTTGTTTTCAACAAGAGAAGCCCCATCTGCTAGTGACATCGTCCCCATTTATGGACAATGGGATGAACCCAATGCCACCTGTATCTGTGTTATCACAGTTATATGGGGGATGCGCCATTTGTCTTGACAGGCTTGATTTATGGCTTTTATTGTTTGCTGTGGGTCAGACAATCTCAGACATAAAGAGATTTCTTTCAGCGGGGCTCAGGCCCACAGGGTATTACTTGATTTGATTTCTATTTGCATGAACCTGATTTTGTAAATTTGCCCTGTTAGCCCAAAATTGATTTCTGGTACGGCTGTCACTTTTTAGCCATGCTAGCAGCTAGGCTCCGTGAATCGCAATGCCTATCGCTGGGTCTGTCAACCACTTTGGTCCAGACTGCAATAACTCAAACACAGTTGGATGGATTGCCATGACATTTTTAAAAATAATAATCACTAAGTGTTTGCTCCTTTAAGTCAAGGATACAATTATGTATGCTGGTCAGTTCTCTTTGTCACTCCCAGGACATTTTGGACAGAGGTGTGATTTCTGTTACATGACAATTCACACAAATCTCTCACTGGTACGTTTGCTGATGTAGTTACCTTATTTACTAGTAAAAAAATGTATTTCATTGTTCCAGAATTAGACTTTTTGCATACATCAGTAGCCAGAATGAAACTTCTGTGTCTTCATCATTATTAACACTTTCTTTGTCTGTGTATTTCCAGCATATAAGGCAGGTCAAATAACAGACGTTTAAATGAAAATTGCTATCTTTGGCACTATAAACGCAACATTACAGGGCACTTTAAAGCCTTTAACCAATCACTAAACTAAACTGTGATCCCCTTCTCACATCTCACCTCAATTTTGAGCAGATATTTAAGGCTACAGGAGATGAGAGTCACACATAATCTGGCACAACAAACAGCCTTCAGTGCGAGCTTTAAAGACATTAAGGCCAGTAAGGTCAGTATGACAACGGCATGACATCTTTTCCCCTTGTCTCTGGTGCAACAGTGTTATTCGCAGACCTTCTCGTCCTCAGTCTTTAGTGAGACTTGGCAGATCACATTGACCAAGTCCAAAATACAGACATTGTCCCAGACAGACTGGAAGGGACATTAGACTTGTTAAGGACAAGGACATGAGGAAGGATAATATGGAGCCCCTGTAGGATCATGGTGGAAATTAATTTTTCTGAACTACTTCTGCTTTCCCTTACAATAAATTTCGCTTCACCTCACATTAGTTTTAGCCACTGAAATAGAATTTGACTACTTCAAGAGAAAATGGTGATTGTTAATAGTTGTAATGGTGACAACACACATCAATGGGGCATAAATTGTCTCACACTCACTAGTTTGATGCCTTCCATTAACACTAAGCCAACGTTTTTCTTTTGTCTGTCTTATGTTGATGGTCATCGTTTTAGCAATCCTCAATTCCTCTCTAGCAGCAAGGCAATGAACAGTGTACAAAAGACGTCTCTCCATGGTTCGTGCTACTACGCCACTGCTCGTTTGTGGCAAAAGCTAATCTCTACAAGTACACAACTTTCCGCAAGTTGGTTTATACGGTAGTTTATGCAGAAATTAGTCAGTGGTCACAGTTCTTTGCAATGGCAATGGTGCACATAAAAATGGCCGCCACTCTGACCATCTCTGTAGTTTTGAATAGGAATGTCCGTTTTCTATATGTTTTGTGCTTCCCCTGTGCTTTTCCCTTTTTGCATTCCCCCTGATCCATAGGAACATTTAGTGTTAGTCAAGTCCAGTTATAATACACTGCTAGTTTACACTTCCATGCAGACAAAGGGAGAGGGGACATCAATATCATGAGGCATAAATTCAACATGTGTTTAGCCTAGCATAGAAAAACATTGGCAGAAGGGGAAAACAGCTAGCCTAACTAAATTGAAAATGTCCTTTAACAATTTAAAAGTCGTCATATTAACACACTGTATCTTCTGTACATATGTAGGCTATAAATAGAAATGGAGACATTGAAATTAGCACACAGTTAGCCTATGCATCAGAGCTATAAGCCAAAGTCCCACCTGCTCTTCTAGCTAGCTAGTCTCTGTTTCGTTAGCTTATGGCGCTCTTTTACTATTGTACATTGAGCACCTTAAACTGTGTTTCTATCTGGTGGTAATACATCATTGTCTCTTGATGATATATTATGTAGATAAGCTGATAATTCAAAGATAACGAAAAAATATTACAACTTCTGTTCACTGGCTTGCTCGCATGTGTATTGCAAAACCTCTTTGTCCTCTGTTCAGCCCAACGTACACCTTCACCTCTTTACATTATTTAAAGCACCAAGGTATTTCTCCACTCCCCTTTCTTCTCCTCCCTTCTCCTCTTCCCCTTTAGTTTTTTATTTGATCTACTTGCATTTCATCTACTCTACTGATATCTTATCACTTTATTTTCCTCCAGTTTCATATCTCCTCTCCTCTTCTCCTCTCACTCGTATGTTCTCTTACGTCCCTTTATTCATCCCACCTGGTCTTTCTTCTTCTTCCGCCTCAACTCTCAACTCTTTTCCTGGCTTTATTTCTTATCCTCCTTTTTCCTCCCTTGTCTCCTTCCCGCCATCATTTCCTCTCATCTCCCTCCACCCCTTCCTTTCTCCTCCTCCTTTCCTGACAACGCCCCTCCTCTGCACCCCCTGATGATTGCTGAGCACATTTCATTTGACATGAAGACAAAGGGCTGAGTACACATGTGGTTTCTCTGCAAGTCCTGTGTAATATGAAATATTAATGAAGGCATAATTTGGCTCCCTGGATGAGGTGGGGGCTTTATAATCACCAGTGACTGCCATTTCCTTCCCCAAAGGATGGCAAGGCTGTCAGGATGGATTGAGAAACAGTAAAGATAACAACAACAGAATGCTTACTGTTGGTGGCTACCATGGCCTATTTCTGTCTCTGTTTAATGCTTAAATTGGCTCATTGCCAGAGTTACTGAGGCAGCTCTCCCTGTCAGGCCCTTCAAAGTTAAATTTGCTTATATGCGCAGCATTTTTCAACCATCAACTGTCATGGTCAAATTAGTTGTGATAGACTGGTATAATTACCATAAACACTGTGTAGCCTCTCTTGCACACCTGTGCTTTTTTCAAGTCAGATGTCTCATATTTGCCATTAACCACAATGTACTTCTACTACTTGTCCTAAAGGCAAAGTAACTAAAAGTGCATACACAGTAGTATTGGACTATACGCAAGTATTACTTTGAAGAACTTAAATAGTAAATTTAACACTACATTTCAGAAGGAAGTATTTTAACTTTTTACTCCTTTACATTTGAGAGAGGTATTTCTTGTTACTGAGCAGATACAAATTTTATATACAAAACCAACCTGATCTCACAGAAATGCATAACAACAAACTCTTAAGACCGCATTGCATGGTGGTACATAAGTTCAAAACAAGTCAACATTTACTTCTGATTTCACACGAGACACAAACAGTGGTCTACTAGGTGAAAAATAAGAAAGTCACGTACGCAAGTTAAGTGCATTATGTATTTTCACTTAGGGTTAGTTTTGTAAAAAAAAGGTCAACTTTGACTTCTCTAAACACAATATTAGCATTTACCTTAAAAAGTTGTGGTGAACATGTTAGCAAACCACAGCCTATTGACACATCCAGCAGACCCAGATGAACATTAGCATTCATTCTGAGTCATATTTCTGGCAACCTGACACATGGTAAGTCCAATATTTTATTATTTATTATTATACAACCCCAAATCAGAAAAAGTTGGGACAGTATGGAAAACACAAAAAAAAGAAAGTAGTGATTTCTAAATGTACTTTGACTTGTATTTCATTACAGACAATACAACAGCACATAATTTAATGTGTTCCTCATGATTTTTATTGTTTGTTTTTTTCAAAAAAATCTAAATTCCTATTTTGGTTCTTGCAACACATTTCAAAAAAGGTTGGAACAGTAAAGCATTTACCACTTTGTAATGTTGCCATTCCTTTTCACAACACTTAAAAGACGTTTAGGGACTGAAGACACCAAGTGATGAAGTGTTTCAGGTGTAATTTTGTCCCATTCTTGCTGCAAACAAGTCTTAAGGTGGGCAACAGTACGGGGTCTTCGTTGTCGCATTTTGTGCTTCAAAATGCGCCACACATTCTCTATTGGAGACAGGTCGGGACTGCAGGCAGGCCAGTCAAGTACCCGTATCCTCTTCCTTCGCAGCCAGGACTTTGTAATGTGTGCAGAATCTGGTTTTGCATTATCTTGTTGAAATATGCATGGACGTCCCTGGAAAAGATGTCTTCTTGAAGGCAGCATATTGTGCTCCAAATCTCTATGTACTTTTCAGCATTAATGGTACCATCACAGAAGTGCAAGTTACCTTTGCCAAGGGCACTGACACAAACCCATACCATGACAGACCCTGGCTTTTGGACTTGTTGCTGGTAACAGTCTGGATGATCCTTTTCTTCTTTGGTCTGGAGCACACGGCATCCATTTCTCCCAAAATATACCTGACACTGTTAACATAGGGCTTCCTTGTCCTTTACGCACTGAAAATCCTCCACATTCCTTGAATCTTTTCATTATGTTATGCACTGTTGAAGGTGAAATAAGCAAATGTCTTCCTATCTTTCTTTGAGGAACATTGTTTTTAAACATTTCAATATTTTCTCACGTATGTGTTGGTAAACTGGCGATCCTCGGCCCATCTTTGCTCCTAAATGACTAGACCTTTCTTGGATGCTGCTTTTGTACCAAATCATAATTACAATCACCTGTTGATATCACCTGTTTCGAATCACATCATTATTTAACCAATTTACCTGATTACTAGCCCTAAATTGCTCCTGTCCCAAACTTTTTTGGAATGTGTTGCAGGTCTGAATGACAGGAAAGGATGTATATTTACAAATTAAATTAAGTTGTATTTATATATTAATATTAGGGATGCACCGATCCACATTTTTTCACTTCCGATCCGATCCCGATACCTGAATTTGGATATCGGCAGATACTATTCCGATACCAGAGCTGTTTGCTTTAAAGGTCCCATGACATGGTGCTCTTTGGATGCTTTTATATAGACCTTAGTGGTCCCCTAATACTGTATCTGATGTCTCTTTCCCGAAATTCAGCCTTGGTGCAGAATTACAGCCACTAGAGCCAGTCCCACAATGAGCTTTACTTAGGACGTGCCATTTCTGTGTCTGTAGCTATTGAGGAGAAGAGAGGGGGGGGGGGGGGGGCAAGGTGGAGGGTGGGGGTGTGGCCTTGACCAACTGCCGCTTTGCTCGTATGAAATCCATGATGTCTCTCTCTCATGGGCAGGCCAAATTCTCTGGGCGGGCAAAGCAGAGAAAGGGGAGGTAACCTTTCTCTTTATGACCTCATAAGGAGGAGATTCCAGAACGGCTCATCTGAGCTTTCATTTTCTCAAAGGAAGAACAGGATACCCAGGGCTCGGTTTACACCTATCACCATTTCAAGCCAATTGGGGACCATAGGCAGGCTGGGGGAACTCATATTAATGTTAAAAAACCTCATAAAGTGAAATTGTCATGCCATGGGACCTTTAATATTATTATTATCATTATTATTGATTTTATATGATGCTGAAATAAACTCCTCTCAATGGGCAAGTATGATATGGACGTACGTATGCATGTATGTCCCAAAAGGCAACTTGAGGTAAGTATAAGGTCAGAAAAGGAAGTCAGAAAAACAGATTGTCATGTCAATATTTATTACATTCCCAAAATGTCAAATACTTGAGTCTTGAAATATAAGAAAAGTGCAAGTGTAAATATCTCTCTCTCTCTCACACACACACACACACACACACACACACTATCAATAAAACAGTGTGTGAACAGCGCAAATAAATTACACTGGCTCTTGTAGCATCAACAAATCAACGTTTTAAAATGTCAAATATCTGAAATATAAGAAAAGTGCAATAACTGTAAACATCTTACACACACAGTTACACACACACACACACACACACATACACACGCGCGCACACACACACACACACACACACACACACACACACACACACACCTCTGTTTTCACGGCTGCGGTGGCTGCTCTGAAACAGCGGCCGCCGGGTCTCTGGGGGACGCAACAACAGGGAAATGAAACGCCACAAGCCGGCGACAACACTGGGACAGACGGTTGTGAAAGTCCTGTTTTGTTTTTGCATTTTGCTGTCTTGCTCTGCGGTGTTTCCACTGTGAAGTATTTCCAAACACACAACACACAATGCTGCTCATGCTACTTTCCTGCTAGCTGGCTGCAAACTGCGGAATGGACTTCCTGAGCGGTGGCGTGTCTCATAACTCTGTGTCTCATTGAGCCGTGCCGCCGTTCAGGAAATCCATTCCACAGTTTGCAGCCAACCAGCAGACCAGCCGGCAGGAATCACTTTTGGAGCCATTTCAGCAGACAACGTTAAAGTGCAGACATGGCTCGTGGTATCGGAAATCTCCGCAGGTTGGATCGGGAAAATCCGATACCTGAATTTCACTGGTATCGGGTCCCGATACCGATACTGGATCAGATCGGCCCCATCCCTAATTAATATATATATATATATATATATAGCTAGTTGAACAAGGGCAATCTTTCTAAAACTTATAAAAGACATGTTCAAGACAGCAAAAAAAACTAATAATCACACCACATCAAATTGCTTTTCATCATAGTTGCACAGTTTGGTTAATTAATTCTCTCTATCATGTGTTGGAGTGTGTGCTTGTTAAAGCACATGCATGTGTTGCAGTCCGTGTCACCTACACCTCTTTCCATCTCCATCTCACTCTTTTTGTAGTTCATTTGATACCTAATCAAACTGGGTGAGTCTGTATTATATGTATGTTACATAGCACAAAACTTTATCAAAGCCAAGCGTGTGTGCGCGCACACACACACACACACACACACACACTTTCCCATGGGAACCTGCATTTTGTGCCCTGTCTTTCACTATCTCTCTTACACACACACACACACACACACACACACACACACACACACACACACACGAATTACCATGCCGTTCCGCGTTATTAAACATGACACTCGGCCCAGATAATGGAGCCTTTCTTCATCTCAATTTGGAAGGCTAATCTTATGGCTTTGATTAGCAGCAGCTTCATTTGCATATCAAGGCCTCCCCTCTTTTAATTCCTCCATCGCAAATCCCCTCTCTATAGCTGTAGATAAAAGGAATCTATCTATATGTATCTTTCTTTAGAATCTTTTGTTCCTTCCCCCTCTTCCCCTTTTTTGTTCTTCATAAACTCCTTGTTCATTTGTTCATATTCTTGTTTTTTTTCTTGTCTTTTTTATAGTCATCATCAGCCCTGCTTAGTCGTCTTTACATATTTCCTTCTTAACATACTGTATATTGAAAAATGGCGATAATAAAACAAGAAGAGAGGCAAGAGTAAAGCATGACTTCATCGAGGTGTCATTGGATAAGAGGTAATGGCCAGCAATTCTGGTTACTTATTGTCCAGTAGGACTCACTCCCACGGAACTAGGAGATCAGAAAAATGGAGAATGTTTCATCAAAAGTGTCAATTACAGCCTACTATTAAAGTGTAACCACAAGGTTACAACATCGGCAATAAACTTCAACAACTGTACTTTGCTCAAGGTTATACCTTGGTTTGATAATTTCTTTAGTCCAGGACATTCTGCATAAAATCTAATTCTGGTGGCAGGAGAAACAAGTACCTCAACAATTGCATCATTATTTTTGACGTTTGGTTAATGCTAAGACATAGCCTATCACTAGATTTGATCACACGTAACCTTTTATTTACCTGGACACAGTAAAGCTCAAAGTGGGCGGCTCCCGGTGGCTCCGGCCATCGCCATCTGGGCAGTGCCTGGCATCGGCTAATCCAAAAATAGGCAAAGAGGTGGGGCGTGGATGGAGCTGAGGCGGGCTGAATGAAGCCTACAGTCTATGCTAGTCTCTTGTGAAGGCAGCCACCTGTCACTCAAAGCAGAACACCCAAAACTTAAACCCTGGATATAATTTAAACAGGCGATTTATAAAAAAGAAGTCGCCCCCCTCACAGTTGTCATGAAGAGGGAACGTAGCTATCAAGACTAAAACCTTTTTTTGGTACCAGGTTGTAAACATGTTTAATTCTACTGTAAATTTGGGCATTGTAACATTTGGGTCTACAGGGATTGACTCCCTTTTGGAGCCAGCCTGAAGTGGCCTTCAGAACTTCAGTTTTTTGCACTTCTGCATTTGCTTCATTTTTCAGCATCAGAGGTTGCCACATTTTTATTGTGTGATTTACCAAAACTCTCAAAGACTTAGGCCTAGTATTGATACACCCACTCTTACATCACTCCTAAGTAATACTGATAATTTACTTAATTAAAATTAGCAAAACAGTGTAAAATAGTCATGCATACGCAACACACAAGTCATGTAAAAGTACAGTACAATACAGTATTAGCATCAAAACATAGTACACATTATGCAGAATGGCCAGAATAATGAAATATATATCATATCATTATATGCATTAGTGTGTAAGTAGTCTCGCTTTGCTACGCCACATAGCATTCGGGGATGGGAGGAAAATGTGTTCTGGTTTATTGGGATTTCTTTAAACCCATCACAATCGTCTTGGGCGGTGCTAAGCTCCGGGAAAAGCCACGGGCCGCTGCAAAATAGCCTCAGTAAGGAACTTGTTTTGGTGGAAAATGTGTACATTTAAAAGTAGTTTTAGTCGTGCGAGAGAAAACTCAGATTGGACAGATAGTCTAGCTAGCTGTCTGGATTTACCCTGCAGAGATCTGAGGAAAGGTTAACCATAGTCCTCATAAATCCACCAGAGTTTAAAATGCCAACTAAAAGGAAGCCCAAGGCAACGGATATTCGGCCTAAGTGAGTGAAATCCGTTGGCAATGGAGGAATCCCGGAAGTGGAACGTCAAGGATACAGACTAGTGTGTAAACATCATTAATGTTGCAGTGGGTAAAGGGACTAATGTTGACTACTTTATGTACTGTCAGGAAGTTTAATCTACAATAATACATCAGAATGTATAAATTGATTATATTTTGTATTAAATACCCTAATCTGCAAAGTAACTGAAGATTTCAAATAAATGTATTTGAGAAAAAGCACACTACATTCTTGCCTCCAAAGTGTAGTGGAATAGCAGAAAAGTAAACTACAAGTAAGTTAAGATTTGACTTAAGTACAGTATTTTATTAAATACTTAGTTCACATTCCACCACTTCCTACTATACTTCAGAGTCAACATACTGTAGATGCCGTGTTTATTGTTATGAAAGTTGATTCAACTATTCTTTTTCAACCAGGTACAAGACAAAGGAAAATGTAAGACAAATGCAGCACCTTAAAATAAAACATCAACCGTGGAAGTGCCAAGAAAGGAGAAATGTGCCTTACAAATTCATACAGTAGCTTGAAAAATGAATTATGCTGAAAATGTTGCATCATGAAGAATATTCTGGAAGGTCAAATGCAAGCATGGTAAAAGGCCATCTTGAGCCCAATGTTATGCCATGTTGCAGAACACAATTCAACCAGCTTTAAAAAAATATAACGATGCTGCAGTTGGGGGGATAGCATGTTAAATGTGATGAGAAGTGGGGGATTTTAAACTGCATTTGTGCACTTCAGCACACTGACCTCTTGTGCAAGTGAGAATGAGACAGTAAAAAGAGAGATAGTGGGTGTCTTTTATAGGATGTTGGCCAGTATGATGTTTTATGTATCTATAAAGAGCTCCAAGGCCATGTTGACTTTTCATGGTTTAGAAACACTGTTAACAGAAATACAGGATAATGTTGCTTGAACACAATAGCAACAGCAAATTGTCCATTAAGGTGTCTACTCGACTGAAGCACGTCTGGCTTTCAATTCTGTGTGACAAAGTGTAAATAGGTAAAAGCTATTGATGCTGCACTTAACTTCGATCTCACACAAAACAGCTATTTTCACAGACCACCATGTGCTGTGTTTTTCTTTAAAGGAAGATTTAAAAAGTGCTTGTTTTTTGTCTCTAGTATGCTGTTTTTATTCAACTAGTACAGTGCATGTTCAAAACATGCCTGTTCTGAACAAGCAGATTGCTTGGCCCATGGTATTGTTGCTTGCAGCTTTCTCCAGAACCGCTTACAAAAGCATCTTTACATTCAACACTGTGCTACCTTGGGTCCTGAGCGATACACCTGTTATGACATTTTGTATTGTTCTCACAGAATGGCACAAATGTAAATGAAAAATGTGGCTCATAGATAAAAGGAATTAAAATATTGAATCAAAACATAAATATCAGTTTAATTTAATAAAATTAAAGGGATATTTCACCGCTGGAAAGCTGAATATATATTTAAATTGTTACATATTTTATATATTTTAAATGTTACACATTTAAAATATATAAAAACGACATTATATAAAAATGACATACAAAACAGGCTACCTTTAGTGCACACACACATAACTCCGTAACGTTCAGCTAAGCATACTAGCATTAGGCTTGGTGGGCTGTAAACACTGAGTATAAACACAGCCGTGAATTAGCGTGGGATGTCGAATGGTCGCCATGTAACAGTCACAAACTCCAGCAGTTAGCAGTTAGTTGGATACAAATCACCCCATTTCTGCACCAGTCCGTGTTAACATAGCTCACCTTCACGAGTCTTTTACCCAGTGACAGAGCATCTCTAGCTCGGATCGTCGGATGGCTAGCAGTCCTGGTAGCTGGACAGTCTGGTACGCTGTTCTTCAGCCATGTTTCCACAAGAACAAAAAACACAGTCTCTGAACTCGCGTTGGGAGCATCGTTGAAGTTGGATGTAGTCCAGTTTGTTTAGTTTGTTTTTTAATGAACGGACACTTGCAAGCAGGATTGATGGGACAGGTGGCCGGCTAGCGTTAGCTTCCAACCTAGCCGATGAGGATGTCCCCTACCCGGCTCGGGGCATCGAGCGAGACCGCCGGTCTCCGTGCTGGTCTCCGTGCTGGTCTCCGGGCAGGCGAAGCTCTCGTAGTGTGCCGATTATTCCGTCTGTAATAACGTTTCCTGCATATTCTCCGATCTGTACCGATGTATCCCGGTGGTACACGTGCGGTAGTTTGAATGCACATAATTGTTGTAAAAGTGTGCTGCTTAGAAGAGAGAGCCCTGTTTAGCGAGGATTAAAGATTTCTGACATCTCGTTTTTATCCGGCTGAGATCGGCTCGCTTCGGGTGATGGGCAGGTTTAAAACATGCGGAAGTAGCTCATAATACTGGCTGTAGTCTTTTGCCTCTGGCCAAAAATCTTCCGATGACGCAAAAATCGTCATTTTACGTCATCGGAAGATTTTTTCCAGACCCCCCAATGCAGAGATCTCCTGTCTCAGGGGGATATGAGGGAGGGACGCACGGTCATTCAGAAATACTACCAGGTTTCTACTGATACAAAGCTGAATGCTAAATCGGTGAAGTATCCCTTTAACAAATGTTGTAGTATATAAACACATTCACTAATCATGGCTGGAATACCATATTTGGCGGCTCGGTGAAGTTATTCTGTTGGGCCCACACACCCACAGACATAATGTTAGTTACGGCAGAGCACTGAGGCTGCACTTGCATTAGTTGATTGGCATTAACTGCTTCATTCATGCATTAACCAACAACAACAAAATCAGTCAATCTTATTTTCATCTGTCACTCTATGGCAGTAAAATATATTACGTGAGCCTTCAGAGACTCCTGTAGGTTGAACTGGATTAACTAAATACTTTCACTTTTTTAATGCTGGTCTCTAGACTTTATCCTTGCACTATTAGACTTATTTGCACTACCACCATGGCACACACTCTCATAGAGCACCTTACCATACATACTGAATCACAGGGTCAGTCCCTGCCCTGTCACTGCAAGCGTCTTATGGTTATGTGGATTTGGTTTTTTGTGATTGTGATGTATATGTATGTTGTGTGTGATGTCTTTAAGCTACTGGGACTATCTATCTATCTATCTATCTCTCTTTTAGGAGCTGACTAACTCTACAAGACACACTAAACACAGACTTGAAGACACTCGCTAGCCTAGCAAAATTACAGTACAGGCTACAAACAACCCATAATGCACTCACATAACACTCTGTAGGAGACACATTGTATTCAGAACAAATGCGTGATGTAAATAAAACATAATTGTCAAGTCTTCAACAACTTCCTTTTTAAATGTCATTTCCAGAATAAAATGTTGTCTTATATTTGGGCCAATGTGCTGTCTTGGCTTTTCCTGTCTTTTCCATATGCATGTGTGTGCTCACAATTCATAGATACAACAGGAAAAAAGATTGAATAGGAAAAAAGAATGATCACGTATCTATTATTTGTATCCCTCCCTAATACCGAGTACACAGTGCACTATAAAAGGCAGCTTCATTATACGTGTTAATAAATCCCATAAAAAGACCAAAACCAACAATAAATGGATCCTATAACACAAATCAACTGTGCCCTAGAGCTAAAATCACAGTTGTAGGCCACATCGTTGCACTAGGCGACATGCTCCTTTACCGTGATGAACGTGGGCACTGTAGTTCATTCTAAGTCTATTCCACTTACAGCATCTTGGTGTCCTAAATACTTATAAGTGAGTCAAATGTGCTACAAATAGTCCTCAACAAATGCACTACTTATTCCCGTTTGAGAAACGTTGGCTAAAAGCTGCAATGCCCAGCTGTTTTGGGACAACAAAATGAAAGTATATATTTAAAGATTTATGTCTTCGGTAGGAACAAATGGGCAAGGGGCTGAGTGCTAAAGACAGGGTAAGTCAAAAAGAATGTAGAGTGAGGCACTGGTGGTTTTGGTCTTTTTGTGGTATTTGGTGAATATAGAATATATAGAAAGAAAAATATAAAAATATAGAATGTAACCAGCCTTATCCTTTAAACACAATTTGATTTAGGATTACATACCATCTGAGCACAGCAGCAGGCCCCTCTGACAGACAGGGCAACAAGATTCAATTATAATGCAGAAGTTGATATTGCGCTTTAAAGGTGCAAATTTGGACTTGAGATTTACAATTTATCAAGTAAAAAAAATTATATTTATAACCCAGCCTTGGATTCACTCTTTATAGCAACAAAATAATTATCTGTTTCTCATTAAACAAAAGTATAGGTGTTTTCCCACCGGAGGGACTTTTGCAGTTCTTAGAGCTAAAACGTTCCTAGAACACTTTTTTTGTCGTGTTCCCACCGGACAAATTTGGGGATTTTTTAGTTCCTCTGGCCGTGTTACGGGACTTTTTTAGCTCTTACTTCAGAGCAGGGTCTTTTCCCTTTTCCCTTTTCCTAGGTCTACTTGATTGGTCGAAATTATAAGTCACGCCCACTGTCAACCCAGATCTTGCAGTGTGCCGTCTGTACTTGCAGACAGAGCAACAGCGGGACATTTTTAGCAATTTTCACCATCTTATTCATCATTAAAGTCACTTCTGACAAAGTTTTAGGCGAGAAATTAACTATTTAGATTTCGAATATAGGCAGTCTTCCGAAAATCGATGCCGAATTGACAATTTGCTTCAAAGTTTTCGGAGTTGAGAAGCTCCATAAAGTGAAGGGACTGCCAGCTGGTGGCGGCCGGATTGCTTGTTCGCTGGTCGGCCTGTCATTACATTACATGTCATTTAGCTGACGCTTTTATCCAAAGCGACTTACAATTGCTATATATCAGAGGTCGCACGCCTCTGGAGCAACTAGGGGTCTAAGTGTCTTGCTCAGGGACACATTGGTTGGTGTATCGCAGTGGGAATCGAACCCGGGTCTCCCACACCAAAGGCATGTGTCATATCCACTGCGCCACCACCACCATCCGGGGATGCCCGGCTGTAAACTAGCGGACTCTCAGACTGCGGTCTCGTATATCACAACACATGTCCATCATAAGATTAACGGGAACGTGTGGTTAACTGCCTTTTTGCCGTTAAACTCCACAAGCGCCTCGTCCGCCGTGCACGCACACACATGGCCGCAGAGAGAGAGAGAGAGAGAGAGAGAGAGAGAGAGAGAGAGAGAGAGAGAGAGAGAGAGAGAGAGAGAGAGATACCCGTTTCTCTTCGGGAGAGTTGTTTAAATTATGACAGATTTAGACATTAGATTTATATAGTTTGGCGTATTTCTCTTCTGATTTTAATTAAGACCATTGTTGTGCTTGCATCACTCCCTTACCCCTCCTACCACTCCCTGTGGCCACTTGGCCTTGTCTGTGTTTCTCTGTTATGTACTCCAGCCTAGTCTTTAAACGCTGCTGTTCAAACTCCGTTATGAGGATCCCAGCAAGGCACAACAGGAACATTCTGATGTTCTCCTCCATCATGCTGCTTTGTTGTTGTATGTGGCGCTATAGTGACGATGTTATAAAGACCATTGCGGTGCTTGTGTCCCTCCCTTACCCCTCCTACCAGTCCCTGTGGCCACTTGGGTGGGAATGCAAATGGAAAAAAAGATTTTGGGGGAGAGTAGTTCTTAGAACTGCTTAGAAATGTACTTTTCCCCTAAAAAGTACAAGTACTATCCAGTGGGAAAACGCCTTATGTTATAAAGTACTGAAATGACTCATATCACGTTTCATTATATTCTGGAGTTTTATCAAGGCCAGCCTATGAATAAAGACCTTGAACGAGTACATGATGATATTTTTACAGATCAGACCATCCACAATGTAAGATAATTAAACTACTTAAAATAAAGGGATTATATTTTCAAACAACAATTTTTATTTGATTTTAGATTGTCTGCAGCAGTAAAAGTGGAGGGGGGGGGGGGGGGGGGGGGCGATCAATAAAGCCATTGCAGGAGAGTTCATTGACCTGGAGGTGAGCTACAAGCTCACGCTGATGAGCAGTCAGCATTTTAACTCACTGCTTGGGAACTCCATAAACGCCCGTTTTATGCAGGTTATTGCCCTCTCCCTCGGAGCCTATTGTAGTCATCATATTCAGCCTGTGTCATCACATGCAGATGAGGGAGGTGGCGAGAGGTGTACAGTATATAAAACAGGGAACAGTCTTGGTCTCAGTACCTTGCTTTTCCCTCAGCTTGCCTCAGTATCTCTGCTCTCACGCCTCCACACACCAACATCACCAAAATGGCCTTTGCTGGAAAATGGGAAACTGAGGCCAGGAGGGATACGACGCTTTCTGCAAGATGCTTGGTGAGATAGACCGAATCTAAAACTCCTCGCCAAACATTACATTCACTTTACTTCCCCACTTCTGTCCTCTCCAATTGTCTGGACTAAACTTGGGCTATAACCTCACACTCCTCTTGTGTCCCCACTCTAGGTATCCCGGATGAAGTCATTGAGAAGGGCCGTGACTACAAACTGATCACAGAAGTCACCCAGGATGGCGATAACTTCTCCTGGACCCAGATCTATCCACAAATGCCAAGGTCACCAACACGTTCACGACAGGCAAGGAGTGCGACATGGAGACCATTGGAGGAAAGAAATTCAAGGTAGGAGGCAAAGAATCCAGAGCTTTTTCTTTAATCTTATTCAATCTTAAGTTCCAGCTGTGCAGGGAAGACATATGCAAGCATGGAGGTGATTCTAAGCCAGCAGAAAGGGAAGGGAGGATGAATGTACACTGGTCCCCCTGACTGATTATAACCTGTGTGTTTCCAGGCCACAGTGCACATGGAGGGAGGCAAGCTGAGCGTGACCTTCCCCAACTACCACCACACCTCTGAGATCAGTGGAGGCAAGCTCATCGAGGTAAACACATTCGCTGAGGCTTTTAGTGCTGAGAATCTAGCGTGGTGACAGCAGTTATTATACTCAACACCCCGCAGGGATCATTAGAGTCATTAATGTTATATTTCTGCAGCCGGGGATAGGCATTTGCTAACGAGAAAAACTGTTGTGTTGTGCAAATGAATGCATTTCTTAACAAGACATTCTGTCCCACATTTAACATTTACAACCTGAGTCAGTGGGAGATAACTCTCCAATTTGTTTCCATTTCTACCTATTTTGCAGCTCCATGCATTTCCATTCCAATTTCTGCCTTTCCAAGAACTTTTCAAAAAATTCTTGGAAAATGAGAAAAATAAGATGCAAACTAAAACGCATATAGTTATTACCAGTGAAATTGTTCTGGAACTATCATAGTCACCATTCACATTTGGAGCATCTTTCTCAAAAAATCAATCTCTTCTGATGACATATATTGAAGTATAACGAGACACTGCAATAACAAACCCCTTGTTTTAATAATTTCCCACTTTTTCTGTCTCTCTCTAGACCTCCAAGCCGGCTCTGTAGTGCTGAAGAGAACCAGCAAGAAGATTTAACTGCTGAGTGGCCTTTGACCTCTTAAACAGTTACAATGGAGACCTCAGCTACTACTGCGAATAATAAATCAAAAATATGACACTTGCATAAACCTGTGTTTCCGTCTATACTTTCTAGAGTGTGTGCATTCTATCGTATAGTACCATACTTTTAAAGACTGTGATTTTATAGACATGAAAGGTTCAGCCACTGCTTCTTTTGAAATATAAGAGTTTATGCAAGAGTCAGTGAAAGGGAGTCAATGGACCCAGGTCAATGGATCCAGCTTTGCAGGGATTGGCAACAGAAGTAGCATCATTAGACTTAAACTGTTTTTGACTCTTATGAATATGGAATATGCTTAACTCAAATGAGTTAGCATGTGAGCCCAATGAATAGGGTTGCAACGGTTCCCTGGACACTATTTAGGCCTCATTTGCACCAAATGTACATGTGTCTCTGTTCAGAAATTAGAAATAACAATGGCCGTTTAGTGACGATTGGGCTATGCTGTAATCAGCTGCTTCAGTAAAACTTCATACACTAATGCCACATACACGGATCTAATCGATGGTCATGCAACCTGCATTGGACACATTCATATGAGCCACTGCCAGCAGTTTAGTTCATACACTTTTAAACCAGACAATTACAAGTTACATCCGCTTCATGATCACAGAAAGTAAGTCTCTCTCTCTCTCTCTCTCTCTCTCTCTCTCTCTCTCTCTCTCTCTCTCTCTCTCTCTCTCTCTCTCTCTCTCTCCTCTCTCTCTCTCTCTCTCTCTCTCTCTCTCTCTCTCTCTCTCTCTCTCTCTCTCTCTCTCTCTCTCTCTCTCTCTCTCTCTCTCTCTCTCTCTCTCTCAAAATTCACATATCGTATTGTCGACACAGGATGCGTTTAGCTACACAGTGAACCTGCGTTTTGACTTAGACATTTTGATTAAGACATAAAAAGCCAAAGTAAAACCTCTTCCATGCCACACACTCAGTTCTATACACATAGATCCCAGTAAAAAAGTGGGAAAGCATTATATGTTTAACATTTTTAATCAACTGATGGTTTTTAAAATACCGTATTTTAAGGGGTGCTCCTTCTCAACACCTCTACTTTCTGTGTCAATGCAGAATGGCCATCTCAAAGACCCCAGACATTTCAGAGACTATGGGATTTTATTTAATACGGTTACAGGAAGAAAGTTGAAAATACAAACTTTCTTAGCAACTTTACAGGAGGGGAACGTGTTGTCATGTGGATGATTTACTCATGATTTACTCCCATCAAAGTCAAAACAAACCATGTTATACATGCACATGATGTAATCCTCAATCGGAGTGCTGCTCTGCTGCAGTGCACTCAGTACTGCCACTGGTGGATGGAAGCTATATTACATCAATACCAGAGATTACTGAGACATGTTGATTCCTGATCTTTGCCAAGTCCTTCTAACTAATCTTCTACTCTTGACAGTCACATAAATTCTCTATTTTCACTCATCTCTTCTCCTACTCTTCCCAGCTGTCCTTTTTCTGTTATCCTTTCTATTCATGTCCGCATCCTTCTCTCCCCTGTCTCTCATCTGCTTTTCTTTTCCCTACCCAATGTTCCTCATCTATGGTCTGTTTCCATTTTCTTTTCTATTCTCCAATTCTCTTCTGTCCTGTCCCCTCATGTCCTCTCCTTCTTGTCTCTCTCCACATCTACCCCATTTCTCTGTGGCTTCCAGCCAAGCAAATAATCAGTTAATTAACCAGCTCAGTCCCAGGATCTTTGTAGCAGCTCTCAGAGGAGCACTGCAAAGGCTCTCATGTCTCTAAATTTACAGCTTCACTGAGTGGACTGGAGTAAGGTACAAATCTTTCTAATAAAATTGCCAGACTAGAGCCTCAGTGCATGTGTGTGTATGTGTGTGTGCTGGCCTTGACTGAAGAGCCGGTGACTCAATAGCTCCCTAATGAAAACAAAATCTCTGTTTTTTGCCTCTAAGATGGCGATTGTTTTGGTGCAATAATGAGAAGGCCCCTCTTGCCAGCACCGATGTAATCAAGATCTTACACGTCTCGAAAATTAGGGTTGGAAGGCAACAAGCAAGGTGTCATGTGAGTATGTTTGTGTAGCTCGACGCTGGTGCAATCACTCTGCAATATCACTTCTTTTGTCCTCACAGACAAACAGGCCTAATTGGCTATTTTCAATAGTTTATGATTGGCCATTCTGCCTCTTTCTGATTGGCCTCCATCTAGGTAACCAGAAGTGGAGGAAATTGGCTTGTTAACATCTCCATGTTGCATTTCTCTTTCGGTTTTTGGACCTTCAAGCACGCTTGGAGCCAAGCCACAATATGAACTTGAATTCCCCAGAAACAAGTTAAGTTACAGTATGTTTTTATAGTCCACCTACCCTGGCAACTTAGTGTACAAAAGCACCAGCATATTTGTCTCTGTTAGTAATTTCACTTGAGTAAACCTGCCAATTGTCAAACACTACTCTTTGATTTAAGGGTGTAGTAGTTAGCACTGTCACTCACAGCACCTTACCTGGGTCAAATCCATCGAGTGTCTGTCTCTGCCTGCTGGGTTTCCTCAGGATGTCCGCTTTCCTCCCGACGGTCCAAAGACATGCAGCTGAGGTTAATTGGAGACTAAATTGCCCACAGGTGGGATTGCAACAGTAAACGGTTATCTGTCTGTTTTCTGTTCTGCAGGTTTTTTTTGGTATAACCTCGGTCAAGGTTCCAAGGGAGCTGAGCCGATACTAAACGTGGAATTAAAACACTCAGAGAGACTTAACTTGAATCATCACCTGCTCGTCAAAGGAATTTGCGCAAAACCTCATTTCAAGTATACCCACATCGGAGAGCATTTCAAAAAAAGATCCATTTCAGCTGGTGTAGAAGGAAGGCCAAAGTGGAAAAAATATGCTTTTTTAATTTTATTTTTTTAAGTTTTGACATTATGATGAACATGGGTCAGTACAAGCCCCCAACCTCCCCATCCAACCTCTACACCACTGCATTTAACTCCAAGGCTTGCCCACATGTCTGAGGTGAGCAGAGTGCAGGATTTGTTCCTTTGTTTCTAAATTGCATTTTCAGTAAAACGTGACTTAGTCTAATGATGGATTTGATGATCTGTGCAGACTGTAGCCCGCCTTTAACCCAGTGCATTAGATAAGATCCAGCTAGCCCACTGCAACCCTGAACAGTTTAAGCATTTTAGTGAATGAATGGACAAATGGATTATGACCTGGTGAAACAAAGGGGTGTCATTTCCTGTACTTTCTCACCCTTGTGCAGCAGTGTGGTAAAGAACATTGGGTTGGCAGAAGACGTGGAGGGTGCTTCTGGAATAAAGAAGTGTACTGTCAAAGATGACTGTAGTTTGCTGGCACAATTCAGTGCTTCATTCACTTCTACATTATTCAACCATACATTGAGTTCTACATCCACTCAGGCTTTCAGTCATACATTCACTCCTACAGTCAGTCCTTGCTTACAGTCCTGCATTCAGTCCAACACACGGTGTTGACAGAGGGGAGTTAGAGACAAGGGGGGAGTCGACACAGAGAATTACATTTCTGTGTAGTTGGGTATGCACAATACATTTCTTTATTGAATGTTAAAAAATGCATTTGACAGTTTTTTTGAAACAGTAGTCTAGTAGAGTATCGATTTAAAAAAAACAATCAATCAACAATCTTTTTTATTATGAAGATGATGTGTTCCGTAACAGTTCATCTTTGGCCATGCGTACAGACACCAACTTTAACAGTTTTGTTTTGTAGCTAACTTATGTAATTAACGCTAATAAAATCAAAAACACCATTGATTTATGGGGACATCTGGGTACAGAGAGATCGCAGAGACAGACATTTTGGGGTTTTTTAAAGGGGTCACTGCCAGTGTTGGGAGTAACGGCGTTTAAGTATAACGGCGTTACTAACGACGTTATTTTTTCAGTAACGGAGTAATCTAATTACTTTTCCCATCGTTGCAACGCCGTTATCATTATTGAGAATGTAAAGTGGAGCGTTACTACAATTTGAAGTGCAAGGTGTCAGGCTTTGGCTACACATCAGCTGCCTGGAGAGAGCAGGGGGGGGGATGATGACACCATTGCAAATGCGATGATGATGGGCGGATGCCTTGCTCACGCTGTCTCACTGCACGCTCTGACTAATGTCCATTATATACTAGACGCAGGGCGCGTGGCGCATCCAAATGCGACGTCATGGGATTGCCGTGAGTATTTATACTCATGCGTGGTGGTCGCGACACTAGTTGCAGTCTTCTCCTGAACAGCGGTGCCGCTAAGGAGCAAAGGCTACCGATGTTTTTCTTTCTAAGGACTAGAAGAAGAAGAAAAACATAAACGCCGGCAGAACAGGCAGCAGCAGTGCCGTCAATGCTTCGATTTGATTCAATGACCTACTCCGTCAGATCAAGCCTTTCATTCACAAAAAAAGAACTCATTTTAACCCAGTAAGTTTACAAGAGAGACTTGCAGTCACTCCGCGAGTCCTGGCATCCGGATACCCAAGGGCTCGTTCATGCTTCCTGTTTCCGGTTTGTCACGCGCCGCTGAAAAAAATAGACTGTGCTCGCGCACTGAAAATTGGATGCGCCGGCCAGAAATTACGTCATTTTGATGTCACGATTGCATGCGCCACGCGCCCTGCGTCTAGTATATAACGGCCTTAACACTAAACACAAGACGGCGACAATGGCGACGAGCCAGGGACATTCAAAGGTAGCGTTCTGGAACTGGAAGTACCGGCACTACTTCTCGCTCATTGAAATTAAAAGCAAGAATGTTTATGTAACATGCACGCTATGCCCAGGAAAAAAGACTTTATCCACGTCTGCCTCAAGCAACTCGAATCTTACGAAGCACCTCACATCAACACATGCTAACAGACACTTGTTGCTGCTGCTAACACAACCCCATAATAACCCCATAATAACCCCATAATAACCCCAAGCCCAAATGCAGCTTGCGTGAGCTCCAGTGAAGGAGACGGAGCCACTCTGTTAAAACAAGCAACATCAGCAACAGGTGACCAAGGCCGAGCTGAACACATTGATTGCAATTTTATTTCTATGCATATCATATGGCAGGCTGCAATCTATTGAGTTCAAATAAATACCAAATGTTCTAAAATACTGTATATAGTGTTTTTATTCTTCAGTTAATATAAACATCTTTGACGTTAAAGATGTTATAGAACGTAATAGCGTTATAGAACATAAAAAATACTTTGCTGAGTAACTACTTACTTTTACAATGTGGTAACTGAGTTACTAACTCAATTACTTTTTGGGAGAAGTAATTTGTAACTGTAACTAATTACTTTTTCAAAGTAAGATGACCAACACTGGACTCTGGATCAAATCTTGTTTCTGATGTGAGCACATGTATCGTTCTGTGCAGATTCATTAAAAATATGGATTCATTTATGAATAAGATTCTGCAAGATTTGAGTAGAAGAGAACCTGGTGTGCACATGATATTCCCTCAAACTACTGGTCTTATTTCTTGTCAGCCAGCAAGCTAGCCAGTCATCTATTCATTCATCTGTCCATCCATCCAGAGAGGCTGACTCCTCGTGCCCTGTAGCCCAGGAAAAGGCCTCTCTCCGGGGGACAGTAGCCGGCTTTGTTCCCCTATCAGGCCTCACATTCCCCAGACCTGCACTGGTTCCCTTACATGCCTGCTCTGTGGGCAAGCAGGCCAGCCAGCCTGCCAGCCGGGGAACCAGCATCCATCCAGACAGCAGGTCAGCCATCCAGCCATTCATACATTTGAGCGGCTGACTTCTTGTACCCCCCTGGCCCAGAACAAGGCCTCTCTCTGGGGGACAGTAGTCGGCTTTGTTGCCCCTCTCATGCCTCACATTCCCCAGATCTGCCCTGGGTCCCCCCTCAAGGCACAGGGCACTGGGAGGGCCACGGGCCTCTCTACGCCCCCATTTCCCTTTCTCTATCTGATATTATCGCTCTTGGAGACTACCCCCCCCCCCCCCCCCTTTACACAACCACCACGACCACATCTCTCTCTTTCTGAAGGCTTTCTCTCTCCAACCCTAAGCTTTTACTGATGCCCTTTCTTGCTTGCCTTTTTTCACTAAGCCATAAAACTGACAGTTAACAACCTTGTCTCTCCTCTGTGAATCTCTCACATCCCCCTCTCTCTCTTCCACTCCCACACACTCTGTATCACTCTTCTTTTCTCAAAATCCTCTCCTCCCTAATTCAGTTTTGTCTGTTTGGTATAATCAGAGTGCCTATGTACAGTATCAAAATATACATAGATATCATACTTATAGTTATAAATATATAAAACCCCTAATTCTCTCTGACCCATAAACTTTTTCTCTTGCTCTAAAACATTCTAATACCCACGTTTTCAACCTGAAGTCAGCTTTCCAAACGGTGCTGTAATGCAACCTCAGCACCATCCAGCTCACCTTATTTTCCTCGCTCGCTCGACACAAAACACAAAAAAACTGATCTAGCGCCAGTGGCTGTCTGTACCTACAGCCCACATCTATTCAGTGAGGAGACGGGTGGGGGCGTAGGCCATAATTAAAGATGGCGTCCTTGTCGTCACACAATGGTTCTGCACAGAGAAGGCTTTTATTGCATGTATTTTTCTCAACAGGAGAGTGGGCAGTCTACCCTCTCTGAACATTTAATTGGTTTAACAGCTGGAGAGGAGTAGGAAGGAGGGGGGGGGGGGGGGGTCCAATGGAGGTGAAGAAACAAAGAAATGGAAGAAAAGTGAGTCACCGGGATTTAAAATTTGTTGTGTCTGATGTTGATAAATGTATCAGCAGCATATATTGTGCATCACAGTACAAATGAATGATTTGCAAGCCTGTCACCTCCCGTCGGCACACTGTGTTGGTAATCATAGAAATTGTTAGCAGGTAACATTCTCCCTGCGGCATCATTGATATTACTATTATTATTTTTTTTTAAATACACAGAGAATAAGAAGTGAAAGGCAGTGCCTTTTTTGTTTCAGTGTTTTTAAAAACATACAGCACCTTCCATCCATTTGTCAGGCTGTGTGTGTGTGTGTGTGTGTGTGTGTGTGTGTGTGTGTGTGTGTGTGTGTGTGTGTGTGTGTGTGTGTGTGTGTGTGTGTGTGTGTGTGTGTGTGTGTGTGTGTTTTGAATGGCTCTGTAACGTGTGTGTGCTTGGGTGAATGTGGATGCTGAGAAGTGTCTTTGTCTGTCCTCTGCCAATAAATGAAAACTGGAGCAAAGCCTTGGGGCAAGGTGAGGCCATGACGTTCCTCTGGAGGTTTTAACTAATGGAGATCCACTGTTGGGCTGGAGGACCGGCCCTCAGGGGCACGGTTGGGGATTAAAAAGTAATCCACTGCACACATTACCACGTGCAGCCTGCGAATTGCAATCTGGGGTGTAAGTGGCCTGTCTACTCACTACTGTCTACTCTACGCACCAGAGACCAGTCCTCCTAGACCTCCACTGGCTCCCCATCCAGCACAGAATCCAGTTCAAAATCCTCCTTATCACCTACAAAGCTCTCAATAACCTCGCCCCCCTCCTACCTCACTGACCTCCTGCACCGTCATACCCCCACCCGCAACCTCCTTTCCCCTCTCACTCGCCCCAAGCACCGAACCTGGGGCGACAGGGCCATCTCCGTTGCTGCCCCCTCCCTCTGGAACTCTCTCCCCCAACACCTCAGACTTTTCACATCACTTGCTCACTTCAAAACCGCACTCAAAACCCATCTATTTAAAGCTGCTATATAAAATAAATGTGTTATTATTAGTATTATTAGTTCTGTACTTTTACTACCCCTTCATTTTGCATCCACACCAATGTTGTTATTGGAATATTCTTCCAGATTTGATTAAAATGTTATGTTCCATTCACTGGAGAAATGATTGGATCACATTGTTGAACTATTGCTGACCTAAATATTCAAAAGAAATTTTTTAACAATGCAATTATAAGCAAACATTTTGCATGAGGACCATATTGTCACATATATGTTCCTCCCAATACAACTATGACAGCCTGGGAAGAAACTGTTGCATCCATGTTTAACACCAAATAAAAAGACACTGGTAATGCCAAAATGCTTAAAGTCTACACATGCCTTTGCTGAAATCCACCATGGGGTCTTATTCTCCATCTCATCTACTTTCATTGGAGTGCCACATTTTAGTAATTTTTACATCTCTGGTGTGACTAAACAGAGGAACAGGCACTAAACCCCCAGGCTCTTTAGCTACTTATAGCAGATCTTATTCAGCGCAAGTGGCAAATGCAAAGCAAACAATAGACAGTCAACTCTAAAATGTTGAGGAAATACTTTATATGCAAATATTGAGGGTTTGTCACTAATTTAGGGAAATGTAGGGAGTGTAGTCATTGTTCAGTTCTGTTTAACACAACTCACAATAACAAAAATAAATGACAACAACAACTTAAAGGAATGTTCATCTTGTTTTTACCACTTGAACCAAGTTTCCACTGCAAGACTTTACAAGCCGTCAGATGGCTGTACTGTTCACACTACACAACCTGCTGTCTTGTTATTGAGTTTTTAAGGGTTTAAAAAGGGTGCAAGCTCCGCACGGAGCCACTGTAAAATAGCTGTGCGAGTGAAAACTCAGATTAGACAGATAGTCTAGCTAGCTGTCTGGATTTACCCTGCAGAGATCTGATGAGCAGTTAACCATAGTTAGAATTTCCTGCGGCAACGGGGCAATCCCGGAAGTGGAACGTCAAGGATATAGACTAATAAACAACAGACTGTAGACGATCCGTAATCCGTAATCTGACTTCTAAACGTCACTATCAGCCACACAACGTGTTCCGTACAAAATAAGCCTTTAAATCAAACAAATAGCAATTAAAATCCCTCCAATTTAAAAACGACAAAAGGTTTATATAAAATGTCATGTTGAGGCAATTCTGAACCAATCAGCTATTAGATCAACTGAGAGCCAGGCGTCCCCCGTCATGCCCTGGGTTCCGCATAGGTCTTGAAGTCGGTGGAGAGCAACTGCGCCGCCTGCCTCTCAAAACTTGATCTTGTGTGCCTACGTGTGCCTGTCACGTCAGAGCAAGTCGGAATCAAGTCGGACATAAATCTAACCGGCACGCATTAGGCGGCACTCCCCCGGTGATCAATTCTGCGCAGGCGTGGCTCATCTCTTATGAACTGTATTATACCCCCACGTTCACTATAGTGTGCCTATTTATCAACAGTTTGCCCACCTTGTCACTATCAAATGTTAGCTTTAGTGAAGGCCTAATGGGCAAGGTGGGAGGGTGTACATATGGAGGGATAGGTGGAGGGATAGGTGGTAAACATGTGTGATGTGTTGAGGGGTGGACTACCCACAGCTACACTCCGGAAACAGAAGAGCTTATTTCACACTTCATTTCATTCCAATACCTAGAACAACAGCACGGGAAATCACACACACACACACACACACACACACACACACACACACACACACACACACACACACACACACACACACACACACACACACACACACACACACACACACAGTATCTGTAATATTCCAAAGTGGGCAAACACACACAATCACATGAACCTATACATATACCTATGGATCTATCCACACATCTGTCTGTCACTCACACACTTACTAATGTAGAGAGATTAGGGAAAAGGGAATGATAGAATATAGAAAGAGTAATAAAATAAGGTTGAAAACCAGTAGCATGATCGTGTTCTATTAAGAGTGTGTGTATCAGAGATCTCCAAATAAAAGTGTTGTTTGTGTGGGCTGACAACTGAGTCAATAGAGCCAGTAAATGCATTCTTATGAAACGGATAGTCACAGTCTTTGATTTTGACTGGCTGAGACACTTTCAAAGCTGTTGTAAAATACTATAAACACACAGCTGTAAACGCATCACAATTTCAGTAAAATAGCGCCATTGGTCCGCCATCCTGCCATTCTCTCCTCAGGCATGCTCGCTTCCTATTTCTTTGCACTCCTTTCTGGGGCTGTCAATCATGATAGCAGCTGTTCTCATCAGCTGGTCACATCAGCTGATCTCATCTATCCAATAGCACAACAACACACCTACATTGTTAGCCTATCATCCTGTTGTTTTTCTTCTTTTTATTGTTGAACTTGCCTTGGCTCTGTAATCATCCTTTCTGACTTGTTGACTTTCCTAACTTGTCCAAATAATGATAAATACCTGCACAGGTCCTGATTAAGTCCTGTTGAATCGGTGATCAAATTATTGCAACAGCAGAAATCCTCAGCAGAATAAAAGAGCCAAGGTTACAACGAGGTGCAGTGGAGTAGGATATGAGAAGTTACACTCAAGAGGAGACAACACAAACAACAAATATTTGCTACTGGGTCAGTGGACACCGGCTCTGGCCTTTGAAGGTGCAACCCGTGTACAAAAGATCACAAATACCTCATTACAAAATTCCTATAGATACGACATTTTCAATATACAGACAGAAATACAAAGATGCACACAAACGCACGCACATGCACACACACACGCACACGCACACACACACACACACACACACACACACGGAAAAAGTCAGACTAAATCGCCTTGTCATTGTTTAAATATTTGTTAAACCAACAGACATACGTAAAGGATTACCAATACCATAAATCTTGAAAAAATATTAAAATGGCGAATATGGAGATACAAGGTTTCTGCCCGACAGCGACGATAATATGCCACTGTATATGTGCAATTAGACATGTACATACATAATGATGTGATCATAAGTCAATACTATCAATGCACATGCACACGTCTGTGCGTGTGTGTGTGAACCAATCTGATAATTGCATTGAGTCATTGGAGCTGACACCTTGCACTTTTCATGTTATCAGTCAGTGAGAGTATAGAGCATTATGAGTTGCACAAATACACACACACACACACACACACACACACAAATCCATCCATGCCTGTCACATTTAATTCATTCATCCACTGTTGACAAGAGAAAGGGTCACATTTAAACCCAATTTCACAGCTGGGCCTGATTGGATATTGTTTGTTTATTAGCTTGTTTTCCATATCATGGCTGTAAACACAGAGCCAAGCTTAAACTAAAGTGTATCTTTAGTGCAGATACAATATATATATATATATATATATATATATATATATATATATATATATATATATATATATATATATATATATATATATATTTATTCCCTAGTTCCTTCCTTTTTTTGGAGCAATCTGCCTATTAAGCCCCTTTCCCACTGAACAAAAACCCACTCACAACTACTAACATCTGGCTTTCGTCTTTAGTGGGAAAGGTTACAATCAGCATTCATTCCGGGGACAAATGACTCTGCAGTAGTCACAGGTATATATTGACTCCAGCTGATAACAACACAGGTGGGAACGCAAATTTTCTCCCTTTTTCCAGCAGAAGTCATGACGTGACGTTGCTTCCATCGGTAACTTCTGCGACTATTCGTCATCTCAACCACAAATTCCGTCCGTCTTTGTGCAATAATTAACAGATTAAAAAAAAGTTACCGACGTCACATTTTCACTGGCTTCCATGCTGCTTTCTAGTGTTTACTAACCCTGTTTCCTGGCACGTTTGTGACGTTGAACGTGCTTTTGCTGTGTTTACTCTATGCTGAGATAATGGCTTCTTGAAAATCTGAACTTAAAATAAAGGCTTATGGAATCATTTGCAATGCTTTGTAGATGGGGCTCGGATTACATGTCACTATCCTCTCTATCACTGTAGTAACTGTTTAAAACAGTTATCAAAAGGAACAAATATATTCATTCAAAAACATGCTATCTCGGGTGGGAAGTAGCAATTGAAATGTCATGATGTATCAGACTTGTGTAATCTCCACCCCCTTTCGAATATATAAAGGTACAGTAGTTGATGGAAAAAATGCTCTGATTCACAATTTACGTAGCTGAAATTTTTGAGATTTGCTTAAAATTTGAATCAAAACTTGTGAGGCTATGAGTTGATAGTATTAAAAACACACACTACAAAGAAAATGTGTAATTATAATGTATTGGGAACAATTATTTGGGCATAATTTGACTTGTGTAAAAGAGGTACATCTGTCAGATTACAGCAAAACACCTTTTCTTCTTCTAATATGCTATTTGAGCACCAAAACACAAAGATACACTTTGAAAATACAAAATGTCTCTCACTATGGTAGGACCAATGAGTGTGCTGGAAAACAATAAGTAACCAAGACCAATCATTATGGTGGTAGAGGGCGACAGACCATACACTCCACATAGGATGGAATTAATCACCACATCTCCACTGAATAAATATGAAAACAAATAAAATAATTGAAAACAAATCACCTTTGGATGGAACTTTAGACTGCTAATTTGCACATTCTTGGTTCTTTAGATTTTTACCACTATGATGTCACGGTCAATGTATCATCACATTCTGAGTGCAAAACATTGTTTTACCTCAGACCACTGACACACTCTGGATCATTACACACTCTTCAGATATCTGCAGGTGTTTCTATCTCGACAACTTCAACAATGGCATGTCTTGTGTGCGGATAAGTGTGTCCTCTGGAAACGATTAAGGTAGGTGGGAAGTGCCTCCAGTTCCAGCTCTTATGTGCAATGTGGTCCTGCTGTAACTGCTATAAATTAAATTAAATTCTCTTAAATATAAAATACAAAAACATGTAATAACTTGAGAACTTGAGAAAGAGGAGGGCTGGTGATAATGGAGAAATGCCCAGAAAAAGGATGAGGTGTTGTAACCTCACCCGTCCCACTGGACATGGTGAGGTGTCAGTGGAGGATATCAGGATCCAGAGGGGCAAGAAGAAGGCCAGTGTTGATGCCAGACCACCTGAAAAGAAGAGAAAGTGCAGCGTCAACACCAACACCACTGAACCCAATGGAGTTGCAGTGATGAGTTCTGGAAAGAGAAAGGCCGACCATGATGGTGAGGCATCCAAGAAAAGGGGAAGGTGTGAGTCCAGCACTACTGAATCCCGCGTTAAAATGAAGAAGGATATGAGCATGGACGACCATGGAGATGAAGTCAGCCAGGAGGAGAAAATCTATATGATGTCCTCCTCAGGAAACACAAGCAGAGGTAAGCTGATAGTGTTCAAATCAGGCATGCCTGATTTCATGTGGAAGTTGTTGATTGGTGCACAAAAAAGTCATCTCCTACAAAAGATGGCTTCTCAGGATGTAACACTATTTGCCTGAAAATGGTCTAGTACCAAAACGTTGCGTATTATCAAACGTTATATCATTTTTGCAAGTTAGACAGTGTGCAGGAGTTTTCTTTGCAACTTGTGACCCACTTGTCCCCCACCGACGCACCTGTCTCACTATGTAGATGTGTGAAGTACTTTTCTGTACTAAGTTTAATAATAAAAAGTGGGATTAGTTCAAACATAGAAAGGGGTATAATAGGAAGGAACATATGAAGGGTAACAAGTCGAAAAGTATTAAGGGAGAAAAAGCTATGTCTTTGTGTGTTTAGCTGATTTTGAGGAGAAGTACCATCAGCTTGATCCGATCGGTGCAGGAGGCTTCGGCTCGGTGTATGGCCGCTTCCGTAAAGCCGACTACTTAAGTAAGTAAGTAAGTAAGTAAAATTTATTTATAAAGCGCTTTTCACAGATAAAATCACAAAGTGCTGTACAACAGAATAGGTAGAACAAACTGTATAAAATGCATATACATATATCAAAAGAAAGGGACGCTAGTGAGAACCCATCAACCAAAAGCTTTCCTAAATAAGCAAGTTTTCAGATCCTTTTTAAAAGAGACAACAGAGTCAGCCAGACGCACGGACAGGGGCAGGGCGTTCGAGCAACAGACTGAAAAGACCGGTCCCCTCGGGTCTTATAGCGAGTCTTAGGGACTGCAAGCAAATTTTGGTCAGAGGACCGAAAAGTCCGGCTAGGGAAGTACGGCTTCAAAAGGTCTCGGATATACTGTGGGGCCTGACCGTTTAAGGCCCTGAAAGTCAGCACTAAAATCTTAAAGTCAATCCTTAATTTTACAGGGAGCCAATGGAGAGCTGACAAGACTGGAGTGATATGAGACCTTCGAGGGGCACCTGTTAAAAGTCTAGCAGCAGAATTTTGAACAATTTGCAGTTTGTTCAAAGCAGACATATTCAGACAGGTAAACACAGAGTTACAGTAGTCAAGCCTTGTTGATATGAAAGCGTGAATTATCATTTCCAGGTCATTCTTTGACAACAATTTGCGAATTTTAGAGATGTTCCTAAGATGATAAAAGCAATTTCGGACGAGCTGTTTTGAGTGTGTCTCCAAAGACATGGCCTGGTCAAACATAACCCCCATGTTTCTGAGGCTGGGTTTGACAGAGGGGCCCAGGGAGCCAAGGTGCTGTTTGATCAATGTGATCTTATGGTCTGGAGCAAAGATCAGCGTTTCAGTCTTGTTTGAATTTATCTGCAGATAGTTAGTGGCCAGCCAGTCTTTGATGGAGGACACACACTCTAGGAACAGAGACAAACGATGAAACTCAGCACCATTAAAGGAACAATACAACTGGACATTGTCGGCATAGAAATGATATGATACATCCTTGAAACAACCAATAATTTGACCAAGTGGCAAAATGTACAGTAAAAACAAAATAGGACCCAAAACTGACCCTTGTGCCACTCCTCAGGACAAATTTGTTACATGTTTACAGCAACGTTAAAGGTTCTGTCGTGTATATAGGACGAGAACCACTGAAGGACAGTTCCTGATAGTCCCATCTCATTATGAAGCCGATTGATCAGTATACTGTGATCCACAGTGTCAAAAGCAGAAGTTAAATCAAGTAGTACAAGTACAGTGTAGCGGCCAGAGTCTGCTGCCATCATCACATCACTAGAGACTTTGATAAGGGCTGTTTCAGTGGAGTGTAATTTTCGGAAACCAGACTGAAAAGTATCAAACAAGTCATGCTGCTCCATAAAGGAGGTCAGCTGGCATGCCACGATTTTTTCCAAAATTTTGGAGATAAATGGAAGTTTTGATATGGGCCTGTAGTTTTTAGGTTCTGAAGGGTCAAGATTGGGCTTTTTAAGGATCGGGTTTACCACAGCATGTTTGAAGTAGCTGGGAACTGAGCCAGATCTAAGTGACAGATATTTATTATTTTTTCCACACAGGGGCCGACAATATCAAACGTTTTCAACAGTAGAGTTGTTGGGACAATGTCGGCGGGGCTCGAAGACGGTTTCATATTTCCTGTTACAGTCTTTACATCCTGTAGGCTGACAGGAGTGAAGGATGACCAAGATGACACAGGTGAAAACTCAGTAGAACAAACACTGAGTGGAGAATTAACACTGGCCCTAATGTCATGTACTTTGTTCACAAAGAACGACAAAAAGTTGTTACAGTCCTCTTGTGTGTACACCGGCACAAAAGGAGCTGAAGGTGCAGTAAGATTCTCAATGGTGTCAAACAAGACTTAACTGCAAGTCTTACAAACACATGCTGACACACTGATCCTTAAAGAGTACCAACCAAATGATTGTATTTCTGTTTTGCAGGTGGCCATCAAGCACATCGCCACTAAGGATGTGATGTGTGAACAAGTGGTGAGCCATTTGATCTGATGTCAAACACCAACTGTTCGACAATTAAACTAAAACCTCAATGTTGAAGATTTTTCAGACTCTTCTATGGATGAGCAAAACACATGACAAGCTGCCACTGTTAGCGCTGCTCATTAACCCTGTTCTAAAAAAAGACATTCATGCATTACCAATTAACATTATTAAATGAGTTGTTGTCTTCTCAAAGCTGTTGGAACTTAAAGCAGGTATGTATGCATCTATTTTCTTTAGACTTGCAATCGGAAGGTTTATCGCGTCATTCTCGAGGTGGCCTTGATGCTGAAAACAGCAGGTCTACCAGGATCAGTTGGACAATCCGCTGCGGTGTCCCTTCTGGACTGGTACATTCTGGACAAGGAGTTAATACTGGTTATGGAAAGACCAGACCTCTCCAAAGACCTCTACAAGTACCGCCATGCCCGCAAAGGTTCCCTGAGTGAACACAAGGCAAAGGTAACAAACATTCAAAGGGAGGATTTTCTGTATATGCTCATTTGATTGAATTTTAATTGAATTTGCTAATTTGGTAAAGAGACTTTTCCACCATTAGGAATGAAGAGAAAACACGGCCTTAAGGCGGATTTATGCTTCTGTGAGGGCTTTATGCAGAGCTTTTCGCTGTAGCCTATGTAAGTGGCCTGAGGTTTATACTTGTGCGTTGGTGTCTGCGTCGTTCTAGCGTATCTCTTAAGAGAATAGCAGGGCCGGCATATGTCTGTGCGTGAGGAGTGTGTGGCAGAGTGAGTGAGAGAGTGACGGGGATTAGCTTAGTGAGAGAAACAAAGTGTCTCCCCTGTGCTTTCTGACCATGGTTGGAGATCTGTAGCAGGAAAAGTTAACCCTCTCCTTGATTTCCTGTTCTTCACGGAAAAGGAGAACCTGGAAATGAGTAGGGGGGAAATATGATGCTTAATACCTCCATGACCAAGCTACGGCCAAGCGGACCAATCACAGTTGTTGCGTCCTGCATCTCCGCAACGTGTAGTTAAATTCTTTTAGAGGTGCATGTCAGGCTATGGCATAGCATCTGTATCTCCACATACCTACCTACGTACCCACAGCTTTGATTTAACGCAGAACCATAAATCAAGCTTTACAGTCCCTTCAAACCCTGTCTTTGTCTCTATCTCAGATAATCCTGAGGCAGCTGGTGGCCATCGACATGCACTCTAAGGGTGTCTTTCACCGGGACATCAAATTACAAAACGTGCTGGTTCAAGGCAACTGTGGTGTACCAAGAATGCGGGTGATCAACTTTGGCTGTGGCAGCTTCTCCACAGAGAAGCCTTACTGTTCCTTCAGTGGTATGATATCTGGCTTCTGCTTTTCACTTATCTCTGATGTAATGACTTTCATGTTTAAAACAAAGCTTCTCCTCATCCTTTTACTTTCCTTTCCCTCCATCTCTTTGTCTGTCTTCTTCCATTCCTCTGTTGTTGTGTGCACTAGGTACCCCTGCATACGTTCCTCCAGAGTGGTTTAAAAATGGGACATACCGGGCCCGTCCCACCACTGTTTGGCAGCTGGGAGCGCTCTTCTATTCATTGCTAAGTGGACATGAGCGCTTTACCACCAAAGCCTTCATCCAAAACCACATTAAAATGGATGATGCACTCTCCACAGGTAAAACACACACACACACACACACAAACACAAACACAGCCTGACAAATGAATAGAATCACGCATCAACAACTTAAACCTTTGTTTCCTGCTTTCTCGCTTTTCAGAGGTAAATACTTTGTTGCAGATGTGTCTGGCACTAGACCCTAAGGAGCGTTCCACTCTGGAGGAGTTGCAGTGCAACCCCGCCCTCAGACAACCCCTACCTACCCCTCAACTCCACCTACCCAGGGCCACCATAAAGGCATGTAAGACCTACAGGTAGGTTCCCCCCACCAGCCGCTTTCTCACAGCATCACACATGATCTCCATAATGCAGGAAAGAGTTTGCACAGCATTTTCAGTTTTTTTTCCTATTGCTAACATGCGATGGTAAAACTGGAGTCACACTGTCAAAACTCTTCACACAGTCAGCAGAACATACATTTACGTTGACCAAACTGTGAATCACTTTTCAATACTTTCACACAAAATGCATTCGGTGACCACATTCACCAAAATCGATGAATATAATAATACATGTCATTTAGCAGACGCTTTTATCCAAAGCAACTTAGGAAATTGAACCCAGAGCTCCCACACCAAAGGCATGTGTCATATCCACTGCACCATCACCACCCACAAACTCATTCATACTCCACCACCTGCTAAACACTATATAATTTATATATTTGCAGCACACTGTTCAGTGTTGTAGTCGAGACCACCTAACTGAGACCAAGTCATCACCAAGACCAGAGTGTATCGAGACCGAGACAAGACCCAGACTTTGAGGGTTTGAGACTGAGACAAGACCAAGACCAAGGCAGGGCGAGACCGAGTCAAGACCAAGACCAAAGTTGTGTTAGACAGCCAGAGCTTCTTCTCCTGTCTCCCGCATTCACTTTTCTTGGGAGTGTGTTTAAAGGAGGCAGGGAGAGGGGGGTAAAATAGATATAAATCAAATTATTGGTTGTATTTGCATGTTCTTACACATAGGCATAAATCATCAATACACAGCCAATTTAGCAAAATCCCTGCAGTTGTGCTCTTGACCGGTCTTGAAATAAAATCCTCTTTATCTGGTCAGGAACCACTGCTGATGTTAAATTGAAAATTACAAGACTGTATTTTATATTGAACTGTACAAATACATTGATCTTCCTTTGACTTGGTACTTCTGGTGTTTATTTTTGGTAAGGCTGTGTGAGAGCAAAATGGCTCCGATGGAAACTGACTGAAACTTCAGCAAAATGTTAGTCTCGCTTTTGCAGACCTTCCTCCACAGCGATGCGGAGGAGGGTCTGGCTAGTCCACACAGCATTCTGGGATGGGAGGAAAACGTGCTCTGGTTTATTCGCATTTCTTTAAACAAATCACAATCGTCATGGACGGCACTAAGCGCCGGACAGAGCCACGGTGGTGCTGCAAAATAGCCTCAAGAAGGAACTTGTTTTGGTGAAAACTTGTGTATGTTCAAAGGTTGTTTTAGTCATGCAAGAGAAAACTCGTTTTGGACAGGTAGTCTAGCTAGCTGTCTGGATTTACCCTGCAGAGATCTGAGAAGCAGTTAACAATAATCCTCATAAATCCACCGCAGTTTAAAATTCCAACACAAAGAAAGTGGAAGTTAAAAAACATCTGGCTAAAAAGAGGGACATCTGGTGGAATTTTCAGCGGCACCGGAGCAATCCTGGAAGTGGAACGTCGTGGATATAGACTTGCAAAATGTAAAAGCTATGATATTATAAGCAGAACAGGTATTATAGCATCAAGTGTCACTCAGAGCATTCCAACTGATATAACATGTCACAATTAAAACTTTCAATGAAAGCCAAGTCTTCAGAATAAACTGGGGATTGAAAGATGATAAATGATCAGATGGTCATCCTACATCTAATTTCCTCAATTGGAACATAAACTGTAATACAGAATTGTAATGTAAAAAATAACAGTAATGGAGATCGTGACATCAGCGTGTTTATACAATCAGACTGGGTTTTCTTATGAACATAACACTGGAGGAAAGTGTATATAAGATGAGATAACATATTTATTTTCTGTAATTTTAGCTCTTCAAATTAGTTTTGGAAATTGAATTTGAGTTTGTGAAAAAATAAGATTGAGAGAGAAAAAGAGCAATTTCGGAAAATAAATGACATTTAAAAATACTCATCCCTGAACTCGACCTGAGCCCTGAGCTGTACACAACAACAAAACAGCTCCAAACCAACCAGTCTAGAGCCGAGCTCATGTGGCAGAACACCAGTGTGGGCAGAGGATACAGATCCATTGATTGAATCACTTGCAATGCTGTCTTTACCATTATATAGATAATATAATATTTGTTTACATTGAAAATAACTTAATATAAATGTCATGAAATACCATGATGTACCAGAATTACTGGCACTCTGAATGATCATGCCATGTTCTGGAGTGCCTGTATTTTTTGATTTTAATAGTTTGAAATCAGAAGTTAACGTGAGTTTTAGACATATTTAGTCATCCGTCTTAACACTGGATATTTAGTCTCATCTTAGTTAAAAAGAACCATGAACATTTCAGTCTAATTTCTGTTCATTAAGGAGGCTTTCACATCAGGGACCCAGGCCCCAGTTCGAGTACACTTGACACCAAAGACCAGTTTGTTTGATTAGTGTGAACACTGTTCATGTATACTCTCTGGTACGGTTTGCATCAGGTGTGAAAATCAACTGTACCAAAACATAAGTAGCCTGCTATTTAAAGCCACTGACAGAAAGACAGAAGACAGAAATCAGACGCAGCGACCAGCCCCCTGTTGACAGACTGCCACGGACAGACCCGTAGCGCTAGAGAAATACTGTGAAACATCACAAAAACATTAGGAACCATAGGAACTTCTGGAAACCATGACTGTCTACAAAATACTTGGACCTGTTGGTAGCACTAGAAAAAAAGTCAGAGGATCACTAAAGACTAAAGCAGATTCATCCTCTGGGCACCATGAATGTCTTTACCAAACTTCATTGCAATCAATGCATAAATTGTAACAATATTTTGCTTAAAACCAAAAAATGTGAAACTCATGGTGGCGCAGAGGAAAAGTGATTGAATGACCAAAGTCATTGGGATTCTTCTGGGGACCATGAATGCCTGTACAGAATTTCATGGCAATCCATCCATTAGCTGTTGAGATATTTCAGTCTGGTGGCATTTTCCTGTTGAACACACCCATTGTTTCCCCTCACTAAAGGCATTTTTTGTCTTTTGATTCTACCTTTCAACCCAAAGAAACATCCAACATTTCTTTGTGTGTTCCAACCATTCCCAGTTAACACAGTAACACACAAAAGCTATGCTTTGCCGCACACCACTCATTTTGTGTGTGGTGACACTGCTGTATGTCCACGCACGACCGCAATGCACGCAATGCACGCAGGCACGAGCACACAAAAACAACTACAGACACACACACCACACACACACACACACACACACACACACACACACACACACACACACACACACACACACACACACACACACACACTCCTGGGACAACAGATCCCATTTGGAGTGTGTGATGGTTAGCTGCGTTAAGAGGATGGTGAGGGGAGTGGGAGGTGGATGGGAGGACGATGGGTGGATAAGATAGACTGCAGTGGTGAGATGGAGCAGGGAGAGGAGAGTGACTGAGGGTAAAATGATGGCTCAGGGCAATAAAGAAGAAAGTGGTGGCTGAGTCGAAGAGTGCGACGAGGCGGCGATAGAGAGTTATAAGCTGGATTTTCTTCAGTGCACCCTGATGATATGCTTGGTAACCTCAAAAACATGAGCTGCGTTCCACCAGCTAAAATCATTTCATTTGATGCTTCCTGTGGCTTGTGATGACTTACTCATTGAAAAATCCCGGGCACCGAAAGTAGTAAACAGATTTTTGAATGTAGTGCTACAGTGCTCCATTTTACAACCCCAAATCAGAAAAAGTTGGGACAGTATGGAAAACACAAATAAAAAAAGAAAGTAGTGATTTCTAAATGTACTTTGACTTGTATTTCATTACAGACAATACAACAGCACATAATTTAATGTGTTCCTACTGATTTATATTGATTTCTTTTTCAAATAAACAAAATTCCTATTTTGGTTCTTGCAACACATTTCAAAAGAAGTAGGAACAGTAAAGCATTTACCACTTTGTAATGTTGCCATTCCTTTTCACAACACTTAAAAGACGTTTAGGGACTGAAGCCACCAAGTGATGAAATGTTTCAGGTGCAATTTTGTCCCATTCTTGCTGCAAACAAGTCTTAAGGTGGGCAACAGTACGGGGTCTTCGTTGTCGCATTTGGCGCTTCAAAATGCGCCACACATTCTCTATTGGAGTCAGGTCGGGACTGCAGGCAGGCCAGTCAAGTACCCGTATCCTCTTCCTCCGCAGCCAGGACTTTGTAATGTGTGCAGAATGTGGTTTTGCATTATCTTGTTGAACTATGCATGGACGTCCCTGGAAAAGATGTCTTCTTGAAGGCAGCATATTGTGCTCCAAAATCTCTATGTACTTTTCAGCATTAATGGTACCATCACAGAAGTGCAAGTTACCTTTGCCAAGGGCACTGACACAAACCCATACCATGACAGACCCTGGCTTTTGGACTTGTTGCTGGTAACAGTCTGGATGATCCTTTTCTTCTTTGGTCTGGAGCACACGGCGTCCATTTCTCCCAAAAAATACCTGAAATACTGATTCATCTGACCACAGTACACGTTTCCACTGTGTGATGGTCCATCCCAGATGCCTCCGAGCCCAGAGAAGTCGACGGCGCTTCTGGACACTGTTAACATAGGGCTTCCTTTTGGCACAGTACAGTTTTAACTGGCATTTGTGGCTGTAACTACGTATTGTGGTACTTGACAAAGATTTGCCAAAGTAGTCCTGAGGCCATGTGGTGATATCGCTTATAGATGAATGACGATTCTTGATGCAGTGCTGCCTGAGGGCTCGGGGATCACGGTTGTTCAACTCAGGGTTGCGCCCTTGTCCTTTACGCACTGAAATTCCTCCTCATTCTTTGAATCTTTTAATTATGTTATGCACTGTTGAAGGTGAAATAAGCAAATGTCTTCCTATCTTTCTTTGAGGAACATTGTTTTTAAACATTTCAATAATTTTCTCACATATTTGTTGGCAAACTGGCGATCCTCGGCCCATCTTTGCTCCTAAAGGACTAGACCTTTCTTGGATGCTGCTTTTGTACCAAATCATAATTACAATCACCTGTTGACATCACCTGTTTCAAATCACATCATTATTTAACCAATTTACCTGATTACTAGCCCTAAATTGCTCCTGTCCCAACCTTTTTTGGAATGTGTTGCAGGTCTGAATAACAGGAAAGGATGTATATTTACAAATGAAATTAAGTTGACCAGACAAAACATGAAATATTTTGTGTTCACATTGTCTGCAATTAAATACAAGTCAAAGTACATTTAGAAATCACTGCTTTCTTTTTTTATTTGTGTTTTCCATACTGTCCCAACTTTTTCTGATTTGGGGTTGTAGATGTGTGTACTGCTGACGTTTAGTTTCCTATTCATAAAAAGTCACAGTCTAATGTCAGGCTCATGACGTGCATTATCATAGTGTAAAAATGTTGGTGCTGGTTTTCCCCAATAAAAAAAAAAAAGCTTTTATTTTTGGAGGACATTTTAGGCTTCAAATCCTTAAACCTATAATAATCTACTGTCAGGGAACGCAAGTGAACCCATGTACGTATGTAAAAAGAGAAAATAAAAATCAATCTGAAAAATTCTGTAAGTGACATCTGTGGACACAAACACCAATCTAGCAGAACAGGACAACCTACCCCAGGGATATTTCCAATGGTGTATTAAAAGCTGCACTAATCAATATTAGGTTTTTTTTTTGTGTTTTGGGTTAAAGTAAGGATGTTAGTTACGTAAATTATCTTACGTAAGTTACGTAATCAACATAAAAAATTAAAACTCAACGGTTAAGATAACATAACTTTTAATAACAACTGTTTGTTGGTCCCACCCACTGCCAACCCGTTGTCACTCCCAACTCGTAAAATACGGACGCTTGGGCAGTGTCTCTCAGCGTCAGATACGACGACGCAAAAGGCACCCTTGCACAGTTTGTGTCCCGAGTACACAATAGATTGCATCCGCTCTGGAAGCAATACCGTTTGAGTAGTGAACAACATCCCTCTGTATCTGTGGGAATCACAACGAGCTTGATTGGTTCTGGCCTGGTTATTGCTCGCTTTACATCAGAGGAATTTTGCATGAAGTTGAGCTTTTTCCCCCTGTAGTGCCACTGAGCGCCTTTTAATTCTCTGTAGATCAGCGGGAAGGGCGCCGGGCTACAACACTCGGTCCCGTTCACAGTGAATAGAAGCCCATCGGCGTCCCAGTTTTTGAATCCATGTGAACGGCCCGTCATGGATCATTATTGAAAATGCTTAGTCTGAATTTGATGAGGTAAATGTCACATCCATGCAAAATGTTACAAAATTGTATAAAAACCAAATGTGTACAAATGGTTTTATATTAAAATTGGTTTGGATTTTTTTCAACATGCCTGCCTTTTGGCTTTAATGGAATTATTATCTCAATGGTTTTAATAGGGATGATTGGGTTAATGTTACAATGAAGTCATGGAGAGGAGGTGTTTAGCATTTCAATGAGTTTAAACACTAGTGTTCTGTTAACCATTCAATGTTGAAACTTATTTTTTGTAAGAACATGGAGGGAGGGGGGTGGGAGTGTATTAAAGCAAGCAAAGAGAGAGTCATAAGGTGTATGAGCCTAAGATTCAGATCAAATTTATTATCCCACACTGGGAAATGAATTTGGTCTAGTGCTCCAGGCACCATAAAGTCCACAGTTAAAACAAACACAAAGAGACAACAACAGAATCATAATAGCCTGTTCTGTTAATAAATGTTGTATGATGAGTATTATTATTTAATTATTTATATCAGGATGATGAAACACCAGCTCAGGTGGACCTGAGAGAACTCCCAAATGTAACCACTCAAACACTGAGACATTTGCATACACACACATGTGAATGTCCTCTCATGCAAGCAGAGGCAACTAGCCATGTGTCTGTGTATATACAGTACACGAGGAAGCACACATGCACAAATTCACCGCTTATCAGATTTAATCTTCCAGATGAGCAAACGGAGAAAATTCTTTCACAGCTCAGATTGGTTAATTACTCTTTGTTTATATGTGGTCATTTGTCTGTCTTGAGAAAGCCCACATTATCTTGTGGCAGAGTGGTTTATAGACTGACCAGCAATAAGATGCCACAATGCCTGTCTTCTGCTACTTTCACGGTCATGGCTAAAAATGATTTTAAAAAAGCACTCAACCGATTTTATATGTCATGTAGGAGTGTTACTCAGCCTGTGAAAGCAGTTATGCAGTGTGTGCTGTGGCTCTGGAGGCAGTCTGACAAAATAGCCCTGATGATGTCATCCTTGTTAAGTTAGATTGGGTTTGAGATGACATATTTATGGATGAGATGTTCCGATACTATTTTTTCCAGATACTGATTTTGATACCTGAATTTATGTATCGTCCAGTACCAGTTCTGAACGCAGATTAATCCATTCCATATTGACCTTTCACCCAGAGCCGTTCTAGCTGCCATTCGATGTTAAATGAAGGCGGGACAAGCAACAGAAACATCGCTGCACTTGACGCTAGTTAACACTACACTCAACAGCAGGTAACGTTAGCCTTCCGCTAGCTAGTAGCTGGATTAAACACGGTTAAAATGCTGACAGCTAACGCTAAATGGTGTAAAGTTTGACTGTGTTTCTGCCGTTGTTGGAAAAACACAGACGGAGAGAGTACGTTCAATGAAACTGGTAATCTACAGCCTCGCTGTGCATTCATAGTTATTGTAAAATACCCATTTACATTTATTTCCTCAGCATATTAGGTCATATTGTTGATTGTTATGGTCATTATTTGAACAGTGATAATAATGCCACTTAATGTCACTAATGCTGATAATTCATTGATTAATTTGAATTGAAATATTTAAAATACTTTCACAGCAAATATTATAATATTATGTATGCATGTATATATATATATATATATCCCTAATATATATATATATATATATATATATATATATATATATATGTATATATATAGCCCTAATAAAAACAGGGCTCTCTCTTCTCAGCAGCAAACTTTTACAAAATTATGTGCTTTCAAATTACCGCACACGTGTACCACCGGGATACATCGCTACAGATCGGAGAATATGCAGGAAACGTTATTACAGACGGAATAATCGGCACACTACGAGAGCTTCGCCTGCCCGGAGACCAGCACGGAGACCAGCACGGAGACCAGCATGGAGACCAGCAGTCTCGCTCGATGCCCCGAGCCGGGTAGGGGACATCCTCATCGGCTAGGTGGGAAGCTAACGCTAACCGGGGGAAAGGCACATCCAGAGCGAGCTAACGCTAGCCGGCCACCTGTCCCATCAATCCTGATTGAAAGTGTCTGTTCATTAAACAACAAACTGGACTACATCCAACTTCAACGAAACTCCCAACGCGAGTTCAGAGACTGCTGTGTTTTTTGTTATCGTGGAAACATGGCTGAACAATAGTGTTCCGGACTGTCCAGCTACCAGGCCTGCTAGCCCTCCAACGATCCGAGCTAGAGATGCTCTGTATGAAGGTGGGCTGTGTTAACACGGACTGGTGCAGAAATGGGGTGATTTGTATCCAACTAACTGCTAACCGCTGGAGTTTGTGACTGTTACATGGCGACCATTCGACATTCCACACTAATTCACGGCTGTGTTTATACTCGGTGTTTACAGCCCACCAAACTAATGCTGGTATGCTTAGCTGAACTTTACGGAGCCTATAATGTGTGTGTGCACTAAAGGTAGCCTGTTTCGTATGTCGTTTTTATATAATGTCGTTTTTATATATTTTAAATGTGTAACAACACTTGAGCCACGATTAGACGTTGTTTTGTGTATATGGTTGAAATAACAATAAAACACATTGAGTTGAGTTGAATGCCTCGTTGTCTGTCTGTCAAGCGGTAGGCGTGGCTTGGGAGTGGACTCAAAGCAGCGAAGCGAAGTGCATTCTGGGATTTGGTGTCTTTCATCCATATGAGCCAAAAACACATTTTCTGGCTTTTCTCGGCCTAAAAGGCACCAATTTAAAAAAGAAATTCACATTTCTGCTAAATAAGTGACCAAATTTAAAGATATATTCAGCTTTCCAGCGGTGAAATATCCCTTTAACCCCTAGATGCTCCAGAGGCGTGCAACCTCTGATATATAGCAATTGTAAGTGTCTTTGGATAAAAGCATCAGCTAAGTGACATGTAATGTAATGCAAAAAGTTTAGGGAAGCGTCTGAACACTGCTGCACAGACCACGGACGCCGCGTTGCTCATTTCGATATTTACAGAGAGAGTGGACACAAAGCGACACACAGGTTTGCTTCAGAGCTCTGTGCGTTTGAGCCTGAACCATAGACTGCAAACATCACGGGAACTTTGAACAAAATGTAGCAATATTATTGCGCATCTGAACTTTGTGTCGCCTCCATTTAAAATGACATTCGGGGCTACCATCAAAACATTCGTAGCTGAAGCCCTGGAAAAATTACCTGATGGTTAAACCCTTTGTAAAACATGAACAAATACAGAATGAATGCCATAGCACTTTCTTTCATTATGTAGTTTAACAGTCGGTCATAAAGGAAAAGGAACATAAATAAACTATGTACTTAAAAGTATATTTTAAAGGCTAATCCACTGATACCAATACCGATACCAGCATTTTAGGCAGTATTCGATCAAATGAGATGAAGATGAAAAATTCCAAGAGCCTTCAGTGTGTGTCCTCAAAATCAGTTTGCTTGCTTTCCTCACTACCGATTATCTTCTTGTGCATTGATTCGCTTAAGCTGAATAGCCAATTAGAAGCATTCCTTTCACTGATGTCTCGATTTAAATAGTCTGCCGGAAAGAAACCGTTGAGTAGCCACGGTGCATGACACACCGCAAAGACAACTTGGACTTGCCGATAATCTCCTTGGTGTGTCAGCAACTTAAAGCTATAGTGTGTACTTTCTGCCGCCCACATGTTGGAGGCACCAGCGGCGCTACCATTGGGCCCGGGTGGGCCTGGGCCCACCCATTTTAGGTCCAGGCCCGCCCATTTTGACCCAGGCCTATAGTGAGTGATTTTCATTCTAGCAGTTCGAGGAAAGCTTTGAGTGAAAGCTTCTCAGCCAATCAGCGGCTTCTACCCCACGAAGGGCGGGTCTCTTATGCCCGCCCACAGGCTGCATCGTCACCAGCAAGTGATCCAATGAAATGAATGACGTTGGCGTGCAAGCTTTTCTGTTTTCATTCAGCAAGAAGCACTCCGAGGAGCAGGAGGAGGACACTGCCATTTTATGTAACGAGGTTACAAGTGACCAGTTACCATCCTGCTCGGCCGGTGGCCGCCCTCTCCCCATCAAGTCCTCCCGTAGCCCCCCCTCACACCAGCAAGGCAAGTAGGCTAACGTTACCGTTAGTGTCTGGCTGCATAGGCGCCGATTTATGTTTTCCACTGTGGGTGCTCACGGGCGCACAAAAAAAAGTAGTCAACAAATGTTTGCATTTCAGAACCTTAGGAAATGGACAGCGGCCGACACGAACACACACGCCTATGAAACGGATAATAAAGCTGTAAAGTAGCCATCTTTCAACTCAGGACAGCGCCACTTCTCACAAATACAGATAGGACTGGAGATGAGAAGATTAACTGACACATAACTGTGATCACACGCTCCACTTAGCACCAACTGCAATGCTTACTTTTAAATGAATGTAGCCTACTGGAAGTCTGGCACACGTGGGTGCTCAGTATTTTCCGTGGGTGCTCGAGCTCCGGAGCGCCGACGGTAGAGCTCCGGAGTGCCCACGGTATCGCCGCCTATGTCTGGCTATGATCTGTATGCACATTTTCTGGAGGGAAAAATAATATTGGCAGCTGTAGGCAGAGGAAACTTATGATAGTGCATGTGTTATAGGAGGAGACAGTGTTCAGCAGCCTAGCACAAATGCAGTTTTGGCTTATTTTAACTGGCCCATCCAGTTTTCTGGAGGCCCACCTACAATCAAAATCCTGGCGCTGCTAGTGGTTGGAGGTGATTCACCGCCGGTCCTCTTCATAGCCACACACACACTCACGCACGCACGCACAACAAAGATATCAACAGAGTGAGAGCTTCCCCTATTGGCGTTATCTGATCTGCAATGCTAATCTGCCTTATTTGTCTCCTGTCAAAGAACTATTTATTGCTGATTCTCTCAATACACTTAATCCTGTTTGAACATGCAAATGAGGGACTGAGGAACACACACACACATTTACAATCACAAACACAAACAAAAGGATGCATTCAAGCAAGTACCGCGTCAGCTAATGTAGCACCCTAGCATACACACACACACACACACACACACACACACACAAACACACACTCACACCAGGCGAGTAAGCACCCTAGCATACACACACACCAGGCGAGCAATTTCTCTGACTCACACAAGCCATTTGGTTGATATGGTGGCTGATGAGACAGTAAGAGAGAGACACACACACACACACACACACACCAGGCAAGCAATTTCTCTGACTCACACAAGCCAGTTGGCTGATATGGTGGCTGATGAGACAGTAAGAGACACACACACACACACACACACACACACACACACACACACTTCAATTCATTCCCTATCACCATTAGAGACATCACAGAAACACACACTCCAATCAGGGCCCAGTGAGCCCATACAGAGAGAGAAATGGCCAGAAAAGAGAGAATTGGGGGGGTAGGGAGAAAGGAAGACAGGATATAAGACACACTGATTTCTTTGGCTTTGAAGTAATGGCCGCAATTTTAAATATTAGTCATTTGATGGGAGACCATTCAGTTGGAGAGAAAGGAGCCGAGTGGAAATCAGAGGTGCTTGGTGTTTTATTTCATATTATGTTTTGGAACTTTAGTCTCGATACAGACTTTTTCAATCATTAAATAAGTACCTGCCGCTTTCTGTCTTCTCATCATCTTAGCAACAAGCATTTTGGACACTTCTATCTATGATATTACTTGATTAGTCACTACTGGAAAGAAAAAAATGCTGTGACAGGCGTAAAAACCAAACCTATTGTGTTCACACTTGGCACATTTTCTGGTAACATGTTACCAGAAAATGTGTAAGGGGTAAATGAGGCTAGGAACGGGCTTAAACTGGATTCACTGTGTGGTGTCCATATGGGTCCAATGGGTCCCACATGGCATATAGAGGCTGACTATATGGGCCTCTAATGGGTTTCTTGTGGGCAAAAGAAAATTCAGCCAAAGGCTCCACTGCATTAAATTGGGCTAATCACCAATACCTTATTGGAAACTAATCAAGTTTATAAATGAGGCCAATTGTCAAGCAAATAATCAGGCAAAATGCAATGAGGGGGTACTGAAACTAAATGATGCCCTGAAGTCAATAAAAAAAAACACATTTCTTTTATGACAATGCTCCAAAGAGTTTAAGTAGGGGCCCAGCAAAAGCCTGCAGGGCCCACTTTATTGCTTAACATGAGAACACAGGCATTTGATCTATCTCCTTCACATAGCTCTCCCATCCTTCTCGCTTTTCCTCCTTTATTTCTTTCCTTCCCTTCTTCTCCCCTCCCTCCCATGCCCCACAGTTTGCTTTTCAGCTCTTTCTCCCGCTGGATGTCCCACTGGGGGCTGAGAGCCTCCACAAAGCCCCGACACCCAGAGTGAAGGAGAAAAGGGCAGCGAAAAGAGAAAAGGGGAGTGAGAAAGGCGAGGGGAAAATAGAGGGTGAGAGGTCGTAGAGGAAAAGAGAAGAAGACGAAAAAGAAGAAGAGAGCAAGCACAGAAGAGAGCTGTAAAGAGACCAGAGAATAGAGGACAGAGAAAGAGCAAGGGGAAGACTTAAGGAGAAGGACAGCGAGAAAAGATGGCAAATAAAAGCCGGGAGAGGAAGATAGTCAGTGGTGAAAGAGGTAGAACAAGAGGAGGAGAAAAGAGGCAGGAGAGAGGATAATGGAAAGAAGACAAAGATTCAAATAGGAACAGAGAGAGAGATAGAGGCCGGGAGGGACGGAGGGATTGGATTTGACACAAACAAGAGTATCCAACAGAGTAGAAAGGTGGAGATGAGAAAAGGGAAAGAGACAGAGTTGATGAAAGAAATCAAGCTTTGAATAAAGAGGGAGAGGGAGAGTTGGTTGCCTGGAGCCTGTGTGTGAGTGTGTATTGTAGGAGATGGAGGGTCATAAGTAGCTGCTAAAAGGCTTGTGCCACCTCTGCTGAGGAGGAGCCCTTTAGAAAACATCTCATCAGCTTAATGTGTGTGTGTGTGTGTGTGTGTGTGTGTGTGTCTGCGTGCAATTTGGAGAGGAAGTGTCTATGCACTCATGAGTTCGTCGTAGGTTAGGTGATTGCACACGTCCCCTCTGATGAGACCGTAAGAGAGAGAGAGAGAGAGAGAGAGAGAGAGAGAGAGAGAGAGAGAGAGAGAGAGAGAGAGAGAGAGAGACACACACACACACACACACACACACACACACAGAGTCTGGCCAATCCACAGCCTGACACCTCAGACTTAATCATCACCTCTGTGTCAGGCTGACAAAATGTTCTGCTCTGATCTGTGTCTGTCACACACTCGCTGCGTTTACATGCATTATGGAGATCAGATTATTCTCAGGTTTCAGCAGTAACCTCATTTCTGAGATGTGTAAATTAGAAACCTGGTTTCCTTAACAAGGTTAAGGGATTAAGAAAACCCTGATTAACAGATGTTGGTTTCTGCTGGAGAAACCTGGTTATTTACCCATGTTATACTCAAATCTATTTAAATCACTTTAAACCCCATCAACAGATCATTATATCCTTTGATCCATTGTTAATATAAGAACGTGGATTTTGGTCACTTTATATCAAACAGAAACTGCAAATTTGCTACCAAATTGTCTGATGTGAGCTTTGTACAGCGTTGAATGCCTTCAGTTCAGACAAAACAAGAAACTGGAAGATTATATCTTGGGCTCTGGGAACTTATTTGTTTTGTTTTGCTTTTAGACTGAGGTATGAGGAAATAGTTTGGGTTTTGGCTGTAAGGCACAAACTTTGTGTAGATATCCTTTATACTTTACTTTAAGTCATTTTACAGTAAGAATTGGTCATCTTTGCACACAAGTTATATACGTTTGAGGACAAGAGAATTCAAAAGGTTTACCTGTGATAGCTGTCAGGCTCCGTTACAAGGATTCACCTGGGGGGATGTGGCAGCAGTGCAGAAATACAGGAATGAACAGTTGTTTTGGCCCTATCCTTGTGTCCAAAATAACAAAATTCCAGAGTGTTCCAGTAATCTGGTTTCTTGTGTGCATGTAAACATAGTCACGGTCTTGTCAGCATATTGACAATCCCAAGGTCAGTTTGGCTCCAATTCGAGTGTCTTGAAGCAGAATTAATTTCCTATAAGAGGGATGAAAAAGGATTTTAATGGAATGCAGAATTTGCTACTTTTATGAGCTGGGCTTATACCTACCTACCTACGTACCTACCTACCTACCTACCTACCTGTAAGAAATGTCTACTCTTGGAAACTTGACTAGATTTTCTGAACTGCCATCAAGGATCTCTCTCATCTGAACCTTAATATAAGCCGTTTTGTCATTTGGACTCCGGGACAATGTCCAACGAATCAGGTTGCCCTGTCACACATGAAGCAGACAATAAGCATTGTCTCCAACGGGTTATCACTTACTGGAAATACTCTGTTTGGTTTAAGCGATGGGTGGCGCTAGGTAGAGCATGCAGGACATGGTGTGGATTACACCGCGTCACTGAGCCAATTTGTAATTTTGTCATAAACAACAGATTCTCTTGCCGTTCCTTGAATTTGTCTGACAATTTTGGCGTCAGCCCTTAAAAGTGCCTTTTTGCCATTTCTAATTATATACATAAAAACGAAATATGTCCTCTGCATTTAACCCATCCTATACATAGGAGCAGTGGGCAGCCAAAGCATCCTGGGGCCCAACTCCAGTTCTTTTGCCAGTGCCTTTTTCTTTTCTTTTTTCTTCCGGTTTTGCGTGAGTCGATAGAAACATCATCAACATGCCCATTTGCTTGCTGTCAATTCTCTCACGTTAGGCCCAATCAGAGATTACACAGACTTTGTACTAGGGAGCTGGCAGGATGAAGACTGTTTGCAGTGTGTGTGATAATTGGGTTATACAGTGTGCATAATGTGCTTCATACAAAAAAAAAGAGTAATAATGGCATTGTTCACAATCTCTGGTAATCGTTTTGATGCCGGTCTAAATCCAGCCTTCAATAGTGTGGTCTACCATTCACTAAGCTTTAATTTAAAATGAGGTAAATAGTTTATGAGACCTTGCATGTGACCAAATGCAGACACAGATCCATTCTCCCTCAGAGAAGGACAAAACTGCAGTAGAAAATACATTGAAATGCACAGAGAAAAAGAAAGAGAAAAGAGGGACAGAGGGAGAGAGAGAAAGTATTTTTGCTCTATTGTCCCCCAGTGATGAAGTGCTAAAGTGGAGTGTTCCATAGCTGTCAGCCCGTTGGATAGTAAGATTCTGGGAGACAAAAGATTTGTGCACATGGGGCTGTGTATCAAGGCCAACGAACACATACAAACACTGTATGTCTATTGAATGTCTTCACACTGTGGTGAAGCTGTTTTCCTCACTACTGTCACTGGCTACACAGACATCTATTTCTATTTTTCTCTCACTCTTCAGGACGACATGACACAAGTGTGTGTGTGTGTGTGTGTGTGTGTGTGTGTGTGTGTGTGTGTGTGTGCGTGCGGGCGTGCGTGCGTGCGGGGGGGGGGGGGGGGGGTATTTGTGTGTTTGGTCTCGTAGTAAGCTACGTTGGTCTCAGAGCAACAGACAACTGTTGGAATTGTGTATAAAATCAACAGCATGCCTGCATGCTATTTGAGAATATGATATAATTGAGAACATGTCTGCATATCCGTGTGGGTGGTTGGATTGCTGAATGTGTGTGTGCATGGAATGTGGGTGGGAATGTGTGTGAGTGGTGCTTGGATATGTACATTTTTTTAAACATCTGTTTAACACACTGTCAAATCTATCAAAAATGGTCACACACAAAATCTCTGGTCACACACAGTAGACTCACCGAGACAATAACCATCTTCAGTAATGTAAAATGGACCCATGTTTGTGCTCTACATTCTCCACCATACTAAATGTAGACAATGGTATAGACCAATTAAAAAATATTCCCTCCTATTCATCACTTCCGACCCACTAGAAGTGTGTAGCCGTGTCTGTATTTGCAGAAACTCTGCCCTCTGCCTGTATTTTCTCTTTTCTGCTTATTTTTCTGTGTGCATGTTACATTTATGGGCATCAGCAAAGAATATTTAGGTCCCACGTGGGTGTGTAACCCCCAGCCAATAACAGCGTGCATGATGTGCAGTCCGTTCTTAGTCCCAAGTCACCCCATTGTCACTCCCCTTGGCATCTCATACCGACGCACAAGTTTTACCGACACACACACAGACAAGATTAAGCTTTGCATTTAAACAAAACCAGACACGGTGGCACCTTCCCACAGATGGGTGGGGGTTTATTTGTGCTTTAGAACGTAACCACCATGAAACAATAAGAAAATAACGTTGTATTCCTCTGATTCACTGCATTGTTCAGCGCTCCCTCTCTTCATTCACTCTCTAGCTCGCTCAGCAACTGCTGCTATCTCAGTGTCTCTGGGTCTTTGAGCCAGGAAGCATGAGCCAACTCTGAATGCTGTGTGTTTAGAAACAGTAAACGATACACTCAACATATTATACTCTTAACAATATACTAATCAAAGATACCACTGACACCAGAGCTGAATCAAAGAGCTGCACAATTAAATAAACAAATTCAAGTTAGCGGAGCGCCAAACCGTTAGGTAGCCGGCTTGGCCGGGCGGAGGTCTCTAGTGCACCTGCTCTATGGGCCGCATAGTGCGCAAGCAGTGCCGGTCATTTGGGTAATTTTAGACTACATGACGGCTTCATGCGCCACTGAGCAACTCTCATAGGAATGAACGGGGCTCTGCCTCAAACGCTGCAAATCATTCAGAATACATTCCCATGTTTACTAAAATACTGTTTGCTGTCTGAGCTTAGCTTGAGAGGAGAAGTTGAAACGCGATTCTTTAGTGAACATCCAGAGGAAAATGTAGATGGTTAGCCATCAACGTTAATCCGGGAATTTACTCAATCCTTCCAATAGCAACATAAAAGATAGCCAACTGAAAATAGCGTTAATGTTACATCATTTGATAAAGTCATGTTAGCCTAATTTAATTTAGCCTTTTTAAATGTCGATGTGCATGTTTTCATAGTTTCTCTCTGCCATTTTGTTGCCACTTCTTGTCTAATTCTCATCGGGTTGTAGATGAACTTAGTCCATTAATCTGTTTCTTCCAAGAACAAGTAACGTCAATCATTACTGACTGAAGATGCTTCTTATTAACAGGAATATTGGTTTAGTATACAAATTAGCTCATCTAAACTTGACATTTAGAGCAGCACTGTCATGTTTTTCACATTCCATTGTTTCTCCTTGTTTTCTCTGTGAGCTGCTCAACAAAAAACACAGTGTACAATTTTTGCCCACTGGGCTGACTCACTGTTGCACCTGGGAGTCCATTGCCTTGCTCAAGGGCAGGTTGATAGCAGCAGTTGAAAAAGAGAATCACTTTTTTTTTTCCTCCTCACCAAGAATTTATAATCTGGTCTGTGAATCCTCACCGGTGACCTTCCACTCATAAACCAGCCTCTCTACCCTCAAGGCTCCTCCACAACCGGAGAACATGACAATACAGACATGTTTACATCCCCTGGACACTGCCTGCGTAAATGTATGTGGGCTTCACACAGGGGTCTCTCTACCCTTTACCCTCCTTGCACTGAGTGATAATGAGAGGAAATATACACAATGGAACCACTTTTCTCTTTGGAGGCAGGAGAGAGAAAGGGAGACAGGGAGAAAACAGGATATGGGGAACAAGAAGGTCTAATACAGGGGTAGGAAAGAGAGAAGAGGGTGTGACTGTAAGAGCCAGAAAGAGTGATTGCCTATTGACTTGATGAGAAAGATTGTAATTGTAAATCCCAGAAAGATAGGGTGTAATAGGGCTTTCCCTCCTCCCACAGCTGCTTTGGTAATTCATCCCTCTCTCTTTCCATCCTTTGCTATCTCTCTCTTTCGCCCTGTCACCCATCAATCTTTTTCCAATTACCTGCTGTGTCTACCCACAAATCCATCATAATCATTTCCATGGTAACAGGTTGCGTCCTCCATTGGCTTTGGCCTATTGTTCAATATAACTGCACGCCAAAGAGCAGTCTTTAGAAGAGGGAAGGCGAAACACAGAGACACAGAACTGGATCTTGTCTGTGTGTTCAGCGACTGAATGTCTCTCCCACATCTCCAAAGAGTTCACTTCAGAGGAGATAGTCTGCTTAAAGACCTCATATGCTCATTTTCAGGTTCATAATTGTATTTAGAGGTTGTACCAGAATAGGTTTACAAGGTTTAATTTTTTTTAAACACCATATTTTGTTGTACTGCACATTGCTGCAGCTCCTCTTTTCACCCTGTGTGTTGAGCTCTCTGTTTTAGCTACAGAGTGAGACATCTCAATTCTATCCCATCTTTGTTGGGAGTCACACATGCGCAGTAAGTACTGCTAGCTTGTCAGTTGCAGAGTATGAGTGCCATGCTAGCAGCTAGACGAGCATTATAACTGGCTGGACTACAACAGAGCTGTTTGGAGCAGTTTGTGAACAGTGTTTTCTGTTGGAGATGGTAAGTCCCTTTGGGGGGGACTTTGGGCTTTTTCACTTTGTAAACCAATTACCAACCAATTACATAAACAAAAAAAGATATATAACACAATAAAGGAAAGGGAAAAAGCCAAAAAGCATAATATGAGCACTTTAATTTCAACCATGCTGTCCATTCATTAGACATTTTATTAGCCATAATGTGAAGATTGGCTGCATCCCAGGCTTATGAAACATCTTCCTTGCCCACGCAGCTGTCAATTATTGTGAAAACAAGAAACTATAACTGCCCATACAAGTCAGTGAGGTACAAAATGAGATGCATTTGTTATGAATATGAATGGGAACCAACGCTCTTCAAACATCTATTAAGGTGGTTTTATTTTTTTTGGTTAGTCATAATTGTAAGTTAATAAACATACATTTTTAGAGTGCCTCGGGTATCTGTTGTTTCACATAAGTACCAAAGAACCCTTTTTTAGCTCAAACCCCACCCAACCTCTGAGGTAATATGATTAGTCTTTCCCAGTAGATTGAGTTTTTTTCTCTCAATACGAACAATTGATCATATGCCAAATGATCAAAAGACGTATAGTCGGATCGTTTTGGTATGTGTGGACGTGGCCTAAGACATTTGTATTTAGTTGAGCAAACGTAGGCTAATTTACAGTGAGGGTTAGCAAAGAAGAATTTGGTCTGTATAAACACACACACCAACAGGGACACACTGGCAGGTGTTGTCTGCTTCATAGCCGTTTGTCAGCCCGTCACTACTGTTTTATTATCACCAGCGGACAGCCACATTCACATACATACATGCAAACCCACAAACACAACTTTTAGCCCCATAAAGGAACTTAGTTAGCCCTATACAGCTAAACATTATCACAAAACATGCAAATTTACCTAACAAATTATAATAAAATTAGGTCACTTTTGTGTATACACAACCGTTTGCCATATTTTCATAATATTGTGGTAATTACAGAACCTAGTTAATAAGATTTTTAAAAGATTAACATTTCTGTTGACTTTGTGCAAATAACACTGTATTGTATGCCTTTTTGTAGTTTTTAGTTGTATTTTTCCCCCCACAATATTGCCTCATTACTTTGAAAGTCTTAAAGATGGCACCAAACCTTCTGTGTCCTGCTGTGGGGAAACAGCCACAGAACTGCGTGCTGCACCCATTCAAATGAATGTGTATCCGCTGGCCTGAGGTCATTGATATGTATAGGACACATACTAGTGTGAATTTAATTTGCAAAACAGTGACTTTGTCATTCATGAAGGAGGATAAGTTGGGATCGTTATCTGCTTTCATGTAAAATGCGCCCATGTCAGTCAGAAGAGTGCAGGTGTGATAAGTGAAATTAGTGATTATTAAAAAAAAAAAAAAACAATTTGGATATGGTATGTATTGTGTTTGTTATGTATTTTGAATTGATTATTTGGTTAACTGGTGTTGGGTTTGTTTATATTGTGTCAGATGCTTGCTTTTGCATAAATGGCTTACACCCATTCATATAAATAATAAAGTACATTTGAATATAAGTGAGTAGATCTGTGAGCTGTAGCTGGCATGCAACATAGGAAACTGGAGTGTTCTGTTATTGTGGTGGTTAGTGGCATGTAACATCCTCCACCCCCATCATCTACGTACACCCCCCCCCTCTCTCTGCCTGCTCAACTGCATCAAGTAACACAGACATATATCTTAAGAGACAGGAAATTAAGAGATTATGTTTTTAAAATAAAAGACTCAATATTATCAAAGGACTTACATTCAACAAAGGAATTGCATGACATAATGGCAACTATACTGTAGTGTATGCAGCTGTGGGGTCGCAAGAAGATGAAGCCAGTAGATCACGAGCCAGAGCACGTCCACACTATATTAGTGATGACGAACTGACCGAAGAGCCGGTTATTAACCCGATTCGTGTCACTGAGCCGGGAGAATTGAGTGCCATACGTCAATGAACCGACTCACTCCTGTTTTTTACCTCATTAGCGCCTCCACTGGAGTGGTGGTAGAATCAATCAGGAAATGGGCTACCTGGCTCTTGCCGAGACCGAGAGTCGAGAACCGTTCACAACCGCTCGAGTCTATAAGCAAACGGTTGTCTAACAGTCAGGGCCGTTTGAAGGAATTTGGGGGCCCCAAGCAAAATGGACATGGAGGCCCTCCCAACCCCCCGCCCCGCCCCCCACGCACGCAAAGCCTACAGGAACCACAGCATAGCCATAAAGTTCACCCACACTTTATATACATAAAAAAAGGTTTACAGTGCATAAACTGCTGTTGCATAAACTGTGCACCTAGAAATTTGACAGGCACTACTGTATATTAAAAATTCTGAAATGTCCATGGGCAAAAGTGACTGGTATTTACACAGTTTGGTGGGAATTCAATAGTGATTTGCACTGTTTTTTTTTCTAACAATATGACAGCACACACTTATCAGTTTAAACTCTGGGCTGTGCAGGAGATCAGCTGTAATTATAGAGCTTGTGGTGGTACCTTGTGCTATAGAGGAAACATCAGCACTGAGAAGTGATGCATCTCTTGATGTTGAGGATGAAGTTGATGGTGTAGCTGGGAAAATAATTGAAAAAAAAATCTGAACTTACCTGTGAAGTACGTTTTACCATTTCAGTGTTAGCATATTGAAAGAGGTCACTATTAACAGCTCAGCTCAGTGAGAGAAATTCACTCTACCTTCATCAGTGGAGGTATCCTTAGGAAGAGCCTGAGGGCTGAGAAATGTAAGCAAAGCACCTTGAGGGAGAAAGAAAAGATGGTAACACTTTATAATAACAATCATTAATAGATGGTAAATTGATAGTTAATTCATCTTTAGTTAATTGTCTTTTTACTGTTAACAAACAATGAAATTATAATTAAATGTTTACTAATTATTAGTAGTGCTGTAAATTAACAGTTTATTGTAACACACATTATATCTATCATATAATATATTAGGTATCGGGTAATGATTAAACATTTTTTGTAAACCTTTAAGAAACCATTTTTAAAACATCTATAAACATTACATAGATAGACGACCAGATATTCCTAACACGTTGTTAAGGGTTACTAATGCTTAAAAACATCCCAAGCTAATGTTTGATGCACGGAATTTATTGTGTTGTTTTCCTAACCCCCATTTGGTAAAGAGATTATCACGGTGGAATAGTTAGTATAGCATGCTAACGTTATGCCACTTTCATCAAAACATATTACAAAGCTATAGCAATGTCATGTCATTAAATACGATAAACAGTGATTCTGGAACAGATCTGCGTCTTCCTTATCCCGTTAAAAAACATATTACAGTAGTATGTAACCATATTCCGTCCGTTCGAACTAACTGTTCGTTACAAGCAGCATTTGCCGTCAGGCAGGTTACAGGTAATGTTAGCTAACATAAACATATTTTTGCTAGCCTACCTGCTGCAAAATGACACCAAGACAAGTAGAGCTATTTTATCCAGTGTAATTTATCACTTACCACTATCTTGTTTTTTCTTATCCTCCTCTTCCTTTCTCTTCTTCCTTTTCTGGCTTCCTGAAGCATAATTCCGCTTCATGATGACTGCCGACCTTGCTGCCGACGGAGGTTTTGTATTTTGCCGGCAGCAGAGATCACGAGAGGGGCCCCTTGAGGGGGATCCCAATAACAGTGTCATTGCCAGTGTTGTGCCAGTTCACAGCTTTTCTGAACTAGTTCAAGTTCAGTTCATACATGCTCAAAGTGAACAGTTCACGTTCAAAGTTCACAATTTTAATTCTGAACTAGTTCAAAGTTCAGTTCATTTTACTTTTTTCGTGAGATATTCAAATAAATACTTTTTTTCACACTACGAGCTAGAAATCACTATGCGTTCTTTGAAGCTGCTCATTGTAGACATTTGCTCATGACACTGCAATTGTGGGCTTCTTACCAGGTGATGAAACTTGCAGGAGTACATTTTTTTTTTAAATTGCAGCGCTTTCTCTCACTCTCGTCTTTGGTCTGTCTCTCTCTCTCTCTCTCTCGCTCCTCTAGCCCTCCGCGCTCTCGTCGTTGCCTGCTACGCGGCGTGGCTATGCCTACCCCGCTCTGCTGCAATTCATCACGGGTAACGTTGTGCGGAAGCCAGTATGCTATTCAACTATTCTCAGCCGGACACTACGTTGCCCGCAATGCATTGCGCACACAATGTCAAAACCATTTCTGTCTGGTGATACATGATTTAAGCGGCACCAGCGAGAATACAGGAGGGAGGAACTTTCTCTCGTTGCGTTTCAAAAGAGAAAACAGATGTCACTCAGTTTTCAATGGAAAACAAATTCCAACGTTCATTTACAGTGATGTCTGCCGTTCATGACACATAATGTGAACTAATTCACGTTCAAGTTCTTTATTAAAAAATGTGTTGCGTTCAGTTCAACGTTCACGAAAAAATGAGCGTGTTCAATGAACGCGTTCTTTTGAACTCGTTCACGCACAACACTGGTCATTGCACTTTACTGCATTAAAGGCGCGCTCACAGTTTGTCGTTGCATTTTGTTCTTAACCAGTCATTGTCTTGGGGCCCCAGGCCAGCTCGGGGCCCCAAGCAATTGCTTGGTTTGCTTGCCTTGTCGCGACGGGCCTGCTAACAGTTCTCGGCAAGTTTGAGTTATTAACCGATCCCAGAAACCTTTATTTCTCGTGCATCTTAGATGATTGTGTACATAGAAATTCACACACACATCACACACGGTGAAGAAGGCTACATCGCATTGTTTTTCTCGAGATATATATATATATATATATATATATATATATATATGGGCGGCAGGCTCAGTTTGCAGCTGCGCAGTAACGCTCAGCCATCACCGGAAAAGTGCTTCTAATAGACTACACTCGTCTCCGTCCAGAGCAACAGGATCTGTTGGTCCATTTTATATACTGTCTTTGAGTCAGACCTTGTTGTTGACTTTTCACCCCACAAAACCTTATTCAAAATCAAAATCGAATTCGTTAGCATTCAGAACACTTGTCCACATTTCTGCAACAGAAGGATAGAGAAAACCCAAAGGGAAAGGCAACCACTTGACTTAAAGTTAAAAATTAATGAAAGAAAAAGTAGGCCTACTATGACAAAAAGTCGGAAAAAGCGTCAAAAACGTGGGAAAACCTCCACAAAGACGTAGAGAATAGTCAAATTTCTATAGTTGTAAATTTCCTATAAAGAAGCAGGGAAGCGTTCCATGCCGTTTACTACAGAAGCTGAGAACGGTCATGGATTGTTATCTCGTGATAACGACTTATTAATTCGTTATCTCGATATAACAAAGTTTGTTTTCTCGAGATTTTTTTTAATGGATTTTTTTTGTGCTAAGACACCCTTCCATTTAACCCGGGGAATGGGGCTCCATAAGCGGATAGAAATCTGCCGTTTCTCCGGTGAAATACTTGGACATTTTTTTTGATAATGAACAACTTCAAACGTTACACACTGGGGCCTTAAAGCAACATAACCAACATGTTTAATGCATCATTCGCAGATATAGATGTATTGTGTAAAAGGGTGTAGAAAAATATAAACTAGAGCAGTATTGTGTGTGCAATTAATCAATAAACTACACCATACAAACGGCCCTCGCTAGAAAGTTGAACCTGATCTGTCCCTTTCACAACTAGCACACTTTTCTGTAAAAGGCCCATTTGTAAATTATATCTTATTTTATTTTGAAAGTGATCGGAAGTGTTGTCTGAGATCCTGCTGTGTGTGTGTGTGTGTGTGTGTGTGTGTGTGTGTGTGTGTGTGTGTGTGTGTGTGTGTGTGTGTGTGTGTGTGTGTGTGTGTGTGTGTGTGTGTGTGTGTGTGTGTGTGTGTGTGTGTGTGTGTGTGTGTGTGTGTGTGTGTGTGTGTGTGTGTGTGTGTGGCTTCCTGCTGCTGCTCGGTGTACGCACACCGTCCGTCTCGTCAGTGTTGATCGGCTCGCCATGGCGGAAGGACGTAGAGAACAGCCGCCCCATCCTCTCCTCTCCTTACCACCGGCCAGCAAGCGACCCTGCCTGCGCCCTGCTCCCCGAGGTCCCGGTCCGGGACCCGGCCACGGCAGCGGGTTGCCCAGCTCCCGGTATCGTTCCCCGGAGTCCCTTCTGGACTGCGCCGCGAAGGCAGTAGCGGAAAAGTGGGCCTTCGAGAGAGTAGAGGAGCGCTTCGAGCGGATCCCGGAGCCCGTCCAGCGCCGCATCGTCTACTGGTCTTTTCCTCGCAACGAAAAGGAAATATGCATGTACTCTTCGTTTCAGTGCCGAGTCGCCGGCGAGGAGGGTCCGTCGGCGGCAACCGGCGGGGCTGGGGGTTCTGGGTCCGGAGCTACCACCGCCGGTGGCGGCGGAGGAGCTACCGGTACGACGGCTACCGTGGGGGCAGCCGGACCAGTGGGAACGGGAGACGGACTGCCTTTCCGGCGGGGTATCAGGCTGCTAGAGACCGGCTGTGTGGAAAACGTTTTACAAGTTGGTAAGTGGAATATTTCAGTATAACCGAGGCGAAGCTTTTTGGCACAAAACATTGTGGACCGTTTCCAAGTCTCTGCTGGATCTTTACTGGAGATGATTGATGGAAGTTTTCCCCTGCTATCGTGGAAAGTATGAGTGTCTGTTTTCCTCGCATTTATAACCCCACATTGGTCTTGGTGTGTTTAGTTTAGTAGGCTTACAATAAAACATTAAAATTCGAGCTTTCATCCGCCTCTCCGTGAAAAGGGAAGCGAAGGTACGGTCGCTTGCTAGCTTAGCCGACCAGAGCTGTTAAAAAATTAAAGGGCTTCCTATTGTGGTTTTTCACTATTCTGTAGCTCTACCGCTGGCTACTGCGTCTTTGCCCAGCTTTGCCTTCGCGTTGAAGCATGGTCTCGCTGTATATACAGGTTTTCAAACAAGAGAAGCCCTGTTTCGGCAACTATCAGCACTTTTCTTCCTTTCTGGGGCTCCTCGTCGACAGTCGGAGCTGGCTGGAGCCGAAACCCCGGCAGGGAGGCAGGGGGAGGTGCGGAGGAGGAGGGCTGACAGTCGCAGATACAAAAACGTTATAGCGTCAGCCGTCGGGGCTTTATTTTTGTTTGTGCGATTTCTTCGTTGCAAAAGTCGTTTTTTCTCAACTCACCGTCGGTTGAGGGGGGATTAGGCAAGGAACAAAGGCAGTTATTGGGTTTCTTATTATGATTAATCCAACGCTAATCCGAAAAAATCCCCCCACAGTTTTGTTTATTTGCCGCTGCTGGTCGGTCCGGACAAAGAGCGCAGTCGCCACCAACGTGGAAAATACATGCTGGGAGTGTTTGTGTTGTTTCTTATTAAAGTTAACCCCTTAGTAGCAGTGTATAGCGTTAAACTGCCTTTATTAGTGAGTTTGCCCGAAGCATCACAGTCGCTGGCAACACAAAAGGCTTCCAGTTGAAATGATCAATAAGCGTCTCGCATTTCCAGCGCTGCAGAGAGGCTGATTCCAAACAAAGGGCCATTCCGCAAAGCTGCATCTCCACTCATTAGCTTCTTACCCCCGGCTCTACACATACACGAAAATGAGCTCAGACATCAGGGAAATTGAAGAGATGAAGCCGATACAGTTTTTTTTTTTTATTTTTTTTTTTTAAAACAGCGATTTATGGTTACCGGTAGGATTTTTCTAAGGCCATATGGTATGAGAGCCACTGGAGCTTGTCTGGGGTTTCATGTTGCTCCAAGGTATCTGGGGGGTGGGGGCTGCAAACTGTGCCTGCTGCGTTTCTCTGTGACTGCTGTATCTAATTGCATCTTATAAATGCTCATCGATTCCAACCTATAATTAAATGAAATTTGAGACATGAATATTAAAGTAAGATTTGTTGCCGTCTGGCTCGATAAGTTTTGCAAGCCTGAGTCTGTCTGAGAAAGTTCATATATTAGTTATTGAAGTCAGATTTGTTATGGCTTTAATTCTGTTGAAAGCCTCAAGGCCTGTACTATATATATGCAGGAATTGTTTGTAAACCCTAACTTTAGTGAAGGGTGCTTGAGCAAGTTAGAAGTGTTGACCTTCTTGTAACACTTCCTGTCATTACAGAGATCAACCAGGTACACCCACACAGGTGAAGACATGTGTGTGTGTGTGTGAGCAGAACTAGGTGCTTCATCTGATCATTCTGGTGTGTGTGTGTGTGTGTGTGTACATAATTTCATTTAAAATATTTATAAGGTTTGTAGCACTTAAGGCCAAAATGTACATTTTATCCCATTGGTTATGAACTTCAGTTGGAATTTAAATGATCAAAACAAAGCATACAGCCATAAGCAAACACTTCCAGTCTTACCGGCTTAAACGGCAAATCTTTTCCAATCCCCTCCAAGGTCAGTCATAGCAGGCAGGCACATGGTTTTGTCTTTCTGTCAACAAAACACAAGACAGGCTAAATAGCTGTGTGACATCAAGATAAGATTTTGCTTGTTCTTCACTTTGCAGACCATGGGAACCAGTCAATGTGGAAGGTTTACTGACTGACTTAACAGGAGAACAATTGGTTTGTTCACAGCTGGATTAAGATCGCTTACACACACAATGCACTCATTAAGGATCATGTAACACACCTGTAAATGACAGTCTTAAGATTGCTTTCACCTGACATGGCATAATATAATCGCCACTTAAAACAGTGGCAGTACTTGTTTTTGAGAAAGTGAGATGGACGTGCCATGCACTTTGTAATAGGAACACCGGGGAGTGATTAGGAATGAGACACGGCTGCATGCTGACACATGTAAGTTGGTGCATGGTTTAAAAAATGGCATCTCCGGGAGTTGCAGCATGGAAAAGTGGTATTAAACTTTGGAGTCACAGGTTATGCATATTAATTGCTTATATTGGGCTGCAAGCTACATTTATACACCAAAACGAAATACTTTTTGGCTGTATTTACACGTTTTATTGAGTTTAGTATGCTTTTAAATCAAGACAAAGTCATCAGCCGTCTGCAACAATCCCAAGCTGAGGTGGATGATGCAAGTAGTACACAACCAGGAATACTGAAGTGATAGGCTATCATGAGATGTATTTATTTTTTGGTTATCCTCACAGCTATCACAAGCACAGCAGGAGCTCCTGTTCCTATAAACTCATTATCATCGTTAGACCTGTTTTTCTCCCAGTTTCTCAGAATCGGTGTGCCTAAAGCCAGATCTGGAATTGCTCTTGTTTTTTCAGTTAATTACTAATGGGTTCTGGTGCTAGGGAGGGGGGGAAATCTGTTTTTCTACTGTTCAGGACTTGACAAATTCAGTGTCCGGGTCACGGAAAGTTTAAGACCAGACTAGGGATGTGTGAAAAGAGGACAACTGTTGCTTGCTGTTACAACAATGAAAAATTGAAAGCAACACCAAATCTCATTTTCGCAATGAGACGGGGAGCTGCATGAGCGGTATCATATTATTTTTCACAATTTAATTTTTATATCCATGGTGTTACTGCCTTTGTGTATCTGGCTGCTGATCTTTCCCCCCTAAAAGTTTGCATAACAGCTTCTCCAGCAAGCTGAGTAATAATGGCATGGTTTTGGAAAAGAGTCATTTCAGCAGGAATTGCGTTCACCATTAAAAAATTAGATGACTGGTATGTCCCTTTGGATGCCCTCCACCCCCATACATTACGTGTAAAGGTCTTTGTCTGTCAGCCTCTTTTAACCATAATACCAACTGATTGAAGAGACATGAGCTCATCAACAACTCATCGGCCCATGTGTTCATAATAATCTACTCCTCGCTCCAAGTCATAATTAGAATAATCAAAGCTAAGCATGCTTGTGTTTGTAAAACCCCCATCATTCACGGCACAAACGCACACATACATGTGCGCCCAGAAGCCCCCTTACCAGAGCCTTATAAAGTCCTCAGAGAGCGGGAGGAAGGGATATAAAGGAGGGATGGAAGGGGGGGTTCTTAAGCTTTGAGTCAAGCTTTGGGATTATTGGGTCATGCTTTGTCGCCCAGCTGTAGAAAAGCCCCTTGTTCACAGCAAGAGGGGGGGGGATGTGTGTGTGCACCTCCCTGTCTCTGCAACGTTACATAAAGCTGTAATGGGTCCCTGACGCCTTTTGAAGCACCAGTGACACTGACAAGGCGAGGCAGCAAAGTTGAACAGGATTAAACTGTATGGGAGAGTCAGTCAGTGGGCTGAAAACACCGTGGGGCTTCTTAACTCCAAACGTTTCAGGTCCTGAAATGTCTAAAAGCCCCTAAAACCGGTCCTTTAATTAGGACTGGCTATCACAACAGCAGCATTACTTTGGTACAGACTGAGTATTGAAAACTGTCAGGTACCAAAAGTTGGCATATGAAATATCAGTTTCTTACTTTGATAGGATAGCAATTGCCTCCCGGAATCCAAGATGACGTCTCTAAATTGCTGGTTTGTCCAGACAACAGCAAAAAAACCTTAAAAATGCACTTTTCAAAACAGAAAAGCAGTACGTCCTGGAGGCTGGAAACGGTGAATGTTTGGCAATGGGCTTGATCAATCAAGTAGCAAACATTGTTAGCAGTGATTTATGTTAGCACTACTACATGCCACATTTTGAGGAATGTGATTGAATCAAGTGATTGTTTATGTGAGCAATCGAGATAGCCTGGGAGAAACCCATTATGATAAACTCCACATTGAAGTATGTTGTATGTTTTTTTATTAGTTTATTATTAGTTTTTTATTCCACATCACTTAGAAAGTAAGTTACTTTTTAGTGTGGATTTTCTACTTGTTATCACTGTATTTAGTTAGTGTCAGTTCATGTATGATTTTTAGATTTCAGTTTGCTGAATGTGTGTGTGGAGTATTGCCAGTATTTCCTCAGATGTAACTTCCTTGCAAAACGGCCGCGGGGCTCCTTGTTGTGGAAAAGCTTGTGAGCCTCTGGTGTAAATCCGCTCATTGGTTGCTCAAGAGTGTTGCGATTAAAGACAGAAGGAGGTGTGAGCTCATCCTCGCTTACCTCATCTCCAATCTTTCTTCCTGTCTCGACTCTCAGGACCGAGTCCACTGACACAGCTCAGTTTTAAACTGAGCTGTCTTTCTGTTTTCTTTTCTAATTTCTTGATCTGCTTTTCACTCAGTGAAACTGTATGCAACTCTTGTCTTTCATGCTCTTTTATGTTCTTCACACACCCTCCCTCTTCATTTCTGTAACTTGCATCAGGAAAAGATGACTCGCACTTTAATCATATTCTGTCTGTAGGCTCCTGCTACTGGCCGACTAACAGCCCTTTACTATTAAAGGGCTGTTAGTCGGCCAGATCTTAAAGGTTTTTCTTTCTTTGCTTTCCTCCTTCCGTCTCCTCAACTGTTTTGGCTGCTGCTGCTGCTGCTTGAGGAAGTGTTGGGACGACTGGGGGAAGCTGGAAAGAGTCAGTCATGAATCTGTTGAGTGACAAAGAGGTCAGAGAGTTGACAAGAACAGTCTGGGCATGCGCCTTTGCAGTGTTTCCACACTGCCAGGATGTTGGCTCATGTTCTTCTGAGAAACCATGAGTACCTTAGCAGAGGTCAGACCCCCATATGACTTGTGCCTACCATAGACTAGAAGACTTTGAACAGACTTTAAAAAGACTCAAGTCTGACACCATCTCACATCTAACGTTAGAGACTGTCATAATATGTAAAGACTTGGGATCTTGCAGGGTCACAAATTGCAAGACTACGACTAGATTTGTTTTTAAATATTTAACCAAGCTAGCTAGCTAGCTAGCTACCTCTAGCATTAGGTGGTAACAAGGGAAAGTTTGCTGATTCTCTGTTCTGCCGGACATCTAGATGAATGGCGGCATTACCTGGAAGTCGGCGCATATCCGCCGGTAAAACTCCCGTTGGTTGAAAATCAGCAACTTTAGCATTCACATTAGCGCCATAGCATACATAAACAACACTGGGTCTAGCCGTTTGCTGCTTCCTGTTTGGTGCTGGAGGGAGCACACCCATTGGTTGTTGACAATGTTCACATGATTTAACTTCACTACAAAGACTTAAAACGTACGATATTATCAAACACGTTTGATTTTGTCAGAACATCAAGACGGGAAAAAGACTGAATCAGACGGAGTTTTATGACCACCTTAAACCAAACAATTGAGACGAAGGGAGCGTGACCAAACTCTAGCATGACTCATGATTTCATTCCAATTTTGGAAATTAGTCTGCAACCGTGGAATCGCTTGAAAAGGCCTTTGGTGTAAGGTCGGCATTAGCTGATGGTGTATATGTGTATACAGGAGGAAGTAATATATGTATGTTTTGATCGGTTTGATTGGTCCTGTTTACCTTTTGCTCTTTGGTCTAGTCTATAGACTGGAAACATAATGTGTACTTTTCCGTATCGGGCATTTTTATTCAAATTTAAGGGTTGCTCATGTTCATATTTAATTCTAAAGCAGTTGTCATCAATATGTTTATATAACAAAAAATGGATGATCTTGAAAATGACGTAAAATTAAACCGGCGCAATTTTGATAATCGATTAAAGCTTTTGGGTCATTTATCAAGCGAAATTGCCACATATGTTTTTCCTGTATGCTTTACATTATCTATGATCCTGTTGATGTATTTCAGTGTAATGTAATACTTGTGTCTTGCTGTTTTTATTGTAAAGCCCTTTGTAACTAGAAAAGTGCTTTATATTATTTAAACGCTCATCATCACTTTGATTTTAAGAAATGGTACATTTTCAACTTGTAAGTGCTTTAACCTTCAGTGCGGTGGTAAGTGCATTTCTTTTTGTATCTATTTATCCACGTATATTCACAGCAGAGCCACGTCTGAGCCGCAACTTAAGCCACTTAGCACACGCACTCACACACACACACAGTCCGTCTTCAACCCTTTCCCAGTGCACAACACAGACAGACAATATTTAATCAGTTTAGTTAATTCCATGCCCGCCACACTCGAAAAGAGAAAATCGGTAAAACAAATTGTCCCTGCACTCTTATTAGCTCTCGGAGAGGCTCGTGAACGATGAGGCCATTAGGAAGATGCTCTGTTGTTGTATTCATCAAAGGAAGAGGCACCTGTACTCACGCGTGTGTGAGAGGGCATGAGGGCTGATTATCTAAAATCATTAATCAGAGGTTGTTGTTTGACGGCTTCCTCTACCAGACAGCAAGGCCACCATTTGTATGTTACGTATGAGATAAAGCGCCTAATCCATAGACTTTTCCATTGTCTCAGGCGCCATCCACACGGAGACGCTTTTTGATGCAAACGCACAAGTTTTGCATCGTTTGGGCCGATCGTCCAAACGAATCCTGAAAACACACTTTTTTGAAACCTGGTCCCAGGGTGAAAAAATTCTAAAACGGCTCCCTTTCGGCTTCGTTTGGACGGCGAAACCGCATACGTGCGTATCGATGATGTCATCCCCACAGCCCTCGACCTCATAGCCTGCTGCCTTCAACCTAACCCTAACCCTAGTACTAAAGTAGCTGACCGCTCTAGCAGGGATGTAATGTTAGCTGCTATGATTAGCTGTTTATAAAGTGGAAGTAGCTAGACAACTTATCAACTAGCTAGCTAATCTGTCTGTTCAACAACTCCTTGAACGGATTATAGTAACTTTTAGCAGCTCTTATTGTAGAAAGGCTACCGCAAGAAAAACGTGTAGCTAGATTATCAAAAAGACATTGGATCATTACAATGTAAACAAAGACACGTTTTCTTGCGGCGGCCTTTATAAAATGAGCAGTGGGGAAAGTTATTAAAGCCCGTTTACTTATTAGAAATTCTTTGAGTCTAGCTAGTCATGTGATGAACGAACGGACTGAAGACTGCCCTTCTTCTCCGTTTTTGGTTAATTTCTGTAGCAATAACAGCGCCGCCTATAGGCCTGGAATATGAAATAGCGCGTTGAGTCATTTACAAATGCATTCGTTTGGACGCAACTATTGTTGAAACAAATCCAGGGAAGACGGGTAAAAAAAATATCGTTTAGGTACGTGTGGACGTGGCGGCAGTCTTGTTGCTAGCCTCGTTAATTAAACCAGAGCTGTGATCTTCGGATGTGTTCCAAGTGTGTCGTGCTGTTCACACATGATCTGTTGTCGAGGCAGCACATCAAAACCACCAAGTTATAATAGAAATGACTGTTTGAAGCAGCATGGTCTGTGCGGCATCTCCAAGTAGCTGCGTTCGCTGTCAGCAAACCGTTAAACGTGTACATAGTTCAACTTTGGTTGATTCTAGAATGGATGGATCCGGAAGGATTGGCTTGGGTCATGCCTTTGCCCGTCTCTCCGGACCATCTATTCTAGCATCAACATTAATCTTTTGAGGTAAATTCCAATCAATTTATTTGTCATATGAGCTCCATCTAAAAATACAATTCCAGTGATAGCCTATGTAAAAGAATTTTTTTTAAACCATTTGAAGAGCAGCAAATGGGAATGGTTTCATTAACTGGGTATATATATGACCAGCACTGTGTTATTGAAAAACCTACTGAGATTATTTTAAAGCCAAAGAAGCTCTAAAATGGAAGTATTACCCTAACAGCACTCACTCCTGTAAAATGAATCATAGCTCTTTTCTTGCTGTGTCCTTCAACATTGTTCCCCTTTTCTCCATGTGTGTATTCCCCCTATGTGCTTTCTGTTTAATCCTGGCCTCAGGTGTTTCAGCCACATTTTTGCAACGATTTCCAGCTATAGCCTACCATTTCCACTCCGGACTTGTTTGCGGTAGCAAGTTAAAAATGGCATTATTTGCCGTTGGTACTGTTTGCTCAGCCCCGTCCCTCAACAACAGCTCCTTTCTTACAGTTGTCAGCACAGCGTGTGTATGGAGGTTGTGTGTACCTGCACATGTGATGAGATAAAAACACAGAGCAAACATGTTTTTACTCCTCCTGTCCACCTTCAGTCCTTTTACCTTGGGTGGTGGGTATGCAATCATCAGCCAAGATCAACGGTGGCCTTGTCCTTTTTAGCTTTTGAAGCTGACAGCCTGCTGTATTCAGTTATTGCACTGCTCCACACCTGTCTTTTATTGGCTTTCTGTGTGTGTTCAAGTGTGTGTTTACCATGGTTGTTGTACACATCTGGCCCCTGTCCATGTCTCCGAGAGAGGCTGGACTTGAAAAGGAAGGCTGAGGCTTGCAGACTGGACTAATATGTCCTTGTTTGGTTGTAATTGCCTAACAAATGTTGGAGAGAAAGGAGAGAAATGGACAGACGTAGAGGCAAAGGGGGTATTTGAAATGCAAAACAGACCCAAATCAAACTATGTCTTGTGATCAGGTTGTTAGCCTCATATGCAGCAGAATTCGATGACTGAGGGGGAAATACTATATTCTCTACACTACTTTGTCATGTAATATAATCTCATAACTCATCCCACATGAGATTAAGTGACATATTTCCATAGAAATAAAGGCAATGCCTGTGGCACACACAGCAGGAGGGGGAATCCAGGATGATTGAAGTGGGGGAGGGGGAGTGACAGGTAAAAAGTGAATCTCTAGGGCAGGCCTATTTGTAGAGGAATCTTCATGGGGACTTTTTTGACTCACATGAAAGACAAATAAGTTGTCTTGCACTTGAAGAAGTTCAGGCCTCAACAGTCTTGGCAATATTTTCACCCCAAATTAAAACTTAAAACTTGCTTTCAACTTGCCCCAAATCTCTTTTCCTTCCTCGTGTTTAACTTGGGAATGGGGGAAAGCAGCCCTACTCTCTTCATCTCTGTGCTGCTATTGATTACTTGATGGTTGGATACAACTCAATCAAGCAGAACTCTCGTTCAAGGTGTGTCTAGATGCATGTGTCTTTTTTTCCTCCTTTTTTTTTTAGCTGCAGGCAATTTTGTAAGAGCATCGAAAGCTTAGAGGGATAGTTAGTTTTTTTTTAATAAGGTGGTATGCCCTGTGGATCAAGTGTGCAGCTTTTCAGACAGAAATGAAGAGCAGCATATGGGGACAGCTAGCAAAATAATCTTTTTTTTCTATAGAGTGATAGCCCCAAATCCAACATAAATGTTATTTTGTACTCCAATCATTGGTGCCATGTCGTCTAGGTTATTTTTGTTTTTCAACACAGGACAAGAGAGTGGTATCCATCTTCCCATCTAACTTTTAGCAAGAAAGAAAATAAGCATATTTCCCAAAACCATCCCTATGTAGGAAATTCTTTTTTCTGCCTTGCACTTGCACGCTTTCTTTGTATGCTCAAAGAGCAGTCAAAGAGCAGATACAGAGACTAAACCATTACATTGAAAGATCAGGTATTCTCTGAGCCAATTAGATTAGATTTGACCTTCTTACAGTGTGCATTATCATCTGCTGTGGGTTTCTGGGTTCGATCTGTGTGGCAGAGCGAATAGTGGAAGCAGTGTTGGAGATACGGCACTGTGACTACTGCGGCCCTGTACACACTACAGGCATACACAGCATGAATACAAAACCCAGTAGTATGCATGGCAACAAGTGGAAATAATCTTAAATTAATGTGATTTATCTTTTTTCCAGTTCCACATCTGCAGCATGTTGAGCACAGCAGTCCTGTGCTGTTCCCATAATGCCCTGCTTTGTGTTAGCCTGTCCATGTGCTGATTCTTTTCATCTTTCCTTTGAGCGCAGTGAATTTGGTGCTTTATTGTGTGGACCATCTCCAATTGCAATGGACAGCTGTAGATCATAGATATCAGGCACAGATAGTCATCACTCCCTTTTTTTTGCTCTTCTTTCAAATGCATGCATACACAGTTGTGTATTGCAGTGAGTGCCTGTATCTTGTGCTTTTAGAATCTCTGCAGCACTCAAAGCCCCTCACAACTGTGCTATTACTGCCAACAAGACAGATGAGGGCCCATAGGAGTCCATTGTGTGTGAGACATCCATTATAGTTGGATTAGAAACTATTTCCATACATTTGGTTAACTTTGATCTGAGGAAATGGGAGTCAACAGCCATACCGTGTCTTCTTTCCCTTTTGCATGTGCAGCTCAGTATTGTGGCTTACTGATGTGCTATTTCTCTTCATAGCTCTGTCATGTTCCTCTTTGATTTAACAGGTAATACGCCATTCATCAGCACTGACCTCTTCAATTGATTTGATATTTTCTGATTGCCAAGGCTGTCTCTCCCTGGTCATCTTGTGCTTTTCATCGCGCTCCTTCTCCCCCCCCAACTATAATAAGTTGGGGGGGGATAAGGTTTTAAAGGAAGCACTTAGTGCTAAAACTACGAATAATTATATCACTTGGAGACCAAGTCCCCTATTATGGTGATTCAGACTGTCGGTGTGCATTAGCAAATGGGCCAGGGCCTCCTGTGTGGCTGAATCATTTTGAGTTGTGCGCTGTGTGAATCTGAAATGTGACCAGTACACCACTCTGTAACCCCCTAAAGGTCCTAAAAAGTCTGTCACTCCCATTTCCCTTTTGTGCAAGTAGTCAGTCCCACTTTATCTGACACTATAGCTATGTTTACATACAGCTGCAAGTGCTCACCAAACCTTTGAGATTAAAATATGATGATAATACAATAAAAATGACCTCAAACAATTAGGGCTCTAAGTCGATTAGACTAAGATTTCTTTCATTGTCATTTTTTCAGTTTTATTTTAAATTTAGTTGTTTTTTTTTTATCCTAAATTACTTATTTCCAAGAAGCTTATGAGCATTCTCTGGTTAACACAAGAGTTAAAGGTATAATGGAGGATTTTCCCGAATTTTAGAAAAGAACCGCCGTCTCCACTTTTTGAAAAAATGCACATGCACAACACTCTACCTGCTCTGAGAGGGAACGCCTATTAAACGTGTGCACGAGAGAGCATGCACACGCCTAGTTTTCCTCGTGCAAGCTGTTTACATGTTTCCAAAAGAAGATTTGTTGTTTACGACAAGCATCTCTATAGCTAACTTTAGCATGCTACAGGCCAACAAACAAGCTATCGCCTAGCATCTAAGTTGTTGTTTTTTTTATTGCTGGTGCGTTTAGAGCTTTCAAGAAGAGAGTCTTGTGGGATCTGATATTGACTACGAGCCCGTGCCCTGTTCATCCCGACCAAGATCCAGGAGAAAATAAAATGGGGCCACCGAAATTTAAACTAAATTTTGCAACCTGCTAACTGGTACACAGGTTTTTAATACAGACAAATCAGACGAGCACCAAACAGCAGCTACCTGGAGCAGTGGAATAAGCTATAAACAAACAGTTTTTGTGTGAAATGAGGTGTTATTACTTACATTTTGGGTATGCTAATGTTTATTATTCCTCCAAATAAAGTGGTTTAGATGATCCAGCTGAACTGTGGCTTGTATACAACCTGTCTGGCCATTTAATGCTCACATTTCTTGCCCTGTCTGACTTTTTCACACAAGTGAAATTCAGTCACATATATGGGGACGTGTTTCACATTTTGTGGTTAAAGTGCAGTTTGGGGCTTTAACGAAAACATTACAGAAATATCAGCCTCTTTATTACAATTGTGACAAAGTATTCTGATACATGTCACATCTATGCAGCCTTTCCCTCACTGTGACTCACCTATCTGTTCTGTAATAGGCTGTTGGGTCATGCAGCTCTGTTGATGGCCTCTTCCTCTATGAACAAGCCAGTCTACTTACTGGTAGGAAGGATACATAATTGTATCAAACTGGAGTGTGGAAGATGCCTTCTCAGGACTTGTTAATTGAATGCTGCGTTAATATGAATCACCCCATTTTACCTTTGTACATTATTCTGCTGCATTTTCCAGTTTTCCTCCTCCTTTCTCGTCCTGTCTGCCTGACTCCCTCTCCTCTTTATCTCCATGCCTGCTAATAACAGCACTCTGTGTGGGTTGCTTTAGTGGAAGGCCTGCCATGCCCCATTAGGCTGCAGTCTCACCGACAAATGAATGGTAAGACTGACTGCAGGGAGAGAGGAGGAGGAGAGGAGGTGAGGAGGCGAGGATGAAAAAGGGACGGTGCAGGGATGGAGGGAAGGAGAAGAAA
>CM042436.1:31294041-31311541 GCA_023631565.1 Gymnocephalus cernua
TGAAATTTTCATGCCATGGAACCTTTAAACAAGAATTTTGATCACTGATAAAAACATTTTAGTCATTTATCAAGCAAAATTGTAAATAATGGGGAGATTTTAGGTTCCTGCAGCTTATTGTTTGGTTTATGGCCAACAACTTTACTGTTTGGTTTTCTTTCCCCATTATCACCAACCTTGTTTTACAGCAGCAAGCAGTTGAGATAAATCATCACAGTACACTTCCCGTTCAGCACCAAATAGCAGACGGACACAATAGTCCCTTTCTGACCGGAGGGATTTTTGCAGTTCCTAGAACATAACGTTCCTAGAACCCCTTTTTTCTCGTGTTCCCACTGGACCAATTTGGGGATTATTAAGTTCCTCTGACTGCAGTTCCTGTAACTCTTTCAGCTCCTACTTCAGGGCAGGGTCTTTTTCCTTTTCCGCATAGGAATCCTTAGTGACCTAGCAACGTCTGAAACACAAACAGTACATATTCTTCACTGTCTGTTGCAATTTGCCTACGTATGCTAACTCATAAGACAAACATCCTGCATTCAACCAGCTAATTGTTAATGCTAGTTAAACTTACCCGTCGTTTCGTTTCCCTGTTGCACTCTGCTCTTCTGTCTTCTTCCATCATATTATGCTAGAGCCTTTGTCATCTGTGTTTCTCTGTTAAGTACTCCAGCCTAGTCTTTAAATGCCGCCGTTCAAACTCCGTTATGAGGATCCCGGCAAGGCACAACAGGAACATTCCGATGGCCTCCTCCATGCTGGTTTGTTGTTGTATGTGGCGCTAAAGTCAAGTGACTCCCTTACCCCTCCTACCAGTTCCTATGGCCACTTGGCCAATGTGAATGCAAATGAAAAAAACGGTTTTGGGGGAGAGTAGTCAGTAGAACTGTTTAGAAGCGGACTGTTCCTATAACTACGTTCCTGTAACTGGTCAGAAAGAGGCTAATAAGCAACTAGCTGGTGAACTTAGTGGAGCAGTTAGCAGCTAAAGAGCCACGTGTTTTACTTGGACGTTTGCCTTTGTTGTCTGTGTTTTGGTAGTATATCAGGGACTTTAGGCCAATGAGTTGGTATTTATGTCCACAAGTAGCATCATAGCTAGCAGACATTGGGGAAAAAATCACATTGTTTGGGACAACCTGTGAAATGGACTTAATGTGGCTCAATATATTCATATTATTGAACAGTCTCGAGTTTGTAGATGCAAAATCAACAAATCTGGTTTCTGTGAAGAATGTAAAAACTTAAATCAAACTTAATCTTGATCAGAGTATTTTAGGTGTAGTTTGCATGCAAACATAGCAAAAGTGTGTATATGTAAAAGTCGTCCAGAATGATAAATGCCATGCAGTACACATTCATATTTTCTTTCCTCCTTTTGGCCTCTTTTTGTCTTTGTAGTGACGTCTCCCTCTCTGCTCGCTGCAGTATTGTGTCATGGCTATCTGCTAACTTCAGGGGGAGTTCGTCTGTTTCTTTTCCCTCAGGTCCTCACACTAAAAGGACCTCTTTTTTTAGTCTAGATAAATACTGTGTGTGTGTGTGTGTGTGTGTGTGTGTGTGTGTGTGTGTGTGTGTGTGTGTGTGTAAGTGTGTGTGTGTGTAAGTGTAAGGACAGGCTGCTGTGACATTTCTATTGAGTTCAAAGCAGAGAGAGAGGGAGTGTTTATGACACTAGAAAGCAACTGTAAGATCTCGGTGTCTGAATCTCTCACTCTTTCTCTCTCTCACACACACACACACACACACACACACACACACACTCTGTGAACCTGCCTCACCCCCGAGCTTGAAAACTTAGATCCTCCCTTTGTGGTCCATCTTGCTGGTCCATCTTTGAATGGTATTTCATTCCTAAGTAATGATCACTGCATTGACTTCCTATTATAGAAACACAGTCAATGAGCCTTTTTCTGTAAGAAATACAAAAGAAGATATTTGAGCTGCATAACACACACGCACACACACACGCACACACACATGCGCACACGCACACTTTTACCTTACCCAGTCCTCCCTCTCCCAACTTAAATGGACAAAGCACTCAAATAAGGCCTTGAGGTGCCGACAAAAGGCCCACGGCATTAGTGTGTTGAAACAAAGTACTGGTGACAAAATGAAATATGCACTAGGAATACCAGTTTGAAGGCTTATCAGACACAAAGATGCCACTCAGTGGTTTGATGAAATGCTTGGAGTCAGGTTTTTTCCACAATAGAAAGCATGGCGGAAGTAGTTGTACAGTTAGCACAGTGCTACAAGGTATTGTACCTGGTACAAGTGCTTGCATGTATTTTGTTGGCAAGCTACACAGTTTGTTGAACAGTAGTATGACAAAAGTTGAGTCAACTTTTTTGCGGATGACACTGCGTTTTCTTACTAAGATTGCAGCAGTACTATATCATTGAATGTTGAGGAGTCTGTGTTTTTTAACAGTGCTAATGTCGACCAAAGACACATTACTGCATTAGCTTGATCTGATTTAACATTTTTACGAAATGAGTGAAGTGGTCACTCCATAGAACCAGTAGGTTTATTTTCAAACAAAATCAAGATCTTAAAAGTATTAAACTAAAACAGTATTTTGAACTGCACAAAATCCTCATCAAATATGGTTTGCTCTAAAAGACTCTCTGTGGACTTTTGCCCTTCTACATTATCTGAATCTGAGTCTGAAAGGATGAAACTTTAATGGGCCCTGTGGGGAAAGTGTGTCTGATCACAGATTTACCCTACGCATCAACATACATTACATTACAGCATTTAGTTGAGGCTCTTATCCAAGGAGATCCATAACAGTGTTTCTAGTTTGTCACTGTCTTTTTTTTCAAGCACAGCGTTCACATGGTATCCTTTTAAGATGAGGAGTTTACTACGTATGGAGAATTCTCCCAGTGTTTTCTGCTCATTTAAGCAAGAGCAGGCAGAGCATATGAGCTCACTGGCCTCCATGTAGGGCTGTCGCCGAGCACTCTGCACTGTCTTCCCAAGCTCTATTCATTAATTAATTTCTTATTGGGACGGAGATAACAGGATTAGTGCTCCAAGCATCCAGGAGTCAGCAGGGAGGGAGGGGGACCCTTTAACCCTCTTCCCTCCTGCAGACAATGGCTGTGTGGGTGCCTGTGGGTGTGATTGTGTGACTTTGTGATTGTGTGGGTGTGTGTTTGTGTCCTTGCCAGATGGGACCAGTGCTTCTTCCAACTAAGAAAGTCAGCAACACTCACATGGATAGAAACACACACACACACACACACACACCACATTCTCCAGCTCTCATCCTCCTCCTTCTGGTTTGTGTCCAATCATCCACTGTTCTTTATTGTCTACTGGCTTCCAGCAGGGCCGCGTTGACAAAGCCAAATATCAAGTAAGTATAATGGCGGTGAGCTACCATGCTAGGCACTGGTGTAACCATTGTGAGCAATTTGGGGTTAGGTGTCTTGTCCAAGGACACTTTGAAATCCCTGCGATTAGTGAATGACCCACTCTACCTGCTGAGCCACATCTCCGTCCTCTTCCTGTTATCTGCTGTAAAGCTAGTTTCATGCAAAATATGACACAGTGGTACATAATGAAGTGAGCGTAGAGGATGGTGGATAGTTCATCGCACTACAGCACTACGCTGTCTCCCTTTTTGATCTTTGTTTTGCTCTCCCTTATTCCTCTTCTACAGCAGCGCCTCCTCCCCTTCGTACTTTGGTTCCCTCCCACCGTCCCTCTGTTGAGACAGAGTCTATTGCCTCCTCTCACTGTTACTGTGTAGAAACCGGCAGCATGCGTCCCAGGAATGCAAGCATACACACATTCCTACGCACCCACCCTCCCACACACACACACACACACACACACACACACACACACACACACACACACACACACACACACACACACACACACACACACACACACACACACACACACAACCACAACCACCCGGTGCCCTGCCAGCTTTGCGGGTCATTGTATTTGGCACGTGGCCACTATCTCCCCTACATTGCACACATACACATACACATACACACACACACACACACACACACACACACACACACACACACACACACACACACACGCAAAACACTCGCCCCTTGCCTGACTCCTGGCTTGGCAGACAGCTCCTGCTGAGTAAGGAGGCCCTCGCACTCTTTCTCACTTGCTCTCTCTTTTTGTAGCTCCAGTTTCTTTTCAGACCAGCCTCTCTCTCTCTCTCCGTCTGTGTTCCTTTTATGTCCCCACAGTAGTCTTGTTTCATCTCTTCCCACAGTTTAACACATCCTCAACCTGCATGGAAAAAGTAAACCCAAGGCACTCCCATTTTCACCCATTTTCCTGACGCCAGCCCCACGTCCTTATCAAATCCTTCAAAAGGTTTTACTGTCAGCCGTATTGCAGCATCACTAAGCCGCACCGCATGCTTTTGAATATACACGTTGTAACTGGATGTGAAGATTTAACTTTGGCCATTAGTCATGTCTTTATTCTCCTGTTGGCAGTAATGTCTCAACAGTGAATAATTAGAGGTGGGGCATCTGGGATTCAGGCAGCTACATTTAGCCTTAAGATATAGACAATGTTTCACAATGGCGGGTAGTGTATGAAAAGGCTTGCCCAATCCCCCTCACAGTGACTCATAGTAATTACAGATGTAGACTGCTGCAAAAATGAGTATAGCTTTAGATAAACCAGGGTGAAACCTGAATATACAGAGACTGCTTAAGCACAGATTTAGCAACACCTTGGTTACTGTGTAAGCGTCACTACTTTGACCATTGCTCCAACTCATACAAGCATGTTGGCTGTTGATTAAAGGATATGTACATTGAATGACGCCTGAGTCATTGGGACAAGTGTTAAGCTGTTTGCTTACTGAAACCGTACAATGACTACTGCTCTGTAAGTCATATAGCTAATAACAGTATTTAGGGCCGAGTGAAAAATGGGGCAGGCACTGTGTTCTTTACTCCCACACTGTCCTGTATGAGATGTTTTCACCTGGTATGAGGAATATGGTCAAACTCCCTCCAACTCATTCTTTAACAATGGAATGAAGGAGGAGAAAGCTTTTCATATTTTGGAGGTTCATTAACACTTTGATTACCTTGCTGTGTGGTTTGCCTTTATGTGCACAGTTCTTAATGCTTTTGCGTGTTTTTCTGTTCAGCAAAGCCAACTTCCAGCATCTTTTGAATGTAGATGTTGTTCTACATTGCCTAAATAAAGGTGCTTTGGACATAGACATTAGCTGGAACTAGGGCTGGGCGATAAAACGATAACGATATGTATCGCGATAGACATGTAATCAATATCAATAAAAAATGCGCTCGATAAAAGTTTGATAATTTTTTTTCTCCGTCGGAAGAAACCAGAGGTTTCAAAGCAAGTTTGGTTGCATGACCAAATGCACTCAAACTCTGGTAGCCTAGCAACGTAGGGAGTGACACGCTAAGCGCCAATCATGTAACAGTATTGTGTTTGGTTGCGCCATATCGTTGTCTCGTGTTGGATTCTTCAATAACAGAACCGCCGTGGAGTGATAAGTGGAAAATGAGTGCTGCAGCGAGCGCGGAAGTTCTTGATGAAACGGGAAACGTCAGCTCGCTAGTATGGCAGTTTTTTGGATTTTATAAGTCTGACCGTAGTCAGACCAATGTCGTCTGCAAATTATGCAAGACCACCGTCCCCACCGCAAACCTGTTTTACCACTTTAGCCGCGCTCACCCTTTGGAGCACAGCCGTATTCGCCAGCAACGTCCAACAACATCTGCAGCTGGAACCCCGCACAAGCAGCAGAGCACCACGGAGAGGTACTCTCAGTGCCTTATGACTGTAAAAGCTAAACGGTACAAATAAATAACGGAGGCAGTGGCATATCATATAGGCATAAGACATGCTTCCGCTGAGCACTGTTGAGAAGCCAGGTTACCACCCCCCACCATGTACAGTTTAGGCTGTAGCGTGACTGTTAGACGGAGAAAAATAATAACTGTTACTGTACTGTATCAGGTTTGTTTTTTATGTTACAGATGTAAAGTCTACCTCAGTTTTATTTCAATTTCTCCTATGTTTACAAAACACTGCACATATTTTAAAACACTTCATTCACCAGAAGTGTTCATTGTGATTTTAGACTTATGTTTCCATTTGAATTATTGGAGTGTTTTCCATGGTTGTGTTGACATTTCTGCTTTTATAACTGAGAGGATTATAATCGGAGGAAGGTTAAGCTTAAAATAAAAACGTTTAAATTGAATACATTTTTTTCTCCTGGTCCTTATTTTAAATAGGTCATAAATATCAATAATTATCGATATCGACTGATATGAAACACTTAAATCGTGATACAGTTTTCAGCCATATCGCCCAGCCCTAGCTGGAACCAATCCTCTTCCTTTCCTTATCAACCCAGGATGGAATCTAGACATCTAGCCATGCAGCCAAACCTGGTTGCAAAATGCCTAACACCCGATTGTGGTTTTGGTCTTATTCCTAACATCTCTAATCATTTCCTTTTTCAGTTGCCAGTGAATAATCCCTGCCTGCTTTTTGCACTGGTCTTGTGCACAAAGCCACAAACATCTGCAATTACAGCTGGTAGTGCTAAGACCTTACAGTCTGCAGTCACACTGATTGTCCGTGGCTTCTTGTCTTCTGATCTGTGTGGCCAATAGTTTTAATCAGCTGCTGATCACACAGAACAATGTTCTTTTGTTCAGGAACAATGTCCTTGATAATGCTTTATTGGCTTCTCAGTGGGTGGCAGTTTGGAGTTCCCCCTGCAGGAAATATGCACGTCGAGATGTACAGTATACTGGTTAAGTCATGGCAGCCGTGTCTCGTTGATCTGTTTCTTGGAATGCCATGCTGTCGAGATAATTCAATTCAATTTAGTTCATAGTGTCAAATCATAACAGAAGTTTTCTTTGGTACAGATAGAGTAGGTCTAAACCACACAACAGGAAGTGATGACAACAAGTGAAACTGACATGTGTCCGTATAGTTAACACTACCTGGGATACTCATCAAATGCACTTTCAATGTGTGTGTATGCATGTTTGTATGTTTGTTTTATTGAGTGTTTTATTGAGTGGCTGTCAAGACTCAAAAGTCCAATTCATTTTTCTGAGCTTATACACACTTACTACCTGGTACTACACTTTAGCTAGAAGCCTGTCCCAAATATTTGTCTAGCTCCCTCCGAAGCCGCCAGCTGAGTCTCGTTCAAGTTCCTCTGTTTCTTTTCCCACTCTTGTTTCCAAAATGACAAGAGGATCCTGTCGTGTCACTGTGGTGTAGCCCGCCACTGCCTCTTTTCACTGGGATATGATGAAAACAACTTGTTTTAAGTGTTGAGCCTCTCGGTAGCTACGCATTTCTTTATATCTGAGAAGAGACAGCGAAATTGTGTATGGGTTAGGTTGAGACACTGTGTGTGTGTGTGTGTGTGTGTGTGTGTGTGTGTGTGTGTGTGTGTGTGTGTGTGTGTGTGTGTGTGTGTGTGTGTCATTGCCATGCCAAGGACAAGCGGGCTTGTCCCGTGCCAAGTGGTGCCAAGCCAGCTGGCTGTCGCTCATACTGTTGTTTTGTGCTATTCTCTGTATTCAGCCCACGACACACATTGTTGTGAAGAGCCTTTTACTCCCTCTCCCTCCGTCGTGTGTGTGTGTGTGTGTGTGTGTGTGTGTGTTATGGCAGTGACCTTGATGTGGGGAGAAAACTAGAAACACGAGTGGGCCAATAGAGAGCAATAGAGAAAATTAGAAATGAAATGCTGCTGCATGTAATTACCTACTTAATATTCACTGGTGTTTGACTTTGGACGTACTGCAACTGTGTTTTTAATCTGTTGTTACACCGAAGAGGTGAGGGGACGCTGCTTGGCTTTATGGTCAGATCCTATTTGCGACTACTGTTGCCTGGCATCCCATATGTGACTCTCCACTGTCTGCTGTGTAGGAATACAGAAAGGGGTTGGAGACATTCACAGAATGATCAGTTAGCAGATTAATAGTGCACTATTTATTTTCTAAATAAGTTGATGCTACTTACAGTATGCTTCAAATAAATTGCACAACAGTGTTCGAAACAATATTCCAATGTCAGAATTGGGGGGACTGCATCCAACAATTTTTGTTGTTTTCTGAAACTGATGTGTTTCTAAATTGTTTGAAGCACTCAAGCCCCGTTCACACCAAAACATGACACAGCAAATGTCTTTCTTCACGAAGTAGCCTATGTGGTTCTAGAACCTTGGTGACGTAAGGGCCACTCGCAGGGCTAGTTGGTAAACTGCTGATGCTGGCAAGTTAACACCTTACACACTGAGCTTCTTTCTGTTTTTTTCCTGGGCGTGTCACATTCAGCATCATGAACGCACAAGAAAACAGGGTTAGTAAACACTAGAAAGCAGCATGGAGGCCAGCGATATTGTTTTTGTGATGGTTACTTTTTTGATATCTGTTACTTACTCAGTCTCTCTTTCAAACTGTTCAAACAGCGCTGACTAATTTAAAACAATGTTCGAGCGCAGCTTGGGCTGAGACGGACTGAAGTTGTGGCCAAGATGACAAAGAGTCGCAGAACTTACTGATGCTTATCATTCCACACCGGAACAGGGGCAAACATTAGGGTGTCCACCCGGGTTGCTGCACAATTGGAGCTGGAGCCAATAAATACCCGTGACTACCGCAGTATCATTTGTCCCGGGAATGGATGCCGGTTGTAACCTTTCCCACTAAAGAGAAAAGCCAGATGTTAGTGAGTGTTAGTGTTTTTTTTGTCCAGTGGGAAAGGGGCTTACCTGAGAGCAAGCTTGTTAGCTAACAGGACAAGTTCATACGGTTTACTCAAAAGAGCCATTTGTACCATTGACTCCTGTCTCATAACTATCTCAAATATTTTCCTCTATTATAACAGATGATGTTATATAGTGGAAGGTTACGCACAGCTAATAAGCAACCATTCCTACATTTCTGTGGCTCTGTTTCCTTAAATGTTGGCACTGTCACAATGGCTTGCTATTGTTTAACAGTGCAACTTTGCACTACAAAGTTTAGCCATGTTAAACTTGATGCAAAAAATGTTTGGATTTATTATTTTATTTTATTATTAAATCCACTGATTGTGGCGACTCCATTGGAATTGATTGACTTTGCCTAAAAATGTGCCATTTGAATGCTGGTATGACCAGACCCTTCTTAAAGTCAGGAGTGGGTATTATGCAAATAAGTTGTGTATCAATTTTTGTTGCACATAACAGGGGTATTTATTGAAAAGAAACTGGTTCTATGTTAAGGTGATAGACAGGCAGATCTTAACTGTCATGTCATATTTTTAAATCCTTTCTATTCAACTGTATTTAAATGCTTTGGCAGCACTGTTAAACATTTGTGCCAATAACACAGACCAACTTGACTGACTTGAAGTGCAGTGGCAGAAAGAGAATGTCTCAAAAGGAGTTGATTGGCTGGTTCTCCTCCTGTGGTGACCCATGAGAGGATATGTTTAAAGTGTCTCTTCATGAATATTCAAAAACAAAGTCCAACCCTTCAGCCCCCCTTCACCCTCACACCTCCTGCTGCCTCATGTGTCCAAAGCTGTTTTTAAATCTACATAATTTGGGTTGAAGTGCCTTTCAAATGGCCTTCCCTGTTCTGACACTTTCCGGAAACAAGGGAGAGACACACTTATTAATCAGGCTCTCATTGTGTGTAGGACAGTGTGTGTAATGAAGACAGACAAACATAGATAGATGGCTGCAGAGGAAAACCCAATGTATAAAAGAGACAGGAGATGGAATAAGAGAGACTTGGTGAGGAAGAGAAGGAAAGTACCAGAGGGAGTGTGTGTGTAAGAGAGAGAAACAAACAAAATGGGATGAGGGAGAGTCATGCTGCATTCATTGTGGCTTATAAAAGCAAAACCAGTTGGCATAGTGAGATGTTGGTCAACCGCAAAACTAAACTGCCACAGTGGTTTTGAAAAAGAAGATGTTCAACTACTTCATTTACATCCAATAAAAGCATTCTCAATCATGTCTAAGTGTTGCCAGAGGGACAGTTTAAGTGCTTTACCTGCACTGGAATAGGCAACAACGATTGCAGGATACTTTGTGCCGTAGAATTCATCTTCTATCACATGCCCTTTTTGCCATTCAACCTTGCCAGAGTGTGATCAGAGTTGCCTGAGCCAGTTACAAACCACTAACATTGCCATTGCCACGTACTCAACACTGGCATAATGTGAACGTACCATCTGGCATTAAATGAGTCTCCACTATGCACTATTTGTGCTTCTTTTGCAGCCCAATCAATAGAAACATGTTAATGCCAGAAACAAAAAGATCTAGATGATGGTCATCCAACAGCTCCACTGGAAGCCTCCAGAGGATCTGAATTTACCCTCATCAGACTCCATTCACCAACAGTAATGAATTAAATGAGGTGCATAAAAGTCAGATATAAATCATGTCCAATCAAACAGGGATAGCAGTGCACACTTTTAAACAATATCTCCTCAAAGGCATTTATAGAGTCACACTTGTTTACACATACTTGTATATACTAAAAGTGGCTGAAGTACTTGTATAAATAATGAAAAAAGAGACCTTTTTCACATTCACACACCAGGCCTATCCCTGCGTGTTGGCATGATTGTCGAATTATGGGGTTTTAGATGCTGTTAGATGATCCAACAAGCAATGACCCCTTAAACAATGAAGGACCCAGAATGGAGCCCTGAGGGACCTCACATTACACATTATCAAAAGAATAGTCAACAAGGGAGAAAACTTAAAAGGATGGCAGAGAGGCACATAGTCTTTTATGTTTGTGTTTTTAAAGTCTTTTAGGAGGTGTCTCGCACCAACTACGTCAATGAAACTACTTTTTTTTAAAGTACTTAAATTCAAGTTTTGTTATCATTCATGTTTACTCAGAATTTTAACTAATTTATGTAATGATCATTAACAAGCAGCTCAAGACCCCCAAAAAAGAAACAAACCGCCTTGAGAAGTAATGGATAAAGAAAATTGTCTTTTGAATGGCAAGTTCAGTTTCAAAGCTCTTCCAGATGGCACTCTCAACAAGTCCAAAGTTATTTGTATATACTGTCAATGTGAATTTCTACTGAGTATGTTGAGTCTCAGATACCCCTTGAGCATTAAAAACTTGAGAAATATCCCCTTTAAAGTACATTTAGTACAGATAAAAAAATGTGTAATTAATTTGCGATTAATCACGGAGAGTTCACTATGGACAATCATGCGATTAATCACGATTAAATATATGAATCCATTGACAGCCCTAATATATATATATATATATATATATATATATATATATATATATATATATATATATATATATATATATATATATATATATATATAATACACACACACACACACCCAACTGTAGCCCTAGGGTTGTTGTTACTAGCCCTTCATTGTCCACACAGATGGGATTTTGAGGCTTGCATCACTGTTTGTTCAATCTCAAGCCGTCCCTGCACTGTGTGAATCCAGGCTATTGTGATGTGATGTGTGTGTGTGTGTGTGTGTGTGTGTGAGTTTGTGTGTGTGTGGTGCCATACTGAGCCGGGGCAACGAGTGCAGCCCAATCCCTCCTATCTGTCCTATAGTACCAACCCGGTGATAAATGACTGAGATCCTCATAATGAAGAAAGCAGAGGACAGTAAGACAAATACATCCAGAAAAAAAAATGGTTTATTTTAAAGTGCATTAAAGATGAGCGGAGAGGGAGAAAGGGGGAAAAAGAGCAATTGAATGACTGAATAGTGTAAGTAAGAGAATGGTCTGCTTGGCATCCCCTAGTGCATGTCGTAAAGGTCTATCTCCGTCTCTCTCACCCCAGCCGTGTGTGTGAGACTGAATGAATGTCTAACGATGGGAAACCTTTTCTTTTGTAAACTCAAGTCTCTGCCAGAGTGCATTGTGGTGCATTGTTTACCAGCCTCTCGTCCTTTGTTCTGCGTCTCTGTGTGTGTGCATGGGCACGCATCATGTGTGTCCTTGTGTGACAGTTGACATTATCAGATGATTGCTCCCACGACTCGTCACTGCATACACATGCCCATGTGTGGTTTTATACATGACAGCTGACATTATTGGATTGCTGCTTGTGTGTGTGTGTGTACGGCTGTGTGTGTGTGTGTGTGTGAGTGACAGTTAACTATTGGATGATTGTGTGTGTGCCTGCACTTGATTATTTTACATTCAAACGTGGGCTGTGGTTTGTCAATAAGATGTTTTAATGTGTTTAAATCAGAAGTTGCCCAAAACCTAACCTTGTGTGTCACTTTTTTTTTTATGTGGTTGATTGAGCTAAAACTCTTGTCAATATTTTGTCATACTGCAGATCAACGCGTTTTAGCATTGCAGTTGACATTTTTGTTGATGTGGTTGTTGTTGCTTAACTTTTGTTGCTCGTTTCGCCCCATTTCAAAACTAAGGTGGCTGTCCTGAAAACATATGTCTACTCAACTAATCACCAGAGTCAATCAGTGAATCAACCAGGGGTGGGGGCGGAAAATTGATTCTTAGATGCATTGCGATTCTCTCTTTAGAGATTATATCTCGATGCAGAAAAATCAATAATCTTTCCCTTAACATGCCTCTGCCACCACCACCGCTGTTGAGCTCTCATTGCGTTATGATGTGGAGCTTTTAAGATGGCTTCTAATGAACCTGAGATTGCAGATCCCCTGTGCACATTCAAGGCAGTGATACACATCAAACAAACATTCCATTTACGATGGCATCACCCAAATTTGTCGATTAGCTGAATGAGTCAAAAACAGACTGGAAGGCGAGTCCTCTCCACAGTGTCAGGCAGCTTCCCACACTGCGGTCACTTAACCGTCACTCGCATCTCCATGTTCAAACCAGCCGCTTCTAAAGTTGGAGACACAGGCAGAGCAGATGTAATAATGTTGCTCGCAAAGTAGTTTGGAAAATCTGGAAAGTTTTGCAGCCAAACTCAACTCATTAGCAAACTTTAATTGTAGTAGAGATCCCCAAGTTTCCAAAAATACCAAATCTGGCATGTATTATTTTTCCAGTTGATGCCTTATCAGACGCTAAAACACTGTACAGGATTTTACAACTCTTGACAGTCATGGATCGTAATCATTTCATGTCCCATCATGACAATTGTAGGATAAAGATAGAACACAGCATTCATGTTACAAAGTAATCTGTCAGAAATGTGCGTTTTGTAGTGAGAGTTGAGCCAGTTTCAACTTTTTTTTTTCCCAGTGCAACCCTGAAATGCTAGTTTGAACATGGCCTTACAGTAAATCAAGCTTGTGTTACAGTCTGCCTGCAATGACAGATTTTCTCATTTGACATACATAAATGAACCTCCATTGGAGAATAAAGCTCACTTTGTAGAGCTTGATCCCAGCTTTAGACGGCATATGCAATGGATTAGACTGCAGTCCAGTATTATGCTATAGGGTGTTTGTGAGCTTGCGTCACTTGCAGCCTTGTCGAGATTGTTGATCTTTTCCCCTTTACTCAATAATATTGCATTTTCCTGATATGGTGAGTTGAGTTTATGATACTATACTCTCTTTTGTCTTTTCATGTTCATTTCAACTAATTTGTTTATTATGTGTTTGCTTATGCAGGGAAACCACACCCCCTTTATCTGTCCTCCCCCAGTAGTTGCTCTCCTTCCTCTCCCCTGGCTTCCTCCACAAGGCCTCTTGGCTGTTGCCTGTCTGCCAGCCACCTCTCACTCATTGTGGGCTAACAATGGCAGGCGAGGCCCCAGCCTCAAGGCCTACAGACTAGGTCTTAGATGGGGTGTCGGGGTGGGTAGTGCTTGGTGAGGTGGGGGTGTGCTTGCCCGTGAAAGGCTGACTATGGGGGCAGCCAGTAGGGGAGGGAAGCTGAAGTGGAAGCCAAGAAAAAGCAGGTCACGCCCAGATTAAAATTCAATGTATGCCCCACGTACGACCTACGTCAGCAAGCTGGCCTTGTTACACGGTGTGTTGGGTGTGTGTTTGTGCACACAGGGGGTGCCGGCAGTGAGGATTCTTGGGATTTCCAGGTTGCCTTGCTAACATGGTGAAGGGGAGGAAGGCAAAGCTAGAAATTAGGGAGACAGGACTAAATACTCTGTGAGAGAGTGAGGAGAAGTGTGTGTGTGTGTGTGGATAGGAAAAAAGAGGAGGTAGTAATCTGAGTGTCTGGCCCTCTTCATTGCTTTACTTCAGCTGCTTTGAGCTCAGTACACCTTCAGGGTGTGTTTTTTTTTGGGGGGGGGGTCTTCTTAATGGGGCAGCAGTAGCGTCATAATGCATGCAAGACAAAGCTGATTTGGTGATGCATGCTTTCTTTGTGTTGGTGTTGCATTTGGGGGGGGGGGGGGGGGGGTCTCTGTAATACACACACACAAACATGCACGCACACACACACACACACACACACACACACACACACACACACACACACACACACACACACACACACACACACACACACACACACACAATCCATTTTGGGCCCCATCCCCATATGGTGGCTTGGCTTGATGAGAGCTTGATGAAGTCAACCAGAAGCCCCCCACCCCTCTGTGATTGTGAGTGTGTGCACGTAAATCTGTGATTGGTTTTCAGCTAATGGACAAATGAGTTTCACCCTTGCCGTGTGTGTGTGTGTGTGTGTGTGTGTGTGTGAGAGCGAGAGAGAGAAGGGGCATGTGTGAATCGTTAGCTTGTATTGTATTGGCTTGCAAGCTGTTTTCATTATATTTCATTATTCATGTTTCATGCATGATTGTGCAAGGCGAGCAGTGATCATCTCTGTAGGGGTGGAGGCTAATCAGGGGGTGGTTTCTAAACTCAGACATGCAGACGGTCCAACGAACGCAGACGGTCCAACGAAACCACAAATGTCTTAACCTTTGCATTAGACAAAATATTTCCCAGAAAGAAGAAAATATCTTGCGGAAGCGAAACCAAAACATCACATGAATCCTACAGAGTGTATTTATTTTCAGATTTGCAGAGAGTGCCAGCAGGGATTGAGTCCATGTCTGAAATATCTGCTTCTTGTGTTTGATATCAGCAATCTTCATGTCCCTGGGTACGCTGAGAATCCAAACTGAGCTCTAAAATGAACAGAGGTTATTGTCTTTTTAAATGACTTGCAAATCAGAGTATTTTTGCAGCTTTGTTTGTCAGAAATAAGGCTGAAGCACACCAGCTTATGCCATGAAATATTGTTGACATACTGTACTTTGGCCATTTTCAGTCACTGCGAAACATCAAAAAGTTTTTTAATTATTCATACTGTGTATTTTTTGCTAATTTGATGTGCCCCTGCAGCATATCTGCCTTGAGAGTGTGTCATCTGCTTGACAAGCCTAGGTCAATATTCACTTGGGAAAATGTCTGTGAAGTTACTTTTGTTCAGTCTTCAGTCATTGATTTGGCAGCTTTCATCAGATATTTTGCTTTCAGCTGTACACAAACCACTGATTAATAAAGCTGGATTTGTATTTCAAATGTTCAGCTTTGTGCTCAAATGTGTATGTGCACAAACTACAAATGCTCGGCTTTGTGCCCCCTTCCTGTGTGTGTGTGTGTGTGTGTGTGTGTGTGTGTGTACACAAACAGCGTCGAAACAAGCCTTTTCTTTCTTTTATGTTTTTCTTGCTACCTCGCCATTCCTAGTGTTGTGTCCGCCAACTCAGAATGGAGCCATTTTGTCTCCTTCAGTTCCTGAAATGAAATATAAGCCTCTTAAATGCATACTTATCTTGCCCTGCAGACTGCGCTTGAAGAACACGTCTACACACACACACACACACACACACACACACACACACACACACACACACACACACACACACACACACACACACACACACACACACACACACACACACACACACACACACACTAAAGAGGCATTGTGATGCCAGGCCCTTGTTGTTCTTAAGACGGCGGCTGCATGCATGTGGCAGATGGTTGTTCCTTTGCTTTGCATGCCGCCATATTAAACAAAAACCATGGCTAAGGCCACGGCTGGTTTAGGAAAAGGGCAAAGTGCGAGAGAGACAGAGAAAGAAGAGACAAAAGAGCAGCAGAGGGAGAGACAGAGACAACACACTTGGCAAACATAATCACAAGCAGGAAATCCATGTGTGTAAATGTGCATATGTGTGTGCATAACTACATTAACATTGCATGCATTGCTTACACAGATGCATACACACACATATCCTGCTAAATTGAGACACAAAGATAACCAGAATAGACACATTCATCCAGATGAATGGTTTGCTGCAGGGAAGGATCTATACATGAAGCAGATATCATGTGTTGTGTGTTTATGGATGGTTACACTAAGTGAAGAAAAAACGGTGTTGCATGTTTAAATGTGTGTTCATGTCTTTGGTAAACTTGTGTATTGGTAATTGGAGGGTAAATCCAGAGCGATAACCTTTTTACAGCTGCCGTCTCCTTTTTATATACTTACATGTAGGCCTGGCACAATAACAAATTTTGCTGGACGATAAATTGTCCCAGAAATTATTGCGATAAATGATAATATTGTCGTTCTGAGACCATTTTCATCTAATATGATGATAATGGCATAATAATGCAGGTACACCTTTTCAAAGATCAATAAACTTTTATTTCTCAAGAATATTCAACACTGGAACTGGAAGACATTTTAAATATCCACAATAAATGAGCAAAACCAAAAACAATAAATAAAATGGACTCTCAGTCTCTGTTAACAAAAAATGCACTGGAATTAAAACCAAAAACAATAAATAAAATGGAAATCTTTGCCACGATCATTTCCATAAAAAAATTATTGAGCTCATTTTTATTTATCATGCGATTAATATTTTTATTGCATATTGCAACAGGCCTACTTACATGTTGGTGTGTGTGTGTTTGTGTCATATTATGGCTGTCTCTTCAACTGCTAGGAAAAGTAGTGATACGCTGACATTTGAGGGTCATTTTCACTTTATCATCTGCACTCGTCCCACTTTTAGTCCCAGTTAAGGTTCTAGCTCTGACAGTGGCAATATATAAAATATTTAGTGTTGAGGTGGAAATGACGGAATACAGTTGCCAACAACAGTTTAAGATGATAAACATACAAAGTATTGCAGTGTTTAGCTTAGTTGTAAGGTTTTATGCCTGTGCTATGGTAACATTAAGCTTATGAAAACTGCTAAGGTAACCAATTCTCATGTCCAATGTAAAGGCATTTAAACACTTTGGCTATTTGCATAGATTGATTATTGTTAATGATACAGGTGCATCCATTTGTCGATGATAAAAAGTGCACAGCAACTGTAATTTCTTGCTAATTAGCTTCCATAACGGTGAAACCTAGGCTACAATCAAGCATGTATTTGTAAAATGAAAATTTGTTCCCCAATATTTCTAATGTCATTAAACAATTCCATAAGCTAAAAGAAAGTGAATTTTTCCCCCTCAATATTC
>CM042436.1:31316541-31341541 GCA_023631565.1 Gymnocephalus cernua
ACGTAATATTCAAACTGGAATTCCTGGATCATATGTTCTCCTATACCTGTGGCACAGCTGCACCAACAGCGGCAAGGCGCTGCTATTTTTTGTCCAAACTCAGTCTTAGTTGTTGTGTCTGCAGGTCGGTGATTTGGTGCTTGTATGTTGACAGTCCGGGACGTAGGTTGAGATGTCGACCTGAACAGCGGGTGGCTATTATGCTGGTGGGAAGTGTTGAGCTGACAAGTTCGGTCTTGGTTCAGAACGTACTTTGGTCAGCAACCAGTTGGTGTGACAACGCTGCGCATCAATCCCTCATGTGGTCGCTTGTGGTTTCCTCCCTTATTCTTCTGTTGCTCTTCATCTTCCTTTGTCATAGTGAAAGCAGTTTTCAATTGATAGGATCTCAGTTTGTGTGTGTGTGTGTGTGTTTGTTTATGCGTGTATCTATCTGCGTCCCTGTGTGTGTGCTCACAACATTTGGTTTGGAAAAGCCTATTGTGGGATTTTGCCAGGAAGATGGCTTAACACTTGCTTATTAGTCTGCTCTACCATGTTGGCCCATACCCTAGAATTTAATTTGTGTGTGTGTGTGTTTGCATTTCTGTTTGTTCGTTTGAGCTTTAGACCTGTACCTTTTTTCCAGCCCATGCCCAGAATAGCCATATCATTGCTTTCTTGTTAGCTTGCCCTGCCTCCTTTTCTTTCTCTCTCTCTCTCTCTCTCTCTCTCTCTCTCTCTTTCTCTCTCTCTCTTTCTTTCTCTCTCTCTCTCTCTCTCTCTCTCTCTCTCTCTCTCTCTCTCTCTCTCTCTCTCTCTCTCTCCTGTTTTTTGTAGCTTGAAAGCAGCAGTGGGGTTGCTATGGTTTGGTGAGATACAGTAATCCAATGTGTACACGCACACCTCACCTCATAAATAATTGACCTGTCACAGTGAGACGACAGGACAGACCAGATACACTCTCCCCTCCTCTTTTCTCTGTTCTCCTCTCACATTTCTCCTCCTATCTCATCCCCTTTATCCTCTGTTTCCTCACTTGCCATTTTTTTACTCATAGTATTATTTTTGTTTCACCTCTACCTTTCCGTATTTTCAGTTCTTCTCTCGTCTCATTATTTCTTTCAGTGCCTAGTCTATGCAGGATACCTGCAGTTGATGGCATTGCAATGAAAGGCTATCATTTGTCGTTTATGCTTTCATTTATTTAGTAAAAGTTTAAGTGAATTGCATCAAGATGTGCATAAACAAACATTATACAACTAGGACTGCACTACTTTATTAATATGGCAATCAAGTAAGAATAGAATTAAAGATAACTCCCAAATGCCTGGCACTAGGCTTGATTGAGCTTGAGGAAGTTATTAGACATCCCGGGATTAGGATGATACCAAAATCATGGTTCCAGCTGTCGCCGGGATTCTGCCGCAATTCCCTGCTATGCCATGCTGCCCCCTGCTACGCTCCTACAACCACAATTTCACAATTCTGTTTCATTATCTGTTCTGTGACTGTTATTGCCCCCATCCGGCTGCGTCAGCCACGGCCTACCAAGAGCCTGGGTCTGTCCGAGGTTTCTTCCTAAAAGGGAATTTTCCTTGCCACTGTTGCATTGATGCTTCCTCTTGGGGGAATTCCTGGAATGTCGGGAATTGTTGGGTCTTTGTAAATTATAGTGTGGTCTAGACCTACTCTATCTGTAAAGTGTCTTGAGATAACTCCTGTTATGATTTGATACTATAAATACAATTGAATTGAAATCTTACATTTGATGTCAGTCTGACAGTTTCTGAAGGACATCAGAATGCTGGTGGTTCCTGACTTTACAATTACATTACATTGTGTGTCATCGGCATAGCAGTGGGGCCCTAGGATACAGCCTTGAGGTACTCCACAGTTGAATATTTTTTTTCTTCTCTTGCGTTCATCATATTTGTTTCTAGACCAACATTTGATGTTGCCTGGTGTTAGACCTTATTTTTGACACTCTTTAAAAAGGCCACAATGGCTTTTCTGACTGCAAAGACTACAGCTGTTGGACTGCTGATGTGTTAGAGGAAATAACAAGCCAGTGGTCAATGTTCAAAATCCATCCAGCCAATTCAACGTGCCAAATCAGCCAAACAGCTGCTTGTTGGCCAGTGAGAGCCAATGATTCCTGACAAGTACAAAAGTACAAGCGATGGTTTCCCTCAGATGCTCAACACCTAAGCTTACCATAGTTTGTGAATGCCCGAAAGAAAGCAGAGTTCACAGAGTTCACCTCTACAGGCTACTACCCTTACTATCCTGTGTGTGTGTGTGTGTGTGTGTGTGTGCGTGTGCGTGTGCAGAGAATGGTCACACCCTAGCAACCCTCTTTTTGCTGCACACACACAAATGCATAGAGACATAAGGAGAGAGAGGTAGCCATAGTATCAGATGGCACAGTGTCCTGCTGGAGACGTCTCATTAAGATGTGTGTTTTGTACCGAAGGTTTATTCTGTATGTTTGTAGAGGCTCAGATTACCACAAATGCTTCTTTTCTCCTTGCAGTTGGTCACACCAGACCCAGATAGAATCCAACACAAAGGAAACGGGACACGTGATGATGTCAAACAACTTTAACTTTAGGGAACCTGGGAAAACGATATACATGTGTGCTGTGTCTCGGATGTTAGCTTTTGCAAATGTACTGTAGTTTTAAAAATAATGACAACCTCTGATGTTTCCATTAATGTGGCAGTTACCTGTCACTGTTCTCATCAGGCACGCATTAAAATGTCAGTCCGGATAGTTAAACATGCTTTTAACAGACCACTTGTTTTTATGTGTTTTTTTCCATCACTGAATGCTGAAGCTCACTCATCCTCCCTTCTTCCTTGTGTCGTTGCAGGGTTTCACCTCAGTGGCACAGTAACTGAGCCCGCAACATCATCAGAGCCGGAGGTCACCCACAAAGTGGCCATCAGCTTCGACCGATGCAAGATCACCTCCGTCACCTGTGGTTGCGGAAACAGAGACATTTTCTATTGCGCCCACGTGGTGGCGCTCTCTCTTTACCGCATTCGCAAGCCCGAACAGGTAATCACCACAGTGTACAAAATACATCTATGCCAATGAGAAGTCTCACAGATGTCATTCACATACTGCTGGAATCAGTGACACTAAAAAACTCACAATGACTCACGTGTGTGTGTGTGTGTGTGTGTGTGTGTGTGTGTGTGTGTGTGTGTGTGTGTGTGTGTGTGTGTGTGTGTGTTAAAGGTGAAGCTGCGGTTGCCCATCTCAGAGACGTTGTTCCAGATGAACAGAGATCAGCTGCAGAAGCTGGTCCAGTACCTGATCACAGCCCACCACACTGAGGTGCTGCCCACTGCTCAGAAACTGGCCGACGAGATCCTCTCCTCCAACTCTGAGATCAACCAGGTCCATGGTGAGAGGGCAAACCTTTAGCTCACGTTTTGATTAGCGTAGACATTAATGCTGTCAGTTTAACGCGTTGTTAACGGTGTTAATGCAAACCCATTTTAACGCCAACAATGTTTTTAACGTTCTTTCAGATCTAGCTAGACCGGAAACAAAACAGACACGGCCGGGAAGCAAAATTACGAATCCCACTATGGCCACGCCATGTCCCGCCCTACGAAGCAGCTCGATTGGTTGGGGTTAGGCATTTCACCTCGAGTGGTTAAGGTTAGGATAGCGGGTTGGTCAGGGGATAGGACCTGAACAAATGGGGTTATGTTACCTTGGACGCCTGGCCAATAGTAGTGATTGAAGAGCGAGTAGCGACTCTAGAGTCATAGTGAGAGAAACAAAGTGTCTCCTCTGTTCTTTCTGACCACGGTGGGAAACCTGGAGCAGGAGAAGTTAACCCTCTCCTTGATTTTACGTTGTTTATGGAGAAGGACAACCAGGAAATGAGTCGGGGGAAACCATAGTCGCTATGACGACCAGCCACGCTCGCCTAAGGCATGAGGCAGTACTATCTGCAATGGAAAATCGAGGTAACAGTGTTACATTATGTGACAGATTATTAGCTCCAAGTGTGAATGTTAGTGAAATTGAACACTACGTATATGCCAATGTTGTTTTCAATAAAAAAAAACATTTGCACAAAGCAGCCGATCCACTTTTCAATGTTGATAAGCATTAAAAAAACAATAATGGGACAAAAAGAAATCAAGGGACATTTAGAATAGATAAAAATGTGCGATTAATTGTGATTAATCGTAAGTTAACTATGACATTAATGCAATTAATCACGATTAAATATTTTAATCGTTTGACAGCACTAGTAGACATGCACAATATTGTTATATTTAGAGCAACGTTCATCTCACTTATCCACCGAATCCATCTAGAACCGACGTTTAATGTCATAAAAGCAATGCAGTCAATAGGAGAGCACAGCTTGTCTCTTCATCGTTGAAAAGTTAGCTCTGTTGAGGTGCAGTCCCTTCCTCTGCAGTGATATCTTCACAGCAACAGGACAGACTTAAAAGCTTACAGACTTAAAACATGCCGCCTGCTAGCCTACAGGCTGTCATACGTCAAAGCCCCGATTACTTGTGCGAAGCAGCAAGGCAGGCTTGAAATTTCTCGTTTGATTCCTAAGTTCCCTCTCTCCAGTGACTACCTCCTTCCAGTGGCAGGAGTGTGTTAAAGAAGGCAGAATGATGAAATGAATGCAGGAGAAGGTAGAGAGATGGATGCAAAGGAAAAGGGACACTAAGAGGAAAAGCACTCACATGGCACTCTGGGAGACGGAAAGGAGAGGAAAGATGAAAGGACCGGAGAATGTAGTGAGATGAAAAAGAAGAGGAGAACCACAACAGACCTGCATCAGGGAAACGACAAACTAGACACATCCTTTCACCAAACAAAACTCTCTTTCTGTTACTTTATTTCATCCTGCTCACTAAATGTTGACATTCTCCAGCTCTCCTGTCCAGGAAGACCCGCGCTGTGTTTCCTGGCTGTGTTTGACAAGGGGGATCATGGGGGTTGAAGTTCAGTCGATCCAGGAGCGAGGCGTTCTTTGATGGGGTTGGAGAATGTTGCTGTTTGCTGTTGCGTACTCCGAGCCAGTTGGAAACACATCTCTGGGCTTTCCTGCTAGATCAAAGCAGCATTCCCCTTTCTGAGCATATTCACATTTCCCCGTAGTGTTACTCACATACACACACACACAAACACACACAAACACGAACGCACGCACGCACGCACGCATGCACTGTGCCGAACAGAAGAAAAATAAAGTTGGCCTTATATTCCCTCTGTGCACTATTGGCATAAAGCGAGCTGCTTTTCTCAAGTGTGACGTAGGTGCACTATAAGTTAAATTTATGAGAGCAGTATTAGTGTAATAATTCAGCAGATATTTAGATTGATTTAAAATTACTTTTTGCTTTTAACATTGGATTGCTAACTATCCATAATTTCTGAGGACACCTTGAATGACATGTTAGGATAGAGATAAGGGAAAAGGTGTTTTAGCTGTCTAAAAGTAAACTCCATTTACCATGGTCACGTATGTTTATTTTGTTTTTTGTTCGAGTGCAAATTGAGAACAGGAAGGAGCGGAGTGACTGAGTGAATACACAGACTTTACTCTGTTTACACCAGCTGGAGAGAAGGATGTTTGGTTGAAACTGTGCTTCTCTGTACAGTTTTGTTCAGCATTTCATGCGATTGTGTTCTTTTCTGTCTGGATATGTTTTTGTCATTGTAGCACTGTGTGTGCCTGTCATTTAATGTGTGCACATGTTTGTGCGTTTGTATTCCCAGGTGCTCCGGACCCGACTGCAGGCGCCAGCATCGACGATGACAACTGCTGGCATCTGGACGAGGATCAAGTCCGGGAGCAAGTGAAACAGTTTTTGTCACAGGGAGGATACTATGGTTCTGGGAAGCAACTCAACTCCATGTTCGCCAAGGTATACATCACCACTTCCTTCCGCTCCATTATGTGGCGGGGACTTATATATTGATTGATATTATCATAGTCATCATTAAGACATCAATAAGTAAAATCTGTGTTTACTTGTCATCTCTACATACATGTTTTGCTCAGCAGCAGCCTATCCCAAAGCACCAGTGACCAATTAGAAATTGCACTAAAAGTCTGTTGTCTTGAGACTATATAGAGCTCAATAGTCCCGCCCACAGCGGGTTCCGGAAGTAAAAATCCAATACAATTTCTCCATTGACAATTTAAGTATAAGCCATAAAATCGTAACCGTCAATGCTAGACTTAAAACCAGCTACGACATGACTAAGAGATATGCTCATATAGACGCCAAAAGTTCTTGGGGCACTAACCTTGTTTTGAGATAAATGTCTTTTATTCGCGATGTCTTGGATAAACAATCCTGAACAATCCCACAGTGATGCCTCTGATTGGTGGAACTCATGCTGGTGAGGAGGGGGAGGAGGGGGAGCTGCCTGCACGATCCGTCATGCACATGCGCAAGATGATTTTCCGAGGATCTACAACACTGCCCGATTCTCGACCTGTTCCACACTTCGGCCGACAAGCTAACGTTAGTTTAGCTAACAGCTAATTAGGCTAACCGCTAGCTAACAGCTTGATTCAGTCTAAAATAACGTTAACTCAAACGAAATACTGGGAAAACAGGCTGCAGCTGATGTAACAGCTGTTATATATTTTAACGGTTCTTTTCAGGTTTTATTTTGAGGGTCTTTTAAAGTTATTACATGCTGTCTATGCTAGCGGTTAGCCAAATTAGCTGTTAGCTAAACTAACGCTAGCTTCCTTTATTCAGTGGTGCGCGGTGGTTTGTGGGATTGTAGTTCCTTTGCTCGATATTGAAAATATGTACACAGTCTTGTACCTTTGACTTTTTGGGGATTTTCTGTTCGTTTTTTCACTCGAAATGACACCTTGTATGCTTATGAGTCTAAGGCATGGTCTAAAACTCTTACTATACGGATTCTTCCAGACTTCAATGGGAAAAATTAATGGGAAATTTACTTCTGGAACCCAAGGTCTCTCGGAGTGTGGGCGGGACTGTTGAGCTCTATACCAGCCTGATAAATTCAAACCTTACACCTCCAGTTCATAACACAGGCTTTCTGTAAAAATAAATAAATATAAATGGATATCTCATATATCTGTATATTATTTAGTCAGAATTTCTTTCCGTTTTTTTCTTTTCTTCATATTGAAGCCAGGACTTATTCGGTCAAAGAATGCAATGATTCACAGACATTTAAATTTAAACGCTCTGCCTCTTGCGTCCATAGAACTTCTAGTCTCTGTGTAAAAGTATGGTTTCCCACTGGGGAAATGGCACAAAGAAACACCCACAGGTCCTGAGAACACCTTGAGATTTTATTAACTGTATTATTCAAACTCAATGCCACGTCTTGAATATGGTTGAATGTAGTTTTGCAAATCCTCTAAGTCAATGTAGAGGATTAATACAAGTACTTTTTTTTGTCTTTGCGTAAAAAAAACTCCTTAAAACAGACCTATATGCTGAGAACTCTGAACTCTGAATGCTCTCTTTTATGTAGTGGAGTTTCAAGATTTTATAACATCTTGAATGTGACCTCATGTTGAACCTTAAGTTTACTCAGTGATGTGTGTTGCCAGAAATCATGCGTTATATTTTCCATTCTGATTTCAAATACAATTTTCACATGTATCATTAAGCTAGTTGTTTCCACCGTTAACCGTCTTTGTGCTAAGCTAAGCCAACCGCCCCCTGACTCCAGCTCTATACTAAACAGACATACATAAGAGTGCTATCTTTCTTCTCATTTAACTCCTGGCAACATAGCAAATAAGCATAATTTCCAAAATGTCACACTATTGCTTAAACATCAGTTGTAGTCTCAGTCTGTGCTTGGCAAGTATGTTAACCCGAGCTGCATGTTTAATCTCTAGAGGCTGGGTCTTCATTTTGGATACAACTACACATCCATTCAAAGTGTTTCTTTCTCTCCTGAAATACATTCTGACGAGCAAGGATGCGCATCAAAACCAGATGGAAGAAGGTCAAAGTCTTATGCATTACATACAGTGAGTAAGCCTGCATTCTCCGGGTCTTTCCAGGTGAGGGAGATGTTAAGAATGCGAGACTCCAACGGTGCCAGAATGCTGACGCTCATAACGGAACAGTTTATGGCAGACCCACGGCTGTCGCTATGGAGACAGCAGGGCACCGGCATGACGGACAAGTGTCGGCAGCTCTGGGATGAGCTAGGTAAGAACGTCAGAGACATGTCCCACAGAAACACACTATCAAAATGACTTATTTGTTTATGAGTTGGCCAATCAGTTTGCTCACATCTCTGCAGGGTAAATCCAAACATCTAGCTAGACTATCTGTCCAATTTGAGTTTTCCGTTCCACGATTAAAACAACCTTTGATCGTACACATGTTCCACCAAAACAAATTCCTTCCCGAGGCTATTTGGCAGCAGCACCGTGGCTCCACTTGGCGCTTAGCATCGCCCAAGAAGAATGTGATGGGTTTAATGTGCTCATATTATGCTTTTTCCCTTTCCTTTATTGTGTTATATATCTTTTTTTGTGCATGTTATAGGTTTACAAAGTGAAAAAGCCCAAAGTCCCCCCCAAAGGGACTTACCATCTCCAACAGAAAACACTGTTCACAAACTGCTCCAAACAGCTCTGTTGTAGTCCAGCCTTTACTTCAGAGACAAACGTGGTCACTTTGGAACACACGTTATAATGCTCGCCTAGCTGCTAGCATGGCACGCCCTCATACTCTGCTTCTGGTAGTAGTCCTTACCTAGCTACTGCGCATGTGCGACTCCCAACAAAGATGGAATAGAAGTGTGGCAGCATGGTGGCTCAGTGGTTAGCACTTCTGCCTCACAGCAAGACGTTTCTGGGTTTGAATCCAGGTCGTTCCGGGCCTTTCTGGAGTTGACGTGTTCTCCCCGTATTTACGTGTTCTCCCCGTATTTGCTTGGGTTTCCTCCGGGTGCTCTGGTTTCTTCCCACCAAAAAAACATGCTAGGTTACTAGGACTACAGTTGAAAATTATCAGATTAACACTGGCGCATTTACATAAATGTTGATTAATGTGCATTGTCCTAATCAAAATAAATAAATGTTATAACTGATGTCTCACTCCGCAGCTAAAACAGAGAGCTACACACACGGTGAAAATAGGAGCTGCAGCAATGTGCAGTACAACACAAATATGGTGTTTTTTGAAAATTAAACCATGTAAACTTATTATGTTCCTCTAAATACAATTATGAACCTGAAAATGAGCATAAATGAGCACTTTAAAGAAATGCCCAGTTTAGACCAAAGATTTGCGACAAGAAACCGTTTTAGAACGTCGCAGGGAAAGGTTGATTGCTAGACCCTCCTCCGCAGCACTTTGAAAGAGGGTCTGGCAATGCAAGACTACTGTAGGTCAGACAGACGTGTCCATCCTGTCAGTTGCTCAGACAAATTGGCAGTCAACTTGTCAGGTAAACGTTCAACCAGTCAGTAAGCTATTAGGTCATCCAGTCAGCAGCTTCTCCTCCAGCTCGAGCCTCTCTCTTTCTCTCGCTCCCCACACAAAGTGAATGATAAAGGCTGCCGATCAATACGGCTGCTCAGTTTCTGTGCAATCAATCTTAGCATTTAGGAGGTCAATGAGAACACTTCCTGGGTGAGCGAGGGGGATCATGACACAGACACAGACAGAAATAACAGCCAGACGGCCGGGGTTTGCTGCCTGATCATGTTCTTCAGAGAAGCAGACATCTGACAGTTGATCCCACTCGAGGTCTGTGTATGTAGAACAGGTGTTTTTAGTGCAGTAAGTCCCCTGAGGTGCCTGTCGGTGCAACCAATATTATTTGGATTCATTTTCACAAAGAAAAGCAAAAGTATCTTAGAAAGCACTTTACAGGGCCAGTTCAGTTCTCTTAAACAGTACTCCAGAACTTCTTCTTCCATTGTATCCTGACCTTTGATCGCCATTCTTTCCCCAGGTGCATTGTGGGTGTGCGTGGTGCTAAATCCCCACTGTAAGAGCGAAGAGAAGAGCGGCTGGCTGAAGCAGCTAAAGAAATGGGGCGACATGGACGTCTGCCCGCTGGAGGACGGCAACTACGGCAGCGAGCTTCCAAACATCACCAACGCTCTGCCGCAGAGCAACCTGGCACAGGGTCAGCGCAAACACACACACACACACACACACACACACACACACACACACACACACACACACACACACACATACTTTGTGATCAAAATATGAGTACACACCGACATTAATCTTAGATGCTGTGACTCTCAGAGAGATGACAACATGACAATTTCACTGAGAGTGTGTGTGTGTGTGTGTGTGTGTGTGTGTGTGTGTGTGTGTGTGTGTGTGTGTGTGTGTGTGTGTGTGTGTGTGTGTGTGTGTGTGTGTGTGTGTGTGTGTGTGTGTGTGTTTCTCAGACTCTCTGTCCAGGCCGAGGAGGTCGGTGTTTAGCCGGGCTGTCGAGGCCTGCGACCTCCACTGGCAGGACAGCCACCTCCAGAGGATCATCAGCAGCGACTACTACATGTCTCCATCCTACCAGAGAGAGGGGGAGAGCCTGTTGTTCAACCCACAGGGCCTGCCGCTTTGGCTAGGTGAGCAAACGCGCGCACAAACAAACAAACATGTTATGTTATGTTGTGGGAACACTTCAATAAAGCGATATTTCATTACTAATTTTCAGGAAATTGTATTGCATTTACCTATTGCATCATATTTAGTTGAATAAAAAAGTGTCTGTATATAATAATAAGTTACTACAAAAATGCAATGAGCGACGCACACACTTTCTATAGAAAAACTTTATTTTCAGTCGCATTCCATATACACACAATCTCTAATTCCACTGAAAGCCACGCAAACACACACACACACACACACACACACACACTTATTCTGCTGATATTGAGGCCAGTATCTGCAGTAAGCAGCTTCCAGCTAAGATCTGTCAGATTCTGCAACTTAAGCCAGCTATCAGACACACTGGCGTTTTGCTGAGGTGTGTGTGTGTGCGTGTGTGTGTGTGTGTGTGTGTGTGTGTGTGTGTGTGTGTGTGTGTGTGTGTGTGTGTGTGTGTGTGTGTGTGTGTGTGTGTGTGTGTGTGTGTGTGTGTGTGTGTGTGTGTGTGCGTGCGTGCCATTACTGACTACATCTCATGTCCCACAGTGTGTGTGTTTGTAAGAAAGAACCACGTCTGTGACTGTGAACAGCAAAGCGTTTCTCTGTGTGTGTGTGCTAAGATGTCCTGACTCCATCTTATATCACATTCAGACCACGTCCCGACTGCATGTGCTCGCGTCGACGCTCTGCGTTCCCACGGTTATTCCAGGGAAGCGTTGCGATTGGCCGTCGCCATTATCAACACGCTCCGCCTCCAACAGCAGAGACAGATGGACATCTACAAGCACCAAAAGAAAGGTAAACACACACACACACATAGTGCTGTTCATTTTCTAATGCCAGTGTGGGATCATTTTAACATTTGTCTTTCTCTCCCGCTCTCTTCTCCTCTCAGAGCTTCGCCAGAGGGGCGTGACTTCTACCACCAACTTGGAAGGCTGGGTGGGCCATCCCTTAGACCCGATTGGCTGTCTGTTCACCACGCTCACCGAAACCTGCCGCGTGGACGACGACAACACCATGGATACCGGAGGTACAAAAACAGAGATGCGCTTCTGTTTCTCCTTTTTAAAAGAGTTCTCTGGAAATCGTCATGAAAGCAAATCACAAAACTTCACAACAAACTTGTTTTGAGGCTCTATTCACTTTATTAAAAGGCAACAAGACCGACATGCTTGATTATTTGCCATTTCAAACCTGAATACAGTCCCCATGACTACTCTTGTTTCGATGCATCATTTAGCACAGAAGTAGTCTGACTCAGAAGATGTAGACATTCTCCCCTTATGCTATCAGCATGTTACTGTTTTCAAAATCCCTCTCGCTACGTGACAACAACAAAAGCCTACGAGCTTGCAACCTAAACGCTAAGTCCAGTGAGCTCCTCTGGAGCTAAAGTATAGGCAGGCTTCACCTCCAGGGCGCCGATGATTACATTACGTTTGTCTTTTTTAGCAGTGAAAGACGTATCACGTAGTCGACATACATCTCTTATGTTTTATGAGGCATTTATCGCTGCATCCTGGGCTTCACGCCACCCAAGACGATTGTAAGTGGTTTAAAGAAATACAAACAACGCAGAGCTTTTTTTTTTTAACTTAGTGCTGAATTACAGCGCTAAAACAAAGTGTGGAGATAGGTCTGGTTATGCCAGACTAGCACTAAAGTGTTTTTTACTTGCTGATTTTATTTTTTATTTTTTTATTTAACATTTGTTTAATCAGGTAGGCCGTTGAGAACAGGTTCTCATTTGCAACGGCGACCTGGCCAAGAAAAGCATAAGCGTGCAAGACAACATACAGTTTCACATTCACTACAATACAGGAATACAGAATACAATAGGCTACATAAAGTGCAGATTAAGTAGGCATTACAAAGCCGGTGCAAAGTGAGGTGTGATATGACGATGGATATGCTGGTCATAACAGAATATACATGAATAAACAGTCTATAACAGTGCTCCGATGTAGTGCAGTCAAACATAACAAATAATAAACAGATTTAGATTTAGATTTTAGATTTAGCTTTCAATAAAATATATATTTGTTTTTATATTGAAATGATAGGCATTTCGACAGTGCTCTTTAACATGGTGACGTGGTGAGCAAATCTCAGAACAGGCTTTACTTCCATTATGAGCAGCCATTAGTAATGAGTGCTGGTCAGAGCTGCATCAGCCTAACAATTTATAGAGACAGAAAATAAGAGGTAGCAAGATTGAAAGAATTCTTTGATGTTCACTGAAAGATATTATTTAGACATCTCCAATGACTTATAATGTCACAAGTATAGCCACCCTTTAGCATATATTAAGATCAAAATCATTTCCCCTTTGTGTGTCCACTGCTGCACTGCCATCAGCGGGGTTCTAAGGTAACTTACCGTTCACTGAACCTATAAAGAGTGAGCCAAAGCCTTAGCATGCACTTACACACACAAAATACATACTTAACCACGGACCTCATGGGTCAACGAGCTTGTTTGCCAAACACAAGGTATAATTCCTTGCACACTTCACCAGCTGATGCAGTGTAACCCTGAGCAGAGGTGATCGGGCACACCAGCAGTGACTCATGAGACAACAGACTCCATGTTCTTATATCAGGACCGGGCTCTATTGTGCAGTAGAGAGCCATAAACTAGCAAAGCCTGAATGGATCGTGCTGGAACACCCCGCTCATTTAGACCACACTCCTGTTGTGTGTGTGTGTGTGTGTGTGTGTGTGTGTGTGTGTGTGTGTGTGTGTGTGTGTGTGTGTGTGTGTGTGTGTGTGTGTGAGTGTGTGTGTGTGTGTGTGTGTTGGGGGGGGTGTATGTATAGAATCTATCACCATTTGCATTTCTCACCCTGCTCAGGGCCTTTTTTTCACCAGTGGCCATTGCGACAGAGCAGGGGCTGGGTTTTCCTATTGTAACCCAGCTACAGGGAACTATTGTCAATCCAAACAATGCTGACCCCTGGCACACTCATCGGTGCGAGTGTGTGTTGGCGATACAGTGAATGATTGTCTTATGTTGTTTGGGGAATTTGAGAAGAGTGGTATGACTATTTTGCGTGTGTGTTTATGTGTATAGCCTGATCACTGTGCTTTATTTCCCTCTGGAAGATAGCTGGGAACATCTGTTAAAAGGAGGGGTGGAGCCAGACTATGTGTCAACCAATCCAAATGCAGTTTTATCTCTGAGCATTTCAAATCAACCAATCAATCAACAGCCAACGGACAAAAAAAACAAAAATGAGTTTGCACTGGGGTTAAGCCTATGAAATCAATCAATCCCTTTTTCCTGGATTTCTACACACACACACACACACACACACACACACACACACACACACACACACACACACACACACGCGCACACACACACATCTGTGGAATAAACAGGATTGAGGGGATCTGTTGCTCAGAGGGGATTTAAGCAGAATGATCGAGTGGGGGAGCAGAGAGGGACCAAATGGGCACCAATCAACAGCTGATACTGTCATTGCAGCTGTTCTCACTTACTGCTGTCGAGCATTGGTGTAGAGTGTAGCAGCCATTTTAGATTAGTGATCACAGTCTATGGATGCTGTATTTATATAATGTTACACAAGCTGTATAGCTATATATACACAGGCCATACCAAGTTTCATTTTCTCCGGGTTTTTTTTCCAAGTCTCTCTTAATACAATATACACATGCCTATATGTACTATGTTACCATTTATTGGTCCCTGAAGCAATCCCTCCCTAATTCAGCTGCACTGTAAGAAACCGAGGAAAAAAACTCTGTCCTTGTTTATTTCCAAAATGCAACAACGCTAATATGATGCTTTCAGTCTGAGTTAGCCAAATCAGCGGACATTGTAGTCTTGCTTAGCCGTGGTGGAAAGATGGATATGCCCATGTACTGTAGATTTGACTACCAGGATGAAGATACCTACTTGACTTGACTATCGTATGCCTCATATTACCTTCAGTTATCAAGGTCTGTAAAATGGGTGATTGTTCCTATTCAGATTTGAATGCATCTTTGCTTGATTCACTCAATAGTTTTCTTTCTTTCCTTCCTTCCTCTCAGAAGGTGACCCCCGGCCTCCGGTCTACCACCACGTACCAGTGTGGGGCAGTCCTGATGGAGGGGAGTCCTACCTGACTTTGGCCTTAGAGGTGGCTCTGATGGGAATGGGCCAGCAGAGGATAATGCCCGAGGGCCTATATGCTCAGGATAAGGTACGGTAGTCCTAAAAAAAAAAACTTTTAGATGATGCATTTGTAGTTATAATATATACATTTAAACATAGGCCAATAAAGTGATTTTACCCCCTCGTAGAGAAAACAGTAATGCTAGGCTGCTTGCAGTGGGTAACTTTTTTTTTTTTTTTTGCATATTAAAACAAGCAGTATGAATTTGCCTGGTGTAGACAATGTTGCCATGATAGAAAATCACTATAATTAAACGTCTGTGTGAAGTAATTGCCATGCACAAATAGAGAAAAGGTCACAGCATTTAGTTTTTTCTGAAAATGACAGTCACAGCACTTAAGTTTATTTTGAATTGGAATAAATCAAAGGAACATTTCTTTATGTGAGTGGTTTAGAGTGCTAAACATGTCTGCCATAGACTTTTCTGAATGTCATGGGAATCAACAAAACTATTTATGTTTTAGGCAAGGTGAGTTTCACCTTTCAACAACAAGGCAATTCAAAGTGCTTTACATAAGGCACAAAGGCATTAAGACAAGTTAGGCAATATAAGAAGGCACACACAGGATTTCAAAAGAATTTAAGTTTGAAGCAAGAATTGCATTTTAAACCAATTAAGTTTCCAAAAGGACCTCTTAATGGTGAAATAAAATCAGTCTCTGTTGTAACGGTAACTACACACGGATGCCAGAGTTTGCGGTATTAAAGCTCGCCGCTGGTCCTTTAATACCTAAAACTCATAATCCCCTCTTAAAAAGGTATTTAAACTTTACTAAAGAGTAAAATTTGCTTTGTGAAAATGTTCAAGGTGTGTCGTAATGAGGAGCAGATTGTTGCAAAACTGCAAGAACTGGAGCTGGATGACCTCCTGGTTCAGACTCTTCGGAAACAGGCCATACAGCTGCTAGAAGGTACAACAACAACAACAACAACATCTTCATGTGCTGTGTCCCGTACTTGATGGTCTTCTATATTGTTAAGAAGAAAAATAAACAAAAACATAATTGTGTCTTTCTCTTGGTCCAGCTGGGCCGTTCAGCGGTCTAGGTGAGGTCATCCACAGGGAGAGTGTTCCCATGCACACCTTCGCCAAGTACCTCTTCTCTGCCCTGCTGCCACATGACGCAGACCTGGCATATAAGCTGGCTCTCCGCGCCATGAGGTCAGTTTCCCAATTTGGTGTTATTGAAATGTATTGCATTGTACTGTGAGGTGTTTCTAATATGTTGTCCATCTTCACTGTTATACTTCAAAACAGTCTTTATAATACAGATTACATTAGTTATAGCTTTGTGTGCTTAATAAACTGGTGAACAGGCTTGTAGAAGCTGTCAATCATTTTTGGTGATGGGTTCATTTGTTTTAGGTATTTACTCTAATGTGTCCTAATTAGTAGTACAAGTAGTATGGTCTTTTATGGTATGGTAAAATGCCACCTTTAAATTGAAATAAATTAATTTTTGTAGTATCTATAAGGTTTTAGATTAAATACATAGCACAATACAATAGCATGGATGTTTTTTTTTCCTGATGCAAATTTCAATAATGAAATTCATCCTAGATTTAATATGAACTGACCTTAAACTTTGATGAAAACTAAAGACACGGTGAAAAAAATACGGCGTTGTTTGTCTGTTTCTGTCAGACTGCCGGTGCTGGAGTCCTCAGCAGGCTCCGGGGATGTGGGCCACCCTCATCATGGCATCTCCATAGTCCCAAGTAGATACCCGCGCTGGTTCACACTGGGACACCTGGAGTCCCAGCAGTGTGAGCTGGGCTCCACCATGCTCACTGCTGCTAAAGGTACCGCTAACACATCCTCGTACCCATAGCTGTAGGCACGGTAGAGATTGTGTCCCCTTCAGATGTTTCTAACAACAGTGCGTGTTTGTTTTATTTTGCCTGCAGGTGACATGTTGAGGTTGCGGACGGTGCTGGAAGCCATCCAGAAAAACATCCACTCCTCTTCCTTAATCTTCAAGCTGGCCCAGGACGCCTTTAAGATAGCCACACCTGCAGACAACCCACCTGATATAACTCTGCTCAACGTGGCATTGGAGCTAGGGCTGCAGGTACCCTGTGTGCGTGTGCGTGCGTGCGTGTGTGTGTGTGTGTGTGTGTGTGTGTGTGTGTGTGTGTGTGTGTGTGTGTGTGTGTGTGTGTGTGTGTGTGTGTGTGTGTGTGTGTGTGTGTGCGCGCGCGTGTGTGTGTGAAGAAAGCAGACGAGGTATGAGAGCGAGTCAGCAATTTTCATAAATCACTTCACCACAAAAGAAAATGGTCACCAGTCAAAACATGCAACGGTTTCCTTGAACTTGTAATTTGTGCAGGCCTCCACAGCCTCACTACAAATTAACAGAGAAAACATCACACAGTGTCTTGCCGTTGTTGATGAGTAGAAACCACATAATTAAGCCTTTTGGGTTCCACAGTAAATACAAGAAAAAACTCTAGGCAACAGTGTCGCTGTGGCTTCACACGCCTCTTCCTCCTGGTATTTAGAGTATTGGCTGAATTCCTGTCAGCAAAACTGCTAATAAAATGCTCCAAATGGAAGGGTCACAATTAGTCATGTGTGTAATTATGAACACATTCTGGATACATCTGTCATCACTGGAGACACGCCATGTTGGGCAAACTGTTCCAATTATGAAAATCACACATATCATGTTCACTTGTTTTCTGAATGTACGGATATGTTAGAATTAGTTCATCAAAAACTGACTGACTGCCGAGAAAAAAAACGTGGATGTTCTTATTCCCATTGTACAAAGTAGCAGGATCTGAAAACATCATGTTGTGCATGTGCGCTTTGCAGGTGATGAGGATGACTCTGTCGACACTGAACTGGAGAAGGAGAGAGATGGTTCGATGGCTGGTAACCTGTGCCACAGAAGTCGGTATGTGATGCCTTTTAACATGCACCAGTAAAACAGGATTCATAGTTCTGACCATTACAGTTTGTGGCTGTCCAAACAGTTTTAGTTAAGTAAGAGGAGACATTTATTTATGTTGAGTCTTTCGAGAGCAGAGCCTCAAACTGCCTCTTTGCCTCATATGTAATGTAAGATTAAATAAAAACCAAAATGACATTGAAAGGAAACCGCTTAAGACACAAAAGCAGCGTAGAAGCCAAGGTGGGTGTATTACGGGACCTGTTAAAAAAGCAACTGAGCAACAGTGTTCTGAACAAGTTGGTGTGTAAGTCGTGTAAACCTGATGAAATTAATGTTGAGACACATGAGGCCTTAGTTTCAAAGTGTTCTTTAACTTCATAAAACAGGAACAACTGGTCAAAGTTCTCACTCTGGGAAAGGAACCAATACTGTTTAGTAATGATAATAATAGAGAACTTGAGTTTTGTCTGCATTTACCCATAGATAATTGTAGAGATCATTCCGAAGGATATTAAATGCTATTGTAGTCTGTCAAAGTAAAAGTTCAGATTTCAGAATAAAGCACACTAGCTTCCCGCTTATCCTCTCCTTCCTTGTCAGATTATTTCTTTTCATGGCGGAATAAACTTCATAAACAATCATCAAAGAGCTTTAAAAAAAAAGTAGAATCATACCAGTATTCATATGATTTACATTCAAATGTTAAATCTTGTCTTTCTCTCTGCTCCTCCTCAGGTCTGCGGGCTTTGGTGAGCATCTTACAGAGCTGGTACACCCTCTTCACACCGACCGAGGCCACCAGCATCGTGGCGGCCACCGTCATGTCCCATAACACCATCCTGCGCCTCAGCCTTGACTACCCCCAGCGCGAGGAGCTGGCCAGCTGTGCCAGGACCCTGGCCCTGCAGTGCGCCATGAAGGATCCCCAGAACTGCGCTCTGTCAGCTCTGACGCTCTGCGAGAAGGACCACATCGCCTTCGAGACAGCCTACCAGATAGTCATCGACGCAGCATCCACGGGTATGACCTACTCCCAGCTGTTCACTATTGCGAGGTACATGGAACACAGAGGATACCCACTGCGGTCCTTCAAGTTGGCCTCCCTCGCCATGACCCACCTTAACCTGGCTTACAACCAGGACACACACCCAGCTATTAACGACGTGCTCTGGGCCTGCGCGCTCAGCCACTCCCTGGGTAAAAATGAGCTTGCAGCCATTATCCCGCTGGTGGTGAAGAGTGTGCACTGCGCCACGGTGCTGTCTGACATCCTGCGGCGGTGCACCATGACGGCTCCGGGTCTTGCCGGCATTCCTGGGAGAAGGAACTCTGGGAAGCTAATGTCAACAGACAAAGCGCCGTTGCGGCAGCTCCTAGACGCCACGATCTCGGCGTACATCAACACCACGCACTCTCGACTGACGCACATCAGTCCGCGGCACTACGGAGAGTTTATAGAGTTCCTGAGCAAAGCACGGGAGACTTTCCTGCTGGCACAGGACGGCCACATTCAGTTCGCCCAGTTCATAGACAACCTGAAACAGATCTACAAGGGCAAGAAGAAACTGATGATGTTGGTCAGGGAGAGATTTGGCTGACCTTAGCCCTTCCTCACAGGGACCCTCTTCTTGGGAAGTAGTTACACTTATTTGTTTCTATTTAAGGTTTTTTGGATTCCTTGTATTTTAACTTCTTATGTTGAGCCATTTGTTGACTAAGTCTTAAGTTTTTGTCCTGTTTTGTTGGTTTGTTTCTTGAATGTGAACCAGGAAGTGTTCGCAGTACATTGCTCTACTTCATTGAGATGGCAAAAGAGGGAAACGGCTTGAAATGTTAAAGAAACAACAACAAAAAACAAAGCTTTTTTCCCCTCCCTCCAGCTAATGTTAAATCTAGTATGAAAAAGTCAAAGATTGTGAATTTTTTCTCTCGGTTTTTCAGTGGCACATGACAATTTGAAAACCAAAAGATTTAGTTGGATGGGGTACTTTGAGCCAGGAGACGATTTCAGCTGGGGTTTAGAAGAAGAAGAGGAAGTGGTTTTCAAAGTGGAAGGAAAATGTCGTTCCAAAAGAGGAAAAAAAACCCACTGTGGTCAAAAACACATAGTGTTACTGTCATACCTCGACTGTATTATTTGTCAGCTTTAACTTCTCTATCAGAAATGGCCTCTTGTTTCATTCAGGACGTTATAGTAGAGGGGGCAGAATACAGAACGACACGTGCGGTCTCTCTGTAGAAGACATCAGTACCAACAGCTTTATAGACCTGACTAAAGCCACTCTAGACTTGCTCCTACCCTCTTCACCTGCTGGTCAGTACTTTCCCTTAAGAATATCAGAGGAAGAACCATGTTGCTTCACAGAGTGCATGTTTTCAAATCCAGAAGCCTGAGAGTAACATTATTCAGGCTGTTCTAGCTAAGGTAGAGTAGTTGAGGCTCCATGTGCACATACATATACAGTTTATCTTGTATGTCCTCCTATAAGCTTATTAACAGTGACAATACACAACTGTGATGAATGATGGGGTCACAGTATTCCTATATTTAGAGCTAGCTACCACTGCACTGCTGTACAGCTATTTATGGCCAAAACCTTTCAAATCTATAGGACTCCAATGGTCACCTTTCACTCGCTAGATCAAGAGGTAGTCAATAAGCAATATAAGTCTGCGCTTTATTTTTTTATCACCTAGTGACATTTATTTCACCTTCTTGTGTTCTATTGGGAAGCTTGAGAACATATTGGGACCTTGTTGATTTCAATGATTGTTAGTTGTTAACTCTGCCTGTAGCTTAAGTCCCTTTTCCATCTCAATAACTTTTGCGGGAACTCTGGTAAGAGTTTATTTCTGGAACTTTTTCATGAACCAAGAGCATTAGCCCATTATAAGATCAGAAATCTGGTTGGAATGTTGGTTCTTTTGGTCATAGTTCCTACGCCTAAAGCCCCGACAACCCACATAGTACTTTTTTACCAATTGAGTTCTTGGGGTGACCTGTGCAGTACCTACCATTGCTGGTTGATCAAACAAGCACTATTTAAATAAAAGATCCAGAAGTTTCTGACATTAATATAGCAACAAGAGGTAATATGTGCTAAACAATTAAATAATATTGGACTGCTAACAAGGTAGAAGCTCTGCCTTGTATATCTAGAATTGAAAAGCCTACCAAGATATATATTTTTAATGAATTTACAGTATAACTAGGCTTTTACCACTCTGCACTAATTAAAATTGTTATGTTAACAAAAGATAAATTCATACTGTGTAATGTGAGAAGGTTGTTTAAAGTAACAACCCCACAGAGACTTATGACCCAACTCCACTGTTTCCCTCAACGCTACAAAGCTTTTTAGCATCATTTAGCTAATTAGCTAATAATTGTTTAGATTTGTCCAGCCTACAAATACAGCAAAGAAGCTAACACCGGCTGCCTCGGGCCAAACAGTAGACAAAATTAGCAGCTAGCTGGTGGACATAGTGTAGCATTTAGCTGCTACAAAGTCAGTGGAGACCAAAATAGAGCTAAAATAGTAGACTTACATTTGTTAGGTGTCCAGAACCACGGCAGCAAAAGAATGCTAATGTTGCTCCATCTCTGCTATATGTGTAAACTGTTTGCTAACACGTTAGCCATAGCAACTTTGTACGGTGGTTTCAGTATTGTTTGGATAAACTAAAACAAAAAAGAAAAAGGCTAATATCTAAAATGTTTTTTTGTTTGTTTTTTAAATACAGTAATTACAGTAATCACACTAGTCCCCATTATGGCTAAAGCACAGAACATGCTTAGTTGATCCTGAATTTTTAGATTCCTCCAGTTCCCTGGACTCTTGTGATGGAAAAGGGTCTATGGTTACTAAAGCAACTTACCTGTGAATGTTACTGGTTGTGATCATTCTGGACTGTGAAGATGAGCGCCCTTGTCTTTCTCAAAGGGTTATAGATACACAGTGCAAACCCAACAAATACTGTACATTTTATGACTTGATGACTTAAGCTTGCATATTTGAGACCACATGCCTTGGCACAGGAAGTCATTTGTTCTGTATGAGGGATGATCATGCTTCCTTTTCCTTTCCAGTGGCTAAGTGTTGTTGTTAATGGCAGTATACAGTACAGCAAGAGCTTTACCGGTCAGACTAAACGTCATCGTACAAGCACTTCACACAAATACCTCTTCAGTACGTTCCTGCCTGCTTCAGCATTTATTTATTGTTGTTTAGTTACTGTATGACTTGTGTAGGAAATCGCAGACACACAGTACAGAACACGAGCGAGATGGCCTGTTGATGGCAGGATAATAAAAGAAAAAGGGTTTTTGAATGGTATGGAACATTTTCTTGTCTGCTTTACATTCCATGAGAGCTACCTTCACCCACTACCCGGGTAGTCAGTCACAACTCTGGGCCTTTTCGATCTGAAGAAATGCAGATAGAAGAATGAAAAAAGGAAAACTGAGCAAAAGAAAGAAAAGAGGCTAAACTCAGTTCTCAGGGACATCACTTAAAGAAACAAAACAAAAAGTAGTAGCATTAAGCATTTAAGATATTGTAAATATGAAAGTGTCAATTCAGAAAATTGTAAAGTTATAATTATTTATGATAAGTATGTTTATGTGTTTGTTTTTACTTTGTTTGTTTTTTTTGCCGGGGGTGTACTTGAATTGTTTTGGACGGGGAATTTGACAGCGTTTTTTGTAAGGGCAAAGACTTCAAGGCATTTCTCAGGTGCTCCTGTGTACATTTATTTCCGTTTGTTTTTGCTATAATAACTATTATTATTTTTTGATTTTTTTGATTTGCAAAGACAAAAAAGTCTGTTTCCCAAAAGGAAGCATGAAAATGAGGAAGGCGTTAATTTGTAAACAGATACGTACTAAACCTGACTATGCAGAACCACTTCGATGGTCTTGTCACCTCTTTAAGATGCATTCCCCCCCCCCCCCACCCCCACAAAAAAAAAAGTATGAAAGAAGAGACTCAGTGGACTGAACCACTATTAATGAGACGGGGGGGGACGGACAAAGACAAGACCCAGCATGCTTGTATTTGGACAATGCGCAGTAGCCAGCCTGCATACGCTGCAACATTTAGAGGAGAGGAGAAGAAAAAAAAATGAAAATGGTGGAAAATGCCTTTGTGACCGATCAATGTACAAAGTTTATTTTTGCTTTACTTCTTTGTTGGTTTTATTTAATCAGGACTCAAGCCTTCAGTGTCTTCTCAGAGGTGTCGTATGGCGGCACCGCAATGAGACAGAACAATACACAAAATGTCAGAGAGACGGAAACAGCAACCGTGTGAACAAAAGGAGGCGGCCTGCAGATGAGCTTGTGTTCATTCCTCGTTGTTACTTGTTTTTCTTTCCTTTTTATTGCTTTCCTAACTCCCTTCAGAGTTCTCCCTCTTCTATATCATTACCATACTTTCGTTATCTAATCTTCAGTTGTTCACCACCTCACCCCCTCTCACACAGGTAGGAGCAGTGCATCCATGGGTCAGTGACCAGCTTTCAGAGCAGCCACTTCCCCTCTGTTGTCCTACCTTAAAGCACTCGAGGCAGCAGTGCACTGCAGCAGCCTTGTATCTGCTCAAAGTCAACGTTTGACAAAAACAACTAGTGGGTTTTCAATTATTTATTTATTTTTTGCTGCAAAGGTTCTACATAATGAGGATTAAAAAATATATATATATATATTTTTGGCTCCCACGTTAGCATGATGATGCTGTTTTCCTAAATCAAAGATGAAAGAGGGATATCGTTTTACCACTTTCTTAACTTGGAAGCTCCAGGTAGCCGCCTTTATGTGATGCATTAACTACAGCATTACAACAAAGAGGTTCCTCCCTCTAACTTGATCTCTGTTTTTCAGTCTGTTAACCGTATCAGCCAGTTCTTATTGTTTCCTTTTCTTTTTCTTTCTTTCTTTCTTTCTTTCTTTCTTTCTTAGGAGAGTACTATTTGCTGGTAGAGATCTAGATAACCTACTGTTTCCCAGTTTGTTTTGGATTCTTTCTAACTTTAAGGGAAAATTGAAAGTGTTTGTTGCCTCTTTGTGCTACTGATTATGAAAAGATATTTCCAGTATTTGTTGCCACAGAAGTATGATAGCTTATCATCGACACTTGTTTTTTTTTGTTTTCTAATTTTTTTGTGCAACTTCTTGAGCTACTGTCTATAAAGCGAGAATTTATTACTATTTATGTAACGCTACTACCATTTTATATTGATTTGTGTTGGAATCTCAGTGCTTTTCTATGAATAAAGTGTGAAACACGTTACAAGGACTTCTTTCTTTTTATGTGTGTGTTGAACCAAGATGAATGACTTTGGACATGGTATTGTGTGGTGCTTTACTAGGCTATTTAAATTTTATGTGCGAGTGCATTTGAGGGGGAGTATTTGTACTTTTTACTCAACTATATATAAGGCTTTTACTTAAAAAAAAAGAAAAAAAAAAAAAAAAATATATATATATATATATATATATATATACTCTATATATATATATAAACGCTACTCTGTTTTTTAATTAATTCGACCGCAACACAGCCTATAAAACTAACGTGGTTCTGTTAATTTTTGTTGCCTCATTTGATTGACAAGCTAACATTGGATGCATTTTACAGTCAGCAAACCGTGAAATGAAAATTATAATAACAAAATAATGTTTTACCTAATTTAAACCATAATTCAAGGTTTGAATAATTACTGACAGCCCTAATACATTTATAGTACCTTTGCTAAATGTAGGTTTACATACATGATCTTCTCATAAAGTACGATGCAACTACCCAACACTAAAGTACATACATCAGTAAGCTCCAACTTGACAAGCTACAGTATAAAAATGCTTACATACTGTATAAAAGATAGTTCTGGTATATAGCAACTTGGGTATCTTTTGTTTGTAATATTGGCCATTTTTCCTACTGTGATGAAAACATTGTACTCACCATGTCAAGTCGTCACATCTTCGAACTCGGCCTTCATTTTGATCTCAACTACACGCCTGTAACGTTTCGTGACTGCATCCTCCACGGTTGCAACGCTATTGCGGTGACAAAATCTGGTTACAGACATAGAAAGACGTGGCAATGGTGGCTGTGGTAGTTCCTACTACAGTAGGTATCTCCAGGACCACATTTCGCCATGATATCACACACACACACACACACACACACACACACACACACAGGGTGAAAATGATTTTTAAATGGTAGAAATGTAGAAATGGTAAAGGGTAGTATTTTTACAGTTGCTACTTCATCCTCCTGAGAGCATGTGGAAACAT
>CM042436.1:31344041-31589041 GCA_023631565.1 Gymnocephalus cernua
GTCTTTTTTCTAGGTTCACATCTTGCTGCTGCCCCTGTCTACAGCAGCTTCCTTGCCTGCTTCTCCAAACTGGGCGGCGTGCTAACTGTCTACTACTGCAGGTTACAACCCCACTTCAAAAAATGCCAAACTATCCCTTTAAATAGCAAACAAATGGGATGAGTGCCACAGACAGGGAAGGGAAATCAGACATTATTGAAAGACATTGTGGGTTATGGTCTTTTCATGGAATTTGTTGTTTGAAAATCTATCAAATAAGAGCTTTCAAAAATGGCACTTTGGCTTAAAGGAACACGCCGACTTATTGAGACATTAGCTTATTCACCGTAACCCTGAGAGTTAGACAAATCGATACATACCCTTCTCATCTCCGTGCGTGTCGTAACTCTGTCTGACGGCTCCACCGTTAGCATAGCCTAGCACAGATCCAGCCCAAGTAGCGCTCAGCAGAGCTGCAAGCGTATTATTCCGCCCAAGTAGCAGTGCTTCCCTTTCTGAGAATATAGTTCCCAGTTTGTATACAGTTAGAAGATGGCTGTGTCTCAAGTGACGCTATTTGTACACGCTGTGACTATACAAATCACAACATGTAAATAGGAACATGTTGCCGTTATTTTGTCACTTACTCGGAGCCGTAGGCTAGTTGGAGCCGGTTACCTTCAGAATCTGTGCTAGGCTAAGCTAACGGTGGAGCCGTCAGACAGAGTTACTACACGCACGGAGATGAGAAGGGTATGTATGGACTTGTCTAACTCTCAGGGTTACGGTGAATAAGCTAATGTCCCAATAAGTCGGCGTGTTCCTTTAAAACCTCTCTAATTCTACAAGAATTATATTATTATAATTATTGAAGCCAACACTGTCTATTTCAACAACAACAAATATTTGGAGAATTTATTAATTATGAATTAAGGTTGGTTGCTTGTTCATATTTTCAGGTACAAATTATATAATATTTTAAGGAATTGTTATGCAGTATTTGGATACTAATAGTTGTAATGCAGTTTGGAATAAAACTATCAAAATGAAAAATGTCATTTTAAGAAAAGCTTTATTTTTGCCTCAAAAAAGGTAAAACCAAGAGACCAAAAATAGCAGCAGAAATGAATGAATTCAGTCTTAAATACTGGCATTGACTGTCAACATTGTACAAAAAACCCTAGCAACAACAACATGGTCTCCATACAGTGACTGGTGAGGGATCCCCTGAAATGCCATCTGATCACATGATGTTATGATTTTTGCTGGAATCCGTCACAACACCAGCATCATCAACAACAACAACCGGATTTACTAGAATCTGCTTATCTGACGTTCTTAGCTGCCTCACAGAGAAAAACACAATTTGGGATTAACTGATTCCTTTATCCCAATTCCTTGTGTACAGAGCTTCCATTATGATTACAGTAATAATGCACATCAAGCAGTATTATGTGTAATAAAATGTAGCTTTGTATTTACCCCAAATTTACAATTTTTTTAAATTCACATAAAGACAAAATACCTTGACTCGAGGTTTGTGATTGGATGCCTCCGTCTGCTCAGCTTTTATCCAGCATCCCATTGGTAGTTGTGACGGCAATTGTATGGTGTAATGATTTCTGATTGATGAAGATGATGCCTGACTTTAACACGCCTGTCTGTCCTAAAATGACCTTTGAAGATATACAAGTGCTTCTAGTTGAAAATGTTTACACATTAGTACCCCATCACTTCTGTTGAGGTTGATAATCAGATTTGAAATGAATAGAAAAACTATTCATGCTGCAACAGATAAAAAAGGTCAGTTTTTGGAATAAGAAATGGTTTACTGTAGATAAAAGGCCACAACAAAGAGAAACACTTTTTTTTATTATTGTAAAATGTTTCCACTAGAGAGACCTAGACACACCACGGCTCGCGTGACCAAATCGCCACACCAAATTGCCAAGCATCTGACAGAGCAAATAAAACATGAAACAAGATTCGTCTGGTTCCCAGGCAAAGTAAAAACCTTTTTATCTTCAAATTCTGATGGCAAAAACAGCAACTCTCGTTCACAGACATACTCATGCGACACCATCACAATTTAGTGTGGAATTTCTGGCAGAAACGTGGCGTTGATTACGCTAGATTTCACTATTTTCATTATTCATTATTATTTTCCGTTACGCTTTCTTTGTGTTGGAATTTTAAACTCCGGTGGATTTGTGAGGACTCTGGTTAACTGCTCCTCAGATCTCTGCAGAGTAAACCGAGACAGCTAGCTAGACTATCTGTCCAATTTGAGTGTTATGTTTCACAACTACAACAACTTTTGAAAGTACACCAAATGTTCCACCAAAACAAGTTCCTTCCCGAGGCTATTTTGCAGCGGTGCCCGGTGCTTGACGATTGTGATTGGTTTAAAGAAATGCCAATAAACCAGAGCACGTTTTTCTGTGTGGACTAGTAGCCAGACCCTCCTCCGCGGCGCTGTAAAGGAAGGGTTGGCAAAGCGAGACTACCGCGAGTATTGACTGTCAGAGTGATGTACAACGGCGTCCTGTGGTGGGATACTGCTGCAGTTTTTTTTAGCGTTATATCAAGTAAGCAAACACCAGGAAAACGCAGAGCAGAGCCAGCCCCTGGCTTCACGACAGCTGCAGCTGCAACGGGGAATTCAAGCCAAGTTGGTAAGGTTGCTAGCAACTTTATTGTTTGTTAGCTTGTTAACGTTACCAGTCAGCAAACGTTAGCCTGTTTAATGTTAACGGTAACAGTTTACAACGAGTCAGAAGCCGACGTTTGCATATAGGTGAGCGAGCTGACGATAGCGTTACGTTCGTACGAGACAAAACTCCGCAACCGCTCAATCATGTTTCTGATGTTACCACTTAACGTTACCTACTTACTCCTCTTCATGGGACATAAGGCTGCAAAAAGATCTCTCCATCATATTTATTCCTTGGCAACATGCCCCGAATCTCCCTGTGACAGGTTCATCTTGTCTAGCAGCTCCTCCAACTTTTGGACACACCAACTAGCAGGGCCGTTTCTAGCCCAAAAAGGGCCAACTTCTTCTTAAGAAGGACATGACATTACATGTCATGTAATTTAGCTGACACTTTTATCCAAAGCGACTTACAATTGCTATGTATCAGAGGTTGCACGCCTCTGGAGCAACTAGAGGTTTAGTGTCTTGCTCAGGGACACATTGGTTAATGTGTTGCAGTGGGAATCAAACCCTGATCTCCCACACCAAAGGCATGTGTCATATCCACCATCCACCATCATCTGGACGACACTGCTATTGACAACTTGGCCTTTGTTTGTGGTGTGACTGATTCACCTCTAGTCTCTAATCTTTTCAGATTATTTTAAATAAAAAGGTTAATGATTGATCACATAATAATTTTTTAAAACATTCAAAACTGTTACTGTTATTTCTGTTTCAAAATGGCAGCAATAAATAACACGTTAAATCTAGAGTGTTCATGTGATTTTATACATTAGTAGTGAAATTAATTAATGCATAATAATTGTGATAATCGGGAAACTGTGATTATTCTACAGACTATAGTCGTACCAACAAAATCTATAATCGTTGCATCCCTACTGGCGATGTCAGGTTGAATGTCGCTTCTTCTGAGTACCTAACTTGTAGAAAAATATGTGTGTCTGTGTACTTCTGGAGGGTCTTCAAGGCTTTGTATTTTTGGATGGCCTTTGCCTGTTCACTTCAATACAAACAGCCAAACTCATCTTGGAGCCTGCCTCCAACAGCCGTCATAGAAACATTTAGTTGGGGTCACTTGGTTATGTTGCAGCAACAAGTCTAAAGTACCTGCTAATGATGTAGCATGTTGTCAGAACATTGCAAACTCCTCATAGCTTTCAAGGCCATGCAGGGAAGGTGTAGCCTGACAAGCCAGACCCACATCAAGATGTTGGGTCTGGGAACTCACCATTTACAGGGCTCAATCCGAGGGGCGGGATAAATGGCTGTCTTTCAAACTCCCTCTGCATGCAATAGGATAGCGCTACAACCAGGCAGAGCAACGAAGAAGGTGGCGTAGCTAGTTGATAGATTAAACTTTTGCCATATCCGGTCGGCAAAACTCCGAACACATCTTCCTTTTTTAAGAATGACTTCAGTGCCGTTCTTTGTTCTTTTCTCAAAGAAAAGCTTAACTCCAAGTCTTCCAGAAGACCGCTGTTCGCCAGCAGCAGCAGCAGCCATAAGCCCCGCCCACCGAATCTATACACGATGTGATTGGCCACATATTTTTGGTTTTCCAGCTCGCAAGCCAACGGAGAGTGTCTCGACGGACCCTAGCTGCAAATTAAATTTGCTGCCGCTAGGTTGCGTCTAGATTTCTAGGCTAGGGAAGGTGGTGACTAATGGAAAATGCTCCAAGATTGCTCGGTTACGTTGTAACCTTGGTTCTCTGAGTGAAGAGACTATCTCTCCACCGTTACATATATATACACATAGCCAAAATCAGTATTATTTTATCAATCAATCAGTATTAGGAAATCTACATTTCAAAGATGTGCGCTTTCACATATTTCTCTCTATTAGTGCATTGTTGTTGGCAACCTATTTTTCTTTTTAAAGCTTAAATCTTTTAGAAAAATTCAAGTAACTATTAGTTAATTTTGTTCTAGAGGCCACATTGTGCTGTTTATTTAAATAGACCTTCATTACAAAGCAGTCTCCAAGGACTTAAGACTGGATGATAAAATTGTGTTCACACACCTTCAGGCAGGACACCGTCTCACTTCTGTCCCAGTTAGCCCCAGTCACTGTCGCGTCTCTGTCCCATTTTCTGGGCCTGGGTGGTTTTTTGAAATGTGCATTAGAGTATTTGGGCACCTTTTATCAGATTGGATTTACAAGTGCACCTGTAGGAATATACGTAAGATTCACTTCCTAAATGATTGTGGTACAATTATGACGCAGGTGGAAAGTAAGACAGAGTAAGTGGATAGTCAGAGGATAGAAATGTAGTTTTCAGTTAGTTAGGTCTTTAAGAGGATGCGCTCTCCCAGTATTTGTTTGTGGCGCTAATCCAAAATTCATACATTTCCAACATTACCCAAAATATTACTATAAATACATATCCTACTAATCTTAATTTCACCAATTTATTCTGGCCATGTCAAACACGTTTCTTCTAGAGGACGTAGATGCTCTGTTGAAGACCACTCGGCCGAAACGTTAGCATGTTTGTTTGACATGACCAGGATAAATTGGTGAAATTGAGATTAGTCCACATTCTCCTGAAGATCTTTGTGTGTGTAACCTTTTTACCTTTGGGTATTCAGCATTGTAGTTTTTAATTACCTTTAGTAGTTTATAGACCGATTATTAACAAGACTACAATTAAGTCTACAGCTTAGCTAGCAGTTCTGTACTTATAGGAACAGCTATGCTATTTAACACACAGTGAGGCTGATGAGAATGTCGTTACTTTTTTCGGTCATAAACCTGATTATGGCAATAGATAAAAAGTTAGAGGAACGCCACAGATTTTAAACATCATCTTTTATAGGCCAGGCTCATGTAAAATAAAAACAAACATAAAATTCACCAGAAATGAAATCAATCTTTATTTAACTGGACAGAACCTTTTAGGATGCTTACAATGCGACTCACTTCATAAGCCACCTTTTCTAGTCTGAGTAGATGAACTAAAAAACAAAAAAAACAAAAACTGATTCAGGGTGAAAGACAAAGACAGCATAAAGCATCTTCTTGTACAGCGTGCATTTCTTAGAAGATTTTCTGTCTGCAGGAGTAAAAATAAAACGCTTCATGCTGAGATCCAGCGGGGGATTTTGTTCCCTGTTAAAATGTTAGATGGGGGAATGATCAACTGCTGCGTGCTGACATTTTTCCTTGAAATTTGATTACTTTTTTTTAAACTGCAGTAGTGCTATGCTGAAACCCTTTTCCAAATCACCAGCTTTTGTTTTCACAGCAGTTCGGATCATTTTTGTTTTTGTTCAAGGACGAAGAAGCCACTTGTCCTGATGAAGAGCTCAGTTTTGAAGCAGTTTACAGCTATTAAGAGGTTACAAAGGTTTGTCTCTATTTGTATTTGGATGTACTCGAATGACATTACAAGAGAGTTTGATTGGATGACAAATATCTTTAAAAAAAAGTCAAAGCTGGATTGAGCATTTTTAAATAGATTCAATAGTACTACAAATCCCATACACCTTACATGTGTCGTTAATGTTCATATATGTGCATAAATGATGCCAACCCTCTCCAATGGAAACACATAATCCACTCCTGGTCAGATCAACATATTATAGATGAACAGAAAATCTTGTTTTAGAAAACCAACATCTTGTTTATCCTGAAAATCTACACAGGAAGATAATGCCCCCAGTAATATTTAGGACAGTGTTTTTATTTTATCTTTCCTCTGAGAAAATCCCGGGGAATGGATTATTTAACTCCCGAAATGAGACATGAAGCTGTAAATGTTTTAGTTTTTAATAACATAATGCATTATTGTAAATTCTTTCCATCACTATCATCAGCTTTTTTTTGGATAACACACTCCCCTCACACACCGACACATCCATCGTTACTTTTGTTTGATCATCTGTTTCGAGTGTTGGTGCACAGCTTCGACGAAGGCGCCCACGCTCTCCGGGTCCATGTCGGGGTAAAGGCCGTGGCCGAGGTTGGCGATGTAACCCCTCGTGCCAAAACCCTCCAACATCTTCTTCACGATGTCTGAAATGCGCTCCTGGTAGAGAGGAGGGGAGAGAAGGAGAGATGATGAAAAAGGTAAGGATCAACTGGCACAACTTTTAGATCAGTCGGCTTATAATATTTTCTTATAATAAGTCAGTGTCTGAGATATACTTTGCTCAAACTGGGTCAGAGGACAACTTTCTGAACTTATAATGAAGAGTTATAAATTGCCATACTGTGTGTAAACAAAAGTTTGTCAGAATGAATTATAGCACTTCACTGTATTATGTAGAAATACATGAATTGAAATACTGTGGGATAAAAATAGGATTCACAGCATGCACGCGGGGGCTGAAAACAGCAGTGGGGTTGTCTGTTATTTTCCTTTCTTTTGTATCTCATGAAAAACAATACAAAATTCTACTTTGAAACCCTCATTAAGCAGCTCACACTTAACCATTTACATGACAGAGGTCAGTAGTTCATGTTTTAGGACATATTATTAGCAGGTTATAAAGAAAACTGTCTTTAATCTCTCTGCATGGAGGAACCGTCTCCACACAGACATCTCTATAGAGATCTAGGAGAAGAGACGTGTCTCCTAGCCCAAAGCCAAACTATACTAAACTGGGGGGCCTAAAGGTTAGAGAAGCGAGCTTGGCACCGGGAGGTCGCCGGTTCAATCCCCAGACCAGACTGACAGGATAAAATCTGGGTGGGTAAAGTTTACCACCACTGAGGTGCCCTTGAGCAAGGCCCTTAACCCCAAGTGGAGCTGCTCAGTGGCCAGCAGATAGGCTGTGGTTGTACTGGGCAGCTTCCAGGTATGAACTGCATGAATGTGACAGGCCGTCGTTGCAAATGAGAAGTTGTTCTTAATCGACTTACCTGGATAAATAAAGGTTTACAAAAAAAAAAAATAATAAAAAAAAATACCAGATGCAAACTGTTACAGTAATACATGGCTTAATACAGAGTAATACATGGCTGATCAGGATTTAACATTACACCTGTTGTATTACACCTTTCTAATCCCAATATTCCTGACAATTAAATGTAATAAAGTACACTGAAGATGTTCCAGTAAATGTGAGGAAACAAACTCATTCCGGTCTGTTACAGGACAAACATATAATTGCTTTAAAAAGGAAGGACATACAAAGACCTAATTGTAGTTTTGGGATTAAGGAGATGTCATGCAGTTTTGGCATTAGAAAAACAGACTTGCATAGTAAGTAACAAGCTAAAGTTGCGGATATCTGCGATGATCAGAACCACCAATGAGAATAGATTTATTCTAAGGTGGCATGTACAAACGATTTAACAGAACTTTGTACGAACAAACTTCAGTAGTCCAGCTCTGTCGTACTAGTCATACTGTACTGATAGTTACTTCTGTCACACAGGGTTCCCACACACCTTAAACACCACATTCAAGGAATTGTCAAGGACTTTCCAGGCCCAATTCCCCTTCAAATTCAAGGAAACAACACGGCATAGTTTGAGACACACAGATCAGGGTTAATTACAGTTATAACACTAAAAACAATGTATAATGGGAACTAGCACGCTGTACAGACGTTTCGGGGGAAAAAAGTTACGAAAATTTAGAATAAGAATATGAAAATGTTCTTGCATGAGGAACAAAGATTTGTGCCACCGCTGTCAGTCCAAGGTAACTTGTATTATAGCCAGAGTAACATGTTTGTGAATAAGGAGGGAGAGCAGAATGGTGCCCTGACCCCTTTTGTCTGGGTAGCGTTCCTGAAATGTACATATTTTATACTTTTACCAATTCATCTACTTTATTTAAATGTATTTTTATCTGTCCATCAAATGTATTTGTTTTATTCTGTAAGTATTTTTACTTAATGTCATGCTTGTTCAGTCTCTCCTGTCACAGGGACTGTTGTGTTACTGGGAATGGGGAAGAGCCTAAACCAAAGTGGGAGTGGAGGTTACCTTTGGAGCGTAGAAAGCACAAGGGTCCATGTTTCCCTGCAGGCTGACCTTCCCTCCTGTGCGCTCCCTACACACACACACACACACACACACACACACACACACACACACACACACACACACACACACACACACACACACACACACACACACACACACACACACACACACACACACACACACACACACACACACACACACACACACACACAGTAATCCTTTAACCAACAGGTTAAGTATTTGATGAGCAGGAAACACAGACGTTTGTTGACTTAAATCCTGCACCCAGTGACAAGCCAGGGTCGAGGGAGAGGTCAGTAATGGTTAACCTGCTCCTCAGGAAACACGACAGTGTGGTTCATGATTAGTTCAGCAACTGCCACAACAGATGCATCCCTGAGATGTATTCAGCCTTAAGCTCTTTGTTTTTGCACCATGACAGTGGATTTTGAGGATGTAGCTGTATCTGGTTCTGAGTGAGGAGATTTGTGTATTGATCCTTTTCTATTCCTGCTCACATTCCAGAGATATCTCAACACTTTAAATCTTACAAGTGTCAACCTGAGGAGCCAGCTCTGGTTGAAATTCTAATTTCTATCTCAGGAACAGTCGATGGGCTGATGTGTTTGTATTTAGATTTTTAGGTGTGTTTTTTGTGCCAAGATGTTATTTTATTTTAGAAGTGTGTGTGTGTGTGTGTGTGTGTGTGTGTGTGTGTGTGTGTGTGTGTGTCTGTGTGTGTCTATGTGTGTCTGTGTGTGTGTGTGTGTGTGTGTGTGTGTGTGTGTGTGTGTGTGTGTGTGTGTGTGTGTGTACCGTGCTGATCGTGGGTCAATGGTCCAGTCCAGCCCAACCACCTCATAATGAGACTGAGACAGATCCTCCAGACCATAGTGAGCATCCTTTGCAAACACAATCTAGAAGACACACAAGTACAGAAAAGTAAGAAGAGTAGATCTTCAAAAGCAACTTTTGCAGGACTCATGATGAAGCATTTATGGTGAAATGCTGCCATCTTCTGGTAATAAAGCAGAACAGTTATTTATAACAGACCCAATGAATCCTTAATGATCCCTCTTGGGGAAACAGTGTAGCTGAAGCAACAGAGTGATGGTAATAATAGAACAGAGTAGTCAAACTAATATAGAAAGTGACTGATGTAATGTGAGAAAAAATACAGGAGAGCAGCAGGAGAGTTGGCACATTTGACTCATTTGCAGTTCAGATGATGAGCACGTGTACATCATTAGTCACTGACACTGTCAAGAAGAACACATACAGAAATACGAGGAACTAAAAACAAAACTTCAGTGTTACTGCAGGAGTGTAAATGTGTGTGTTTGTTGTGGATTTGGGTATATTTATATGTTTGGACAAAAGCACATGTATGCTTATGTGTGCTGCTGCCTCTCACCATGGGAATGTCCTTTCCTGCCTCCTTGAGTTTATCTTTGACGCAGCGAGCGATGTCTCGAAGGTAAGGCAGAGAGAACTCCTGAAACTCCACCGGACCCAGAATGCCGGCGTGGGACTCAAACACCTGCAGAGCCTGGACAACACACACATACAGCAGAGAATAAAGTATTGATTTTTTAAAACCTGCGGTAGCACAACCAGCTGTAAACACAACGTTAACATGTTATCACCTTGTTAAGTTAATATGGCCAGCAAGTCAGCAAACAGTTGGGACTTGGAGCAACATTAGAATTAATTTAGGAGTTGTGTCAGCATCCATCCGATTGAAGGCAAGTCCAATACTCACTCTCCTTCTAGCTCTGCTTTGGTCTCCACCAACTGCTGCGGGGAATATCTGGCTCTTCAGCTGCTAAATGTTCCACTCTGTTTACCAGCTAGCAGCTAACATTGTCAGACAACCGTTTGCCGTAGAATTCATTATCAGACCTTCTTTGCTGAATAAAGCAGCCTGCAGCTTTTAGAAACAATGCTGATACAAACCGAGAGACTGAACCAAAACAGTAGAGGTTCCAGAAAACCAAAAACAATCACTTAAAAGACACTAAAACGCACCGTAGAGCTGAGGTGAGGTGAGGAGCTGAGGTGATAATTATGCGGACTCGTCACTACAAGAAACCCCATTATATTACACAGTCATTTGATCCACTGTCATATATAAAATATAGAAAGAGAGATGATTTTATATATTGATTATAGCAGCTTTAAGTTAACCTAAATGAAGCTATCTATCCGTCCGTCCATCCATCCATCCAAAGCCACTCTGCTGCCCCAAATACTGCTGTATAAATGGCAGTGTACTCTTCTGCTGGTGTTACATTGTCTAGACGTTGTGTAATAATCAGGTTTGTGCCCTCAGGCTGTGCTCAACTGTTTTTGGGGAAAGAAAATGCTGCATCAACCACATTTTGTGCTGATACTGAGAAGCAGGTTTGTTTCCATAAGCAGTGTGTGTAGGAGCTGCCACAATCAGCAAATGGTATTTATGTCCAAACTCTGACATACTCCACACAATATGCTTTATACTGAATCTCTGAAGCTTTCAACCCTAATAAATCTTATTGTTTCTGTCGACAATTAGCTCTGTACATTATCAACAAAATCCTGCAGGCTCTTTCTTTCAACTTGATTCAGTTACAAAACAAAGCCGTTTGTTAAAGTTCCAGAGATTTAAAAGGCAAGGGCTGTAACCTGAGCTCCAGCTGCCACCTGTCCCAGCAGATACTCCACAATTAAATCGGTCAGCATCCTCAGCAGCATGTGGCTGGCCTCAGGGTGTCTGTAGAGCCATCGTTTCGCCTTAGAGAAGGTCCTGGAGCCTCCGCCTTCAATCATGTAGGACATGAGGGTCCACTGTGGATGGACACAGCAAAGAGGGGAGAGTCAAAATCACTATACTTTGATTTCATTTTATTTAATTCACTTTTGTTTCATGCTTTTCCATTCATCTTTAAATGTGTCAGTATAGTCTCTAACCGGAGCTCCAGTGAATCCTATGAGCGGCACTTTGCCCTCTATCTTGTGTCTGGTCAGTGTGATGGCTTTGAAGACGTAGCCCAGCTCTTTGTCCACGTCCACTTTGGCCTGCAGACGCTGCAGATCTTCTGGCTCCTTCAGGGGGTCCGGGAATGTAGGACCTTTACCTGCCACCATCTGGACATCCATACCCATGGCCTGGAGGGAGGAAAGAATGAATGAAAGAATGAATAAAGACATGGAGAAGATTTGAGAGATGGCTGCAAGTCACATTACTAATACATTTTATGCTACATACATGTTTTTATATGGTTGTTGAATTTTTTTTTTTTTATGTCACACTGTCTTTAATTACCAGGTAAGCTAACTGCCTATGTGCACACAACAGAGTGAAATGCTAATTAAGGTGCATCCACATATCACTGGCTAATAAAGTAGTTATGGCTAACTTGATAGCAAACAGTTGCCTGGAGCAACATTACTGAACTTTTGTTTTTGCCCCTGTGATGACAGTGGGTCCACTATTCACTTCCCTTTAAGCTCTGGTACATTTGTGGGCAGTGGAACTAAAACAGTAAACTAAAAAAGAGGCAAACACCTTTAAAATGACACAGCAATTTGATTTAATGTTATTATGCTACTTCCACTTCTCCAAAGATATTACAGATTGTCTATATGTTGAGTGTTTGTTGTTGTTTACCTGTGGGATAACCAGGATGTCAGAGAAGATGATGGCAGCGTCGAAGGGAAAACGCCTCAGAGGCTGAAAGTGAAAAAAAAAGTTAGACATTTAAAAAAGAAAAGGGATAACATAAAAATAATGTGGTTGTGATTTTTGTTTACTGTCTTGGGCATAGGTGGTAAGTAAGTATTGGTGGTAAAATATTTTATTATCACGCCTTCATCTCAACACAATATAACACTACTTATGTACTAATGTACTATTACTAAGTATATTAAAAGTGAATTCATGTATTACATGTATTTTTTGTGGTTGTTTGCATGTTGGAGTTTCTTCTTTTAAGCTGGTGTTGATTAACAAAAACACATTGTGGCAAATGGCATCAAAATGAGTCAACACTGATGGAAATGTGATCTTATATAGACAAAATAAAACATAAGTAAATACGCATTATGATATCTTTTGGGTTTATTCCATTGGTGGTTTGCTATCTATTAGATATTATAAATATGTTAAGTGCTTCTGATCAGTTTTTCAGTCATTTTGTTTTATTAAATAAATGAATTTGATTTACAAAGGGTACTTGCATGTTGGAGATAGGCTAAAATCTGCTGTCTCAGAGCTAAACAGTCTAGAAACATACATTTAAATCATTCAAATTAGCCTTTTCATAAAAACTTGGGAAAGCAATGCTTTACCTGTAGAGTGAGCTCACAGCAGGCCTCTGGTGACCGACATGTGTCAAAGAAGTCCTTCCCTGCTCTGGACTCACGGAACTCTGCAAATTAGTTTCAACAAAACACTGATCGCTCAATGAGGTCTTAATGTTGTTTGTCCTAAAATTGTACTATTTAAAGACACTTATTTAAGGTCGAAGAAAAAACAAGACGATGATGCAAAGAAAGCCTTTGACTTTTGGTTAGAGAGAGAAAACTGGATTTCAGGACAGAGAAGAAAGAAGCCGTGTTTGGTGTTTTCAGCCCCCAACGTCGTCTTCCAGGCAGCGTGGCAATGGCTATGTTTAGGGTTAAGGTTAGGGTTAGCTGCCTGGAAGGCGACGTTGGAGGCTTAAAACACCATTGAGCCAAAGAAGCACTGATCACGGTACCTGGTAGATATCTTCCAGCCTGTCTCATACACCAGACAGGGACATGTTCAGTTTCTTCTCCTCGTGCTGCTCGCAGGAAAGTATCGTTCTGGAGCTGGGGGAAGTCCTTGGGGCTGTATAGAAAAAATAAAAACCCAAAGTTTAGCATCAGTTTTTTCACTGTGCTCATTAAGTAATGTTGCATCAAACTGAGAGATGACAGCCATTGCTACAGTGAAAGAGAACAATATCAACACCATGCCGCAGAGGTTTGCTGACCAATACAGCATGATTGCAGTGCAGTAGTGGGTTAAAGTAATTTAAAAAATAAAGTATGCAAAAGAGCAACAATAGCCAGTGTCAGAGCAAATGCAGCTCAGAAAAAAAAAAAAAAAAAAAACACAGGTAAGTAATGTTAATGTTTACTCAAAAACACAGGGATGTGAGCTCTTCTTGTTGTGGACAATAAGTCACATTCATTGTTTTCTATGGAATCCCATTTATACTAGTCACACCAATTGTTACTAAGCTTTAATTTAGTACAAACTGATGCAAATCTGACAATAAAAGTTTCATTTTCAAAAAGTAATTGACTTTTATGCGAGTCGCCTGATCACTTTAGCCCGCGGGCTACAATACAGTACCAAGCTTCTGTTATCTAACATACAGGCATACCCCTCCCTTTCCCCAGCAATCATATAGGCATCCAGCTGAAAAGCTGCCAGTGACAGAGATATGAGAGATAACACTCTTCTGCTCTCTTATCATCTTCCAGCAGTAGGACAACGGTTGACTGAAAGGCTGCTTTGGAAGTATTAGTGATGCATTACAATAAATCTTACTGTTATTTGTCATGGACCACTAAAAACTTCCAGTGACTTAAAATGCAGACCACTGAAGCCTCCACAAAACTAATTATGTTTACTTTATTGTAATTTAAATTCAGTTCACTTCTGGCAAATGGATATATGACATATGTCATATATAACAGCTGTGTTACGATTAGCACATCTGTTAAGACTCTTCACTCAAATGAAATAAAATGGGATAACTCAGAAAAAGTTGTGATTCACTTATTCTGCTTTCATCCAGTAGCAATTAGTTAACAATACTAACAAAAATAGTTTTTTTCCCCACAACATATGTTTTCTCAATAGATGGCACTATGGAAGTTACATAAGAAACGTTAAACATTAGTTATATAATTTAAAAAAAAAACATTTAGATTTTCAAATAATGAACTAGCCTACTCTTTAATGAATTGTCTATATGCCGAATTTATCAGAAGATCCAAATGACTCGTTAAAGCTAATAGTACTTTATGTTGCAAAGGGAATTCACCTTCACATGCGAGCGAGAGAATATTAAACTGGTTTTCTGAATGAGAGTTCTCCATAAAGGACAGAGGTAACGTCACCTATCAGGGTTAGTATGTAGCTAGCGTTAATAACCGGGAAATATTACGTTTGTTTGGTGAAGACATAATTATAAACGGTCAACATGATGCTAGGTTCAATTCATGTTGTGTGAAGAAATGTTTTCATAAGAGTGACACAGGCAAATTCCATAACGTCACTCTGCTAGCAGCCATAGTGCTGGCGTTAAACCTCATTGATGACATAGGCTGTATATTTGTGGTAAAACATAATGCTACACCGTATGTTTAGGCTAACAACAGAAGTACTTACAGGATTAAACCGTCCTTGCTCATGTCGGCGGGAATGAGGAGGTGACAGGCAGGCTGACAGTCAGACGCTCCTCTCTCTCTCTCTCTCTACAGAAGTCAGTTGCGACCTGCAGCTCCAACTGTCATTTAAACCTGTTTGCACAACTCCTTCACACTCCGTCGCTCCAGGGCGCGGCCATCTTGGACGACCATGTGACCAGACCAGGAAACGAGCCGCGGATTCAAAATAAAATGATAAAATATATTTATGTTTTTCTATTGTTTGTTTCTTATATAAGATCATTATTATTAGTATTATTATTTTTCTATAGTGAAACAGTATTACATTGTTATATATGAGATATTGCTTCCAAATGTCTCAACATACTTGTTAATAGGCTACATGAATAAAATAACAGTTATTTAAATATTACCTGAACATACTCATACCAACCCATAATTCATGTAAAAAGGGTAGGTGTAATAAGCTCAGGCTTCAACCTACACTTTTCGGTCCTGTTTGTTTCTTGTGTATATATATATATATATATATATATATATATATATATATATATATATATATATATATATATATATATATATATATATATATATATATAGTTAACATATATAAAATGTTAACATATATAAAATGTTTTTTTCACTTTGTTATTATTATAGTATTATACAAATTGCAGTATTGTGTGGTCTCAGAATGATTGTTAAAGAAAGATACTAAATAAAGGTCCGTATAGAGCCACTGATCTTTGTTTGGTTGCTTATAATAGGCCTACATGTTTACATTTTATACACTGAATATGCAATGAATTCTGAATACAATGTTAACATAATAAAATAATCAAATATAAATGTTATTATCCTTTCTTTTGGGTGTACTTTTTGATAATAAGGACATGAAGCTACACATAAGCTACACTAAGCTTGTGCCTTTATAGTTCTCTCAAGTCACTGACATGAACTTGAATGCAAGGAGGTTGTGACAAATTGAGTTAATTAAAATCTTTGATCAATTTGTTTTTGGGAAAAGTAAGAGTGACAGCTAAACCTTTAGATTATGAGCTGCATATACAAAGACATCCAACACAGAATAAAATGTATTGCATACACATTCAGTCCACACAAAATATACATGTTCTCAAATGCCCAATAAATTGCAAACAAACAAACAAACAAAAAAGCTCAATTTGTCAATGTTCAAAGTAGCCCATGCATATGCAGAGCTACAGGGTACATTTAAAGTTAAATTGAAGTTATTTTTACTCGGGAATACCAAGAGCCATCCAATATTACACATTTGATTATAAAATAGCATATTTGAAAATGAAATGATACAGATTTCACAAGTGCTTTCTGAAACAAACAAACAAACAAACAAACAAACAAAAAGGCAAGAGCTTCAGCACTTCAATATGAAGTGGACTTTAAGGTTATCAATCCTTCACTGTTCAATGAAAGAGCAAACCCCATTCCCATTGGTAGAGCAGCTTATGAAATTATTGAAATATTTCCCATGAAATGTAAAATAGATAGTCATAACCTTACATGTATATATTTTTGTAATATCCTCCTCTACTATCAACCCAAATGGAAATGTTATTATTGAACATCACAACATACAATGCTGCTCTTCACACACATACACAGAATATTTCAGTTTTCTACTTGAAAAAAGGCCACCACTAATTACAGCCTACAGTAGGAGATGGACAATACATGAACAAAGAACAATTCAGTCATTTAAAAAACACCAATAAAATGAGACATTATCATGTTAAAATTAAAGCTTTGATATATGAAAAGGTGACCAGAAGTGCTATTCCTAATGTACATGCAGCATGTCCCTTTTCCCATTTTGCCACATTATTTACAGACCCAGACTCTATGGGGCAGCGGTTTGTACAGAAATGAAGACACTCCTCCTATTTTTATCCTGCCTTTGCAAACTCTTTGTATGATGTCAGCTGTTTGTTCATTCCATTTGTACAAAAACACATATAGAAATTGATTTGGACCAAATACGTAAATGCCTAGGCACAAGACTCTAGTGTCAAAAAGTAAAAAGAAAATAACACGTTTTCTGTTTTTATCAATTTTGTGCAAAATCCATCCCTGCTTTTCCCCTGAATACAGTTAGAGGAGAGATGAAACTATTTTATGGTACCTGTAGACTGCATGTTATTAAGCAAATATTAAAGATAGAATGTGTCATATATACAAAATTTTACACAAATAAAAACATATCTAAATTAGCTCCATGGAGTGAATGTGATTGTTTGTCCAGCTGAAAGAGTCCCTCTTTATGGTTGTTGCTGGTATTGGGCCTCTGTGGCGGTGTAGAAGTCATCTAGGACACTCTGCATGTACTCAAAGGTGGGCCTGTCTTCAGGTTTGTTCTTCCAGCAGGACATCATGATCTCGTAGAGCTCAGCGGGACAGTTGTCAGGCTGAGGCATCCGGTAGCCGCGCTGCACCGAGGATATCACCTCTCCTTTTGTCATACCTGAGAACAATACAGACAGACGTGAAGGTTTGAGTACAGGAGTGTTTAGAGAGAGGCAACACACATGCTGCATATACACACACACGCACATAAAGTATGGTCATCATCTTGAGTATAAAATCACCAGCAGAGGGCAGTAAAGCTTCACAACAGCAACAGCACCATAACACTAAGAGCCTAATGTTATTATTTAATTTTGGTTACTAATGCTTACCAATCAAACAAAGCTGGTAACTACCCCATGGGCCGCAGATCCAAAACCTCCAGATGCTCACAACAGCCCCAGGTTCATTTGGACAAATGGTTTGTGGTAATTTGATCAATAGTTTATTTTTTTAGGAAAATGCCAATATCCACTACTAAAGCACAATATCTAATGACATTATAAGGGCCTTCAGGAAGGTCCACTTGTATTACTCAATTCTGAGGCTATAATTTAAAAGGGACCCTTTATCAAAATCAATTCATAAAACTTGTATTATTCCAGCTGATAGTACTGCATGTTAACATTGTCACCACTAGAAATTTCAAAGTATAACACAATAGGATGAATATGTTATGAGTATCAACACACAGTTCCCAATGGTAATAATAAATACAGATATTTATGACACACAGTCTATTTAATGTGTACCTGGGTAAGGGATTTTCCCGTAGGTTATAATCTCATAGAGCAGAACTCCAAAGGACCACATGTCTGACTTGATCGTGAAGGATCCATAGTTTATGGCCTCTGGAGCGGTCCACTTAATGGGGAATTTGGCTCCTGCGGAGGACACACGCATGTTACTCTCACACAGTCCCACACATCTCACCCACACTTTCTATGCAAGATGTAAAGGACGGTTCAGATTCTATGTACTTGCATTTATATGGAATGTTCCTATTACTGTAGTTTCAGTGTCTCCTGGTTCCAGATCAGTGATCAATCAGGTTTCATCTTATGACACACATTCTCTACCACCTATCTCTCTGTGCAGCGTTGTATATTAGACTGTATAATGTGCCCTAGAGTGGTCGCAGTATGGTGTGGTTTGAGGCCATCAGAGGCGTTGGTCATTGCGGTATGAGTGCACACGATTTGGCCTTAAAAAAATGGAGCAACCTGTAAATGAAACCAAAAGTCTGGCTTGACACAAAACACATAGGTTGAAGAAGTTTTCAATTCTGCTCGTAGCTCTCAAAAGGAGATTTTTATTTGAATGTGTCACAAGTATCCAGTGAGGAAGTCAGCTAATTTTTGATGGTAAAACAAACCTCTTACACAAGACAACAATTGAGACTCTCTCACACACACACACACACACACACACACACACACACACACACACACACACACACACACACACACGCACACACACACACGCACACACACACACACACACACACACACACACACACACACACACACACACACACACACACACACACACACACACACACACACACACACACACACACACACACACACCTTACCCTCTCTGGCAGAGTATTCGTCATCCTCTATGACTCTTGCCAGGCCAAAGTCAGCTATTTTACAGATCAGGCTCTCTGACACCAGGACATTAGCTGCTCTCAGGTCTCTGTGTATGTAATTGTTCTTCTCTATGTATGCCATGCCCTCTGCTATCTGCAACAGCACAAAAAAATGGGGTAAAAGAAGAGCACTGTATGGTCATTATCACATTTCATTCAAACAGATGAGAAAGAATAAAAAACAAAAAAAATGAAAAAAGACTGTTAATTGCTAGTGAAGTGACACTATAGTTCTATAGACCGAAGACATTATATTTGGATTTTTTTTTTTTCATTTAACCTTTTGTTACACCATAAAAACTCATCAAAGAGCAAGGGTCATCTTTTTCCGTGTGAGATGAGTTTTCAAGGAAAAAAGGAAGACGATTACAGTAAAGCTTTATTTTGCAAGTCTGTAATTTCCTCATTCTAGGAGGTTTCCTGCAAAGAATGATATCATTTGCTACTAATTATAGCAAAAACAATAATTTCCTTGAAGGAAGTGCTCAATTTTAATCACAGTAAATACTCATTCATTATATACTTATTATTGGAAACTTTATCAGTGATGTGTCATCATTTTGGTTATGGTTCCTCTTTTCAGTTCAGCAATGGAAATAGTGACATACATGGTACCTGCTCGACTCGCATCGACTCTACTCGCCTTTTTTGGTTTTCTATTATGAAAAATAGTCCCTGGTAGGCTACCTGCCAACAGGTAGTCTACTTTTTTTAGTATCACCTCCGTCGAGGTTCCAAGCGAGCTGAGGCGATAACAAAAGGTGATGTGAAAACCTGCAGACTACTGATTGGTCAGAGAGAATCGTCACTAATCACTGCGTCATCATGCTAGCGAAAGACGGTGTCCTGAACAAACCCGCCGTTTTGAAATAGTTTATCCAGCAGTGTTTTTCTTATGCTGCCTCCAGCTTCTTTTGAAACAAAATTTGTCTTCATGCCGAGAATCATGCCGAGAATCAACAACAACACACCTTCCACGTTCTGTGTGTGTCGCGTTAGGTCACGGCAGTGTCCTGTGGCATCGCTATGACGACCAGCCACGCTCGCCTCACACATGAGGCGGTACTAAAGGCCTCTTTACAGTCACCGTTCCCGACCTGTCGCATGCCAATGTGACGTCAAAATGACGTAGATCTCACTGGCGCGCCAAGATTTAAAGTGCCCAGAGGTCGTGCACCACCCTATTTTTTTCAGCGGCACACAAATTCCTCATTAGCGACACCTCTGTTCAAGAGAAGACTGCAACTAGTGTCACGACCAGGGAACGGCGAGTCTACTGAACGCTTTAATCTGCAATGGACACCGAGTCGAGCCGAGCCGAGTAGAGCTGGTACTAGCAGTGGGTAATATTTCTGTTTCACAACCATGGCGGAGCTGTGAAAAAAGTCAGCATTGTGGGTCAGTGTGCACATCACCTGCGCTGAGAAATCAATGAGCTTGGGCAGTTGCAGTTTGCATCCTGCATCGCTCTTTAAGAAGTCTAGTAGGCTCCCTAAAGAAAAGACACAAAAAGAAACATGTCAGTGTCTTGTGTGTCTGTGTCCATGTATGTGGTGTAGCCTACTGCATACTTACTTATACATGTTTCCATATCAGCTGTGCAAAACCTTTTTAAATGTTTCATTTCTTTGCTAACCTGCTACAATTCTCCTCTGTGAATTATGTCCAAGGATCAGTGTGGACATGGGCACATGAATAATAATAATAATAATCATTGTTAATCAAGTTGCTCCAAATACTAGAAGAGGACATCAGCTACATGTGTTAAAGTTGAAGCTTCTTTACCATTTGCCATAAACTCAGTGATGATATAGATGGGCGGTGTCTTGGTGATAACAGCGTAGAGCCGCACCAGCCTGTTGTGCTGCAGCGTCTTCATGACATTGGCTTCTTCCATGAAGGCTTCGACTGTCATGGTGCCTGGCTTAAGCGTCTTCACCGCCACTGTGGTTGTGTTGTTGTAGTAAGCTGAAGGAAGAAGAGGATAGAGAGATTTGGGGAGATGGATAATATTCATTAATTTCTGTGAAAGTATGAAACCATCTGCTTTACATTCTGCTTGTAAAGTGTATTTCAGTGTGAACAATCTCAAACAGGCTATGACTCTGAAAAAGGACATTTCTTATTCTTATTCTATTTCTTATGTATACATTGCATAGACCGATAATTACTGCATTTTCCATAAGACTTGTTGTGAGAAATATAATAGCTTGAGAAAAAATTCAAATCACAGAAAGCAACACTATATTTACTTTTGAAGGTTCATATCACACAGCACAACCAGTGATGCATGACACTAGCATAGAAACTAAATGATTGTGTGTGTACATAATCTGAGGTTTAGTTGAAATATTGCACGATGTCATGGACAAATGAGTGTGTCCATGCTAATTTGAGCCACTTAAGGGGACACTCCAGCAATTTAGTATTGTACTTCCATAAAGTTAAGGGGCATAAAGGATTGATCAAAATTGAAGAGGTAGAACTCAAGATATCATGACTGTTAGCCAAGCTCCAAAAGCACTGGATCCTACAGTTCCCATAATGCAACTAATGATAACAATGCTCCCTTTAGAACCACATATTATACAACTGTTTACACAGCTGCAAAAGAGTGACACAACTGATGGCTTTGGCAAACGTTTATGAAACAAAGATATATACATAAACTAGCTTTTTCACGGGTCACAATCCTTCTCAAATAACAGCAGCAGTAGGCCTACACTAAAATGTGTTTTTGAAAACATTTGAGGCGAGAAATAGGCACTACAGTGACAGAATCGTGATTTGTATTTGAGCAGAACCGCCTAGTTTGACAATTTGATCTGAGATTCGTGAGCCTGGTGCGTTGCGCTGGATGGAGAATGCAACCTACGTCCAGTAATTACGTTCGGTAACTACATTCAAGCATGACGCTCATCTGTCAGTCATGGTCTTAAACCTGCCCCACATGAGAGCAAATGAGACATGAGCTCTGCAGTTTCACCTGGTTCCCAGGCTAATACTTCTCTCTTCTTACAAAGAATTGCAGCCGCAGTTGTGTAAGTGCTTTGAGGGAAATCATAGAAATGGTTTTTTTAAACAAATAATAAACCCGACAGTCTTTAATCCCTGTAACAAGTATCAGGCCACAGCAAGGTTTGCACATACAACTGTGCAATAAAACCTAGTTCCTCTGTTAGCCCTCTCTACACACACTTTTGTGTGAGTGTGTATGTGTGTGTGTGTGTGTGTGTGTGTCATCACCATTCCGAAACTTCCAATGCAAATCTCCCTTCAGACTCAAACCTACCTTCCTATATAGATGCTAAAACACTGATGCACACATGAATGCGCCCACTCTTTAGAGGCGTGATTGGACACATTTGAATAAATGTTTTGAGAAGAACCTAATGGGTAACAAAAGAAGGAAGTCATTTTTGTTTCAATTAGGGGGAAATGGAACATCCCTGTACTGTTGACTTCTGCAACAATGAATTTACAGAAATGAGACAAAGGAATTATAAATCCTCTAGTCTCGCATTGCCAGACCTATCTCCACAGTGCTGCGGAGAAGGGTCTGGCTAGACCAAACAACATTCCTGGATGGGAGAAAAACGTGCTCTGGTTTATTGGAATTTCTTTAAACCAATCACAATCATCTTAGGGCATATTGGGAGCCACGGTGCCACTGCAAAATAGCCTGGGGAAGAATCTTGTTTTGGTGGAACGTGTACGTTCAAAAGTTGTTTTGGTCATGCAAGAGAAAACTCAGATTTGACAGATGGTCTAGCTAGCTGTCTTGATTTAGATCTGAGGAGCAGTTAACCACAGTCCTCATAAATCAACTGGAGTTTAGAATTCCAACACAAAGAAAGCGGAAGATGAGGGACATCCAGCGCACCTCCGGCAGCACCAGAACAATCCCGTGAATGAAATGTCGTTGTATATACTACAAATCCTCAGATGGGCAAAACTAAACAAGAAACGCTCCCATTTACTCAACCACAAAAAGTCAAGGTACCATTTGCAGGATATTTAAAGGTGCTATTATAAATGAACCAGCTCCAAGCTTGATTCTGTGTCCTCTTCCTTTTTTTTGACATTTCAGGGAATTTGTGTGTCCTACAAGGGGTGAACAATAAGATTTCCTAGTCAACATAATTGAATACACCCTTTACTCACCCATCCAGACTTCTCCAAACTGCCCTGCTCCGAGTTTATTCACCATCTTAATAGAATCTTTGGAAATCTCCCAGGCATCTTTATCCCAAGGCTTCTGAGCTTTGGGTTTCACACATGCACGGTCCAGTTTACGACACAGGCCATCCGCTTTGTCTGGAAGGTACACACACGCTGACACTGAGAACTAAGGTACAGTATCCTTGCTTTAGTGGTCAACTTAATGAATAAAACGTGCTAATAAATCTATTTTATTTGGATAAGTAAAGTCTTTAGACAGCCAATAACAAAATCAACATACCTCCCAACAAGTCCTCTAGGCCAAATGGCCACAGGTTGTTTGTTCCTACCCTCTAATAGGACCTACAGTTGCGTTTCCTAAATTTCCTTAATGTAACAGTCACAGTTTTAAACATGTGGTTAACTTTCGCAGTTAAGTTTAGGAAACGATAGTGGTTTGGATTAAAATAAGTATGTTTGTTACGTAATTATGTGAGCTAGTTATGAACATGACTTAGTATGTAACGTTAGTCTCTTTAGTGTTTGTTTGACCCATCCATCCACCCAGACTTCCTCCCTCCGCAGAATTTGTTGCCCTTTAAAACTACGTCCCTTGAATTTGCTTCTTTGCTCCCCTTATTATTATTACTTCGACCACTTGAGGTCGCTGCCACAATAAAGTAAATATGGGTTGTAATAAGCCGCTTGTACAAACAACCTATGGGGTCGTTTTTTGGGGTAAGGACAGTCTCAATACCATATTAGAGGGATAGGGTGACAGTTTCTGAATAAAGGATTTTAAGCGCCCCCACTGCAGAGCTGTACTCACTGTGGTAGTGTTTGATCATGCTGCCGATGTTGGCGAAGGAGATTTTAGGAGAGATGTAGTAGCCGCCATTATCCATCTTCCTGATTTTATAGTGTTTGACTGAATCTGTTCCTTGGGCGTCCATGTCTCTGATGGACAATGAGTAACTTCCTGTGGAAAAATGAGCAAGCAAAAGAGAGTGACTAGTGATTCAAAATGAAGCTGGAAGAAGTCAATATATTGAAAGTGAGGAATGTTTGTGAATGTATCTTGGTCTCTCAAGGCTGTTGTGATTTCCATACCTTTTGATGTTTCACTTTCCCTGATAAGATAAGAGCCTGGTTTGTTTGCTGGTGCCAACAGCTGCCTTTCTGCATCCTTTCTTGTGATGTCCTTGAAAAACCACCTTCAATGAACAGGAAATACACTGAATATTCAAAATGGAAATATTTCTTATATTTAAATAGACTTTTTTACGCGTTTTTACAAATTGCACCTCCATGGTCTCAAAGCTTGGAAATCCTCCTTTGGGATCAGTATAGATTAAATATGGGAAGCACAAAAGCTTTCAATATGATTCACTCTGCGATTCATATTGCAAATGTACATTTTTCAGCATGAATCAAAATGTTTGTCAAATCACACATACTTTTTCAAAAAGAAATGAAATTTATTTAGATGCAGTTACTCACTCTTCTGTTTCCATGGTGTCAGCTTGGGCAACATAATTGCACGGAATGAATCCTTCTTTGTTGGTTGTCAGTGACTTTGCTTTCCACCATTCTCCATGTCTGCAGGAAATATCAATCTATTTTAGCACAACTATAGTTTTTTTTCATTGTCAGTACCTTCTGTAAGACCTAGGTGTCCTAAAGTGCTAGACAAGCTGCTTGAACCCTAATTTTCAATAAAACATTTACATAAAAATATCACATATGCATTCAACAGTTTATTTAAACACTTGTTTTTTTTTAACAGACGCAACACTACACCACATTGATCTCAACCTTTAATGAGTACTTAAATACATTGGTATCATTTGAACTTTTGGATATTCACCAGAATTTAAAGTAAGCTCTGTGAGTTTGAACACTTTTTGGTGATGCAAGATTCTGTAATGACGGATGGATCATTGGGTCTATCATGGTTGAAGAGGTTATGGTAAACTGTATCGACTCCGACAGTCTTCCCATGGTATGACCTTTTGAAACAGCCTTTCATGATGCAAGTATATAAATGATGAATAACATTTATTGAAGTTGAATCAGTCAACTATCAACATCAGAGACTCACTCTTCTAAGATTTTCATCTTTTCTCCTTTCTTGAATCCTAAGTCATCAGGATGCGCAGCTTCGTACGGGTAAATGCTGATCACAATTTTGCAAACCGCATTTTGCTCTAAGAGAGGAAACAGAAAAATATATTGACATGTTAGATTCTTTACAATAAAATAAATAGCACTCAGGCCAGATGAAGGTTAAAGAGATGATGAACAAACCCACAAATAGTGACTACATAAGGTGTCAGATGGGCGGAACCATTCACGAGCAACCTCCACTATATATTACAATGTGACTGTAGATGTAACACTGGGGTTATCAAGGAGCCATCTTCCTGTTTGAGTTGGCTCACAAACATATAAGTAATTATATCTGGAATAGTACTCAAAAGGTACTCACAATACTACTTCACTATCCACCAGTTGTGTTAGTAATACATGTTCTTTTAATTTTAAAGACCTCATATTATGCTCATTTTCAGGTTCATAATTGCATTTAGAGGTTATATAAGAATAGGTTTACATGGCTTCATTTTCAAAAAATATGATATTGTTTGTTGTACTGCACATTGCTGCAGCTCCTCTTTTCACCCTGTGTGTTGAGCTCTCTGTTTTAGTTACAGAGTGAGACGTCTCACTTCTGTTCCATCTTTGTTGGGAGTCGCACATGTGCAGTAGCTAGGTAAGGACTACTAGCCAGTCAGAAGCAGAGTATGAGGGAGTGCTACGCTAGCAGCTAGGCGAGCATTATAACATGTGTTCAAAAGTGACCATGTTTGTCTCTGAAGTAAAGGCTGGACAACAACAGAGCTGTCTGGAGCAGTTTCTGATCAGTTTTCTGTTGGAGATGGTAAGTCCCTTTGGGGGGCATTTTGGGCTTTTTCACTTTGTTAACCTATTACATGCACAAAAAAGATATATAACACAATAAAGGAAAGGGGAAAAGCCAAAAAGCATAATATGAGCACTTCAAGAGACTTTGCTACAATGTTTCTACATTGACTTTTGCTAGGTTTCATAATGAGTAATTGTGGTAATGTGTTTGTAGAAATGTAGAACGTACAAACATACAGTATGTGTTTGTAGAAATGTAGAATGTAGAAACAGTCTACACATGCAGTTTACTTCTGGAACAGCCTCAGCCTATGCAAAAATGTGTTTTTTTTAACATACTTTTACAAATAAAGTAAGAAACAGAGAATAAATAGAAAGGAAGTAGGAATGTGGCATAGGCCTACCTTCCATCTTTTGGAACACTTGACCAGGTAACAGGGAGTTATTCTGTAAAGACAGACCAAGAGTTTTCAGGGTCAGAAACAATCTATCTTCTATTATTTTCACTTCTAGACTACAGACTTTCACAATCTGTTCATTTCCTTCTGCTAGAAGTAATCATGTGAGACAGGGAAGTTCTGTTCATTAGGAAATATCTGAGTCACTATTTTTTTCCGAATCATTAGGAATGGGTGTATCTGACTTGTAAAATACTATCTTAAAGGTCCCATGACATGGTGTTCTTTGGAGGCTTTTATATAGGCCTTAGTGGTCCCCTAATAATGTATCTGATGTCTCTTTCCCGAAATTCAGCCTTGGTGCAGAATTACAGCCACTAGAGCCAGTCCCACAATGAGCTTTCCTCAGAACGTGCCATTTCTGTGTCTGTAGCTATTGAGGAGGAGAGGGGGGGGGGCAAGGTGGAGGGTGGGGGTGTGTCCTTGACCAACTGCCACTTTGCTCGTTTCAAAGCCATGGTGTCTCTCTCTCATGGGTTGGCCAAATTCTCTGGGCGGGTAAAGTAGAGAAAGGGGAGGTAACCTTGCTCCTTATGACCTCATAAAGAGGAGATTCCAGAACGGCTCATCTGAGCTTACTTTTTCTCAAAGGCAGAGCAGGATACCCAGGGCTCGGTTTACACCTATCACCATTTCAAGCCAATTGGGGACCATAGGCAGGCTGGGGGAACTCATATTAATGTTAAAAAACCTCATAAAGTGACATTTTCATGCCATGGGACCTTTAAGAAATAAATAATTTCACAGCATTCTCCATTTGTTCAAATTTAAATTCACCAGACCACATTATTAATGTTAAAACCATAGAATGTGTGATTTTTATGCTTTTCTTTGATTTTCACTTTGGGTTCAAATCAGCACCAACACAGGGAGAAATGTATTATGGTCTATAATTTAAAAATATCTGGTATTGCTCAGCCCAGCTGTCTGACCACTTACTATGTTGTCTTTTGTATTGGAGGTGGGGTCTCTGACATAGTGCGTGTGGTCGGTACGTACAGTCTGCTGGCAGCTCTTGCCCTCCACTCCTCCGCTCAGACCTTCGCTCAGCGTGGACTTCATACAGCCCATACTGCCTGCAGGGGGAAGTGAAAAAAAGGAAGAATAAGCTTTTACACATTTAACACTTACAGCTGCTGAAGCAAACAACACTTAAAATGTTTGGTACCAAACACCTGTGACTTTTTGTCTCTTGCAAGTAAAAATAACACTTCTTTCCTTTTCCATCACTCTGTGTTTAAAAAAAGTCGAAGAGGAAATGCACCTAGATACTAACAAGCAAGAACAGGTGTACAACTTGTTGGACACGCTCAAATGATGAATGAAATTGTTTGAAAAGGACCATTACTCTGATTGGTAACACACTGTGATTGCATATGCTGTATAAATCACAGTCAACCAACCAAATCACCTCCTGATTCAGAGGTTAAAAACAGTTTTGTTTTTAGGCCAAATGAGTTTGTTTTCCTCCTGCTTGATGAGTCCTTTCATCATCAAGTGTAACAAATAAGGAGTGAATAAAGCCTGTAAGATACAGTCCATAGTCTACTGACAGCTGTGATGGTGTATAGACCATACTAAGCATGTCACATTTTCCAAAAAACACAAAAATACAGATACATAAAAATTAACAAGCTTGTCTTTTGTGACATAGACTGTGACGAGTGTGGCAGTGCAAGTATGGCAAATCAAATCAAAAGTGAATTCAAACGCATGGAAAACAAGTAATTTTCAGTTAAAGCAAATAGTTTTTTGTGGGTGTTCTGGCTTCCTCCCACAGTCCATAAAAAAACGTGCATGTCCGGTAAATTGGTGACTCTAAATTGCCGGTAGGTGTGAATGGTTGTCCCGTCTCTATGTGTCAGCTCTGTGATTGACGGGCCACCTGTTCAGAGTGTACCCTGCCTCGGGCCCAATGTCAACTGGGATCGGCCCCTGCCTGCAAAACGTTCACCGTCATATTTCATTTCTTTTCCTACAATATTACTAGTGGCAAGTGAAACACAATTCATTTTTTATGGCTAGGTTTTCATGACCCGAAGGTATCCCAGAAATATTGCAGTCTGCCAAGACTGATTTCAAGTACAAAGTAGGATGCAAAATAAGAATATTCCCCTTAATGAAATAGTCTGACATTTTGGGAAATATGCTTATTTGTTTTTGAGCAGAGAGGAATAGCTCTTTCATGTATGTGCGTTAAGTATGGAACTAAAGCCAGGAGTAGGAGCACAAACTTCTATGCTTTCTACCTGACCTTCTGTGATGTCACACTTCCTAGATTGGAAACCAGTGATCATAATCCAGGCAGCAATCAGAGTCTTTACAGAGGAGATGAGAATATGATGGTGTTTTGAAAGTTACTAATATAGTTCACAGCTGAGTTTCAAAACATCAACAGTGATCTTGGAGGAAACTCCTATGGATGCTGTAACAAAATCACAGAATGTATCTTAAAGGAGTTGTTAACTAAATTAAGAGTTTAATTGGTCTTGGTTCCAGTAAACAGTTTCATGTCTTTATTGTGTTCGTTTTAGGCCAGAATGCTGTTTCTTAAATGTTTCCACAGTGACAAGGGTATAATTCTGGAGTTCCATTCAGTGTATTAAAAGATGTATCTCAATATGCAACTTCCTGTATTGTAGTTTTCTATTGTAGGTTGGGCTGTTGTCTGCTAACTAGCAGGAAGCCCACAAACACTGACGCATTATGACATTTGCACACAAGCACATACAGATATATACAACAAAAAATTACCAGTGAATATTTTTAAACTTAAACTTCTAGAGATGCATCCTGTGTGACAAATGGTGGTATTTCAGAGGAGGCATCATGGATAATGAGTATAATGTAAAATTGTTGAGCTCTGTGATGCTCTATAGTAGCCTTTTTGACAATGGGTTGTTTATGACAGATTTGTACCTTTTGTGTTGTAGCCACGCTGGCAGCTCGTCTCGTTGTGAGACTCTTACATGTGTGCAGTAACTTTTAAAGGGCATAGTAGAGTGGTGATAAATGGTGTTGTGTGTATTACATACAGGAAATCTTTTTGTACTCATGCTTTTGTATTGTTGTCTTGTCTATTTGTATGTTGCTTGATTGTGTTTCTTTTTTATCTTTCACTCCTGACTGCATATCAAATTTCCCATTTGGGATAATAAAGTGACTGAACTGAACTGAAGGGAGGAAGACACAACAAATGTTAGCACACGTCCCAATGTCACCTGCTGTATTATTATTTTAGCGAAGCACACACACGCACTGTTTTAAAGTTCATAGTTATAAACTAGTTTTATGCATCATTTTATTTTGCATATTGCCCTTGTTGCAGTGTGGCTTTTATTGCACTAGATAGAGTTTATGCTACTGTATAAACAAATGTTATAGGGATGCTCTCAACTGATTTTTGTTCACATCCAGCAAACCCTATTTGTTTGATTTAAACTTTGGACCCATTGGAGAATATTTAACTACTTTTCCAGCTTCGTTAAATTCAGGTTCATAATCTAGTACAATATACTGTTGGTTAAATAATCAGTGTATCCCGTATCCCTTCTGTTTTATATTACCTTAAGCCTTGCTTTGTTCTTCTTTTATTTTTCTGCTTGCTGAAGTCAGTTTTGGTGTTTGGTAATGTTTAAACCTACTGACAGAACATTAAAAATAATAGCTTCTATCAACTTGTGTGTGCATGTGAATCCCCAACTTAATTGCGGATGTTTTGTTTAGTCCAGTTGAGTCCAGCTGGCTGTAATATTTTACTTTACTGTAACATATAAAGTGCTTGTGGTGGTTGATTATTAAAATGTTTTGAAATACCAGTCATGATATATGTTTCTAGTTAAACAGAGCAGGGATGTGCTCTTCCACAGATTTGCTGGTTGCCGTACCCTCTAGATTTAGGACAGAATATATAAAAAAGATGATACAGTAATTGATAACGCCCACACATACTGTACTGATAATACGGATATGCACAGAACACATACTCAATATGTGATTATGTGCTGGATTGATGTTTGGAAATGAGTATTAATGTGAATCACAGTATAACTGTTACAAGATTATATGGCCATAGGAGCATTAACTAAACAATAAAGTGAAGATCTAAAATGAGATTAGATAAACTGCATTGATACGATGCAGGGGAAATGAGGCATTACAGCAGCAGAAGTTGGCACCTGTTTTCTAAAAGAAGAGAAGAAAAACAACACTGTTGCTCATTCTCCAGGAAACTGAAGTGCATGAGTGAACACAAACAGTGACATGAGGTGCACACTTGTCCTGTGGGCAGGACAACAGGAAACCTACAACAAACGTTAACAAGAAGACAATGACTCTTACCATATATAGTGACTGGCCAGTCAGAAAATAAAGTAGGTAACATGTCAAAGGTCAGGAGGAATCACCAATAAAGAGGAACAATCAACCACCTACAATCCTACTTGTGTAATGCATAATTGTAATTTTGTTCCCAAGCAAATTAAGTTTGTGATACAGGTTTGAGAAATAGCATGCAAAACAAACAGGTGTTAAGTCCTCAAAAAGATTCAGGTGGCAAGAGCCCGGGCAGTACTGAAGAACTAGAATAGTCTGAATATGTCGTGACTTTTTTTGAACAAGCGAAACATAGGCTACATTCAGACTGCAGGCAAAAGTGGCCCAAATCAGATTTTTTTGGGCTCAAGTGACCAGGTCAGATTTCTTCAGAAGTAGTGTGAACACTTAAATCTTGCCCAGATCAGATTTTTTCAAATCAGATTTAGACAACTTCCATACGTGGTCCTGAATCAGACCCAGGTCTGATTTTTTTTCAATGCAGCTGCAGTGTGAACAACCAAGGCGGATTTGATGCGATTTCTACTTCAATCTACATCGACATTTGTCACAATTATGCGCCGCCGGGAGTTAGCCCTAGACATGGACAGTAATATTAAAAACTTGACTAGGCCTACAAATTGGAGAACAGTGATTGAGCACGTCAATGGAGGGAGAGTGAGGTGTTAGACCTAATTAGTGTATGGGGAGATACTTCAATCAAAACTAGAAGGATCATACCGTAAACGCTCCGTTTTTGAAAAAATAGCAAACAAAATGGAAGAACGGAAGAAACAGAAGAACGTGGCTGAAATAAAAGCGAAAAGGTTTACTTCCTCCATAACCTCTCTGACTTTAGTGCAACAGCGTGCGGCGTCTGATGTCATTGTTATTGTTCTTTTGCGCATGCGGGTCAGTTCGAAACCGCAAACAGTTCACACTGGAATCTGATATAGGCCACATTTTAAAAGGTAATGTGAACAGCCCAACAAAAAATCAGATCTGAGCAAAAAAATCTGAATTAAGCATTAAGACTTGAGGTGTGAAAGTCATACTTTTTATTCCAAAGGAAATTAAGTTTATGATACAGTTTAGAGTAATAGTATGCAAATAAAAGTAGTTATTGTCCCCAAAGATATTCAGATGACAGATTCAGTCCAGGGGTTGACCACCATGAACTCAACTGGCAAACATAAAAGGGGCACACCTTAAACCAGAAGTGGTGCAGTGTGTTGTTAGCTTGACTAAATAAGAGGTTTATGAATCAAGATGACAGTAGCCTAGCCTACATGTGTTTATGAATACAAAAGTGTTGTAACTAACAATTGGCAGTTTGTCACTGGTTATGTCCTCTAGTGGTTCATTGCCTCTGTTATATTGTTAACTTGACATTCAGCAAACAACTGGAAAGCAAGGGGCTGAGGAGTTGACACACACACACACACACACACACACACACACACACACACACACACACACACACACACACACACACACACACACACACACACACACACACACACACACACACACACACACACACAGCAGAGCATAGCAGGACCAGCATATAAACTTCCTCCTTTAGCAATGGACAGAGCCAAAGACTGGAGTGGTGAAGAAATGAAAGGAGAGAACATAGTCCGCCACCTTAAACCTACATCAAGAAAGGCTAAACCTGTGTTTTATTACAACTGACAAGATTTGATTTTAATCAGAATATATGAAGTTCCATAAAACCATCCATACTGAGTATGAAACAGTCTTTGACTCTTAAGAATATTCTATTTAAAATAACTTTCTGAAATGGATTGATACATTAAAATCACAGTTAAGCCTAAAATTCCCAGTCTAGTCACTCAACATTTACCCTTTTCTTTTTCTTTTTTACCAGAAATTACACACAAATTACACATATGTTTTACTCTTATAATGTGTGTGTGTGTGTGTGTGTGTGTGTGTGTTTGTAAGTAAGTATGTAACAGTAACAGACACACAATCACCCAATGCACATCTCTGCCTGGTGTCATTCACACCTTACATGCGTTTGGGCTTACCCTTCTTAGTGTGTATCCCTGGTTAGAGAAACCGTTTGTCCACTGTGAAGAAGTCTTTTAGTCCTCAGATTTCTTCTCTGTGTTCCTCATCAGATTGACTGACAGACTGGTGGACAGACAGACTGGTGGTATTTGGCTTGACAAGTGGATCAGCCGGTCGACATGGACTGTTACACAGAATGAGGAACTCAGAGAAACTGGTGGGGGATTTTTTCTTACTGAAACTTCCTGCTACAATTGTCTAATGATTATTTGCATTATCAGCAACACGAACACGCACGCACGCACACACACACACACACACACACACACACACACACACACACACACACACACACACACACACACACACACAAACACACACAGGGACACATCAGACAGATTAGATTAGGACTTTATATAAGGAAACACTACATTTGTTAATGTTGAAGTAGAGAAGAGTTATACAATAAGTCATAAAAGACATGAACAAACCAAAAACCCTTTAAGGAATTAAGGATTTAAAGATTTTACTGGCCTGTCACATTTCCTTATAATTTTAAATGTAGTAATATAATACATAGTTTATTATTTACCACAGTTTGCATGTGCAGCTCAGTGTTTTATTGTTTGCGTTTTGTAAATCCTCCCACAGTGCTACCTGTTGGCCAAATTGCAGAAGTACAACAAGACAAACTTTCCATTTGACTGTCATCCGTTATTTATTTTGTTGTGACACAGAGTAGAAAATGTGGTTATAGACACCTACACTTTTAGCACAATCATGCACCTGCTATATTTCTACATGCTGAATTATGAACAGCTGGGTTTATACAGTGTTGTTGAAGCGGGTGGGAGTCACTACTGTGCAGTCACATGGCAGTTTACAACTTGAAAACCTGATTGAATGAGTAATATAAAAAGATGTTTACTTTCCCTATTACCATCAACATGAATAAGAATGAGACAGTCAAGCTGCAGTATTACAGTAAGAATATACTGGGGAGAAAAAAACAAAACACAGTTTTAACAGTGCATGCATGATGGTCTGTACAGATGATGATTATGAGATGTATCCATTATTACACAAAAAAGCAGGAATGTAGTTTAGGCTCAGTGTCAGAGATAAAAACGTCTCACACAAACATGTTACACTTACTGGAAGCTCCACTGAGTATTGCATATCTACATTTAAGGAATAGTTTGACATTTTGGGAAATGCACTTATTAACTGCCCGAGAGTTAGATGAGTAGATCAATACCACTGTACTGTATGCTTAATATGTAGCTGGAGCAAGCAGCTGTTTAGCTTAGCTTAGCTAACTAGCTAAACTAGCTCATCTACAGTATGTCATAAATCGACACCCGTTTTCTAAAATAAGAAGAAGCAACTTCGCCAGGAAACCAAAGTACTTCAATGTACCCAAACAGAGAAAGGAGGACCACAGTGGGCTAATCTGTGGGCTAATAAATGTTGCTTAAAAATACCAGGAAACCTATTACGAAGTAAGAAATAGTACCGTAGTTCAAAGGTCAGAAGGAATCAACACAAACTTTGATGCCATACCTTTACAGCTTTTAGCTTAGCTAAACCTAGACTGGTAACAGGGGGAAACAGCTAGCCTGGCTAAGTAAAAAAACAACAACTGCCTAGCAGCACTTGTGACTGCCTGATCCATACCGGAAACCTGATTTGTTCTGCGCAGGGTGGCACAGGGGGTTTACTTACTAAAGAAATCAACAACTTGACAGAGAATTCTGGTTAGCAAAATTATTTTATTGATTTAAAAAATGGCCCTCCGGAGTCTATGATAAGAACTGCATCCATAGTAACGGTCTGTTGTACAGTACATTGCAACGGTCTGCTATTCGGAAATAGTATATATCCACGACGTTCCAATTCCGGGATTGTCCCGGTGCCGCCGTTAATTCCGCTGGATTTCACTTTTTCCGGCCGGATGCCCGTTATCTTCTGCTTTCTTTGTGCTGTAATGTTAAACTCTGGTGGATTTCTGAGGACTCTGGTTAACTGCTCCTCAGATCTCTGCAGGGTAAATCCAGACAGCTAGCTAGACTATCTGTCCAATCTGAGTTTTCTGTTGCCCGACTAAAACAACTTTTGAACGTACACGTTCCACCAAAACAAGTTCCTTCCTGAGGCTATTTTGCAGCAGCACCGTGGCTCTGTATGGCGCTTAGCGCCACCCATGACGAATGTGATTTGTTTGAAGAAATGCCAATAAACCAGAGCATGTTTTTCTCTCATCCCAGAATGCTGTGTGGACTAGCCAGACCCACCTCCGCAGCGCTGTGAAGGAAGGTCTGGCAAAGCGAGACTAATTCAGAAATAACAGACCAAAAAAATGCTGCAGTTGACCAATCACAATCCAGTATTCAACAAAGCTGTGCAATAGGGTTAGGCATTGCCATTGAATGATTAGGGTCAGGATAACCCATTGGCCAGGGGATAGGTTAAAACCAAATCAGGTTTCCAGTAGTGACAAAGCTCACTAATTAACACATTATATCTCATTTGTTTAATCCGTACAAAAACTCAAGTGTAAAAACGACCACTAACATCCCGGAGTATCCGCTGATTGCCTAGCAACTGATCCCAGCCAAGAAATAGTTTGGCATAATATGAGTTTTTCTACGAATTAAACAAACAGGACATAACGTATTATTAATTAATGAGCTTTAGAAGGGCTGGTAGGTGAATGCTGTTTCCTTCAGACAGAGCCAGGCCAGCTGTTTTCCCATTTTATGTTAAAATAAGCTAACCTTGCTGCTGACTCAAGCTACATATTTAGCGTACATACAGTACATAACATGGGCATTAATCTTCTCATCTAACCCCTCGGCAAAGCAAATTAGCATATTTCCCAACATTTCAATATACTCCTTTACGGTTGTGATTATAATGGCATAAGTAGAAAAGTAAAAAAAAAATAAATAAATAAAAAACTATCAACATTTTAAAAGATAGTACACAATCATCATCTTTGTTAACCACTGAGCCATTGGCATATGTCATCCAAACTCACTGTAATTGTATTATTATGTATTGTTGGTCAGCAGAACCCTGTCACACCACCATCCAGTTTGCTGCTTTCTACAGTACAGGCCAATTTCACATATGATTGGGTGCTGTCCATCACACTAAACAGAATCAGTGAACACACCCTTCAACAAATAAAGTAACCAAGCCCCAGTGTTTTTGTTCGTGGTGTTTTCCAGTTTCCAGTTTTACTACAGCTGAGTAGTCCAATTCCCTCTACGGTATATTCAAATTAAAGGAAGCACAAGCCATTAACTGGCAATATAATCTCTATCAGCATCACTACGAACATGCTAGTCCCACTGCATTACATCAGCACGTCTCAGTGGTCTTACAAATTGCCTGCACAACTACAAGATTCACATGGACTCACATAGGAGCTTTCTCTTTTCATTCCAATCATTCAGCCGTTGTGTTTCACACTAAGACTGGAAGTAAAATCAGCTGTACATGAGCTACAGATTTGTCTCTCTGCTTACTCCAACTCTGAAATACACCCTTGCCAACAGTCTGTTATTCTAGTGCACAGCAGAGCCACAGGGACATGAGAGCGCTTGGTGATCACATCGCAGCACAGCGCCTCTACAATGGATTTAAGGGGGTCAGTGCCCTGCTTGTAGGCACCTCAGCAGTGGTGATGCTACCCTCCGACTACCAGCCCACTTTGTGCCAAAGGCTTCATCACAATGACGGCTGGATTCCATCTTGCAGCTCTCTGTCCACTGGCAGGAGTGTGTGGCAGGTTAGCTGTTCCTCTGCTCCACCTCCCTGTGGCCCGAGGAGGAGGAGCTCTGGCTGTCCTCAGTTTCGTCTCCATCTGAAGAAAAAAGGAGAAAGAGGGAGGACAATTTACATGACAGATTATATCAGCATTTTTGGATGTTTCAGACTATATTTCTGGGTTCCAATCACCCTTTACTTTTTAGCCAAGCCAGTGGTGTGGCTCTAGGGATAGCAATGTCAGATGGGATTTCAAATTTGCCAGATAGTCTTGTTTATGACCAAACACCTGCAAAACTAATTCAAGATGGAAGATTTAAAATTATTAATTAATCCCACAACGGAGAAATTCACAATGTTGCAGCAGCAAGGGATTGTGCAAAAAAAGACTCTCTAAAGATTAACAAACAATACATAAATATAGGTTAAAGGTGCAGTAGGTAAAACTAACTTTCTGTCATATTTGCTGAAACTGACCCTATGTTCCAGTAGAACTACATGAAGCAGATCATTTAAAAAAAATCTGGGTCCTCTGGCACCACCTACAGCCTGTAGTGCAATTTGCAAAAATCCACAGCTCCCTGTTCAGATGCACCAATCAGGGCCACTGACTGCAGAACGTCTGCGTTCCGACTCTGGCACAGCTGCGGCGGTCCGCAGCCCTCCGGATCAGATACGCAGAGCTTCTATTTTTGCCGGACGCTGGAGAGCTCCGCAACAATTCTGCACACGGCAGATAGTGTGGGACAGGAAGTCGAGCACAGAAACAAAATAACACATCCAGTTAATTAATAAAATACACTGTGCTCATGGCGGATCATATTTCGATTCACTACACCTTGAAAACACAGCACAGAGTTGTTTCCCCTTTACTCCTCTGGATGGAAACAAACAGTTGTTGGTTTTGTGGTTCTATTCTACATGAATTTGCGAGATTTCGTGACTACAGCTGTCAGTCATGGCCGCATCCGTGCCGCAACAAATCCGGACCTGTTGTGTATTGACGGACGGCGGAGCACGGAGCCGACATGCAGCGGAGCCGTTCCACAGACGTTCTGCAGTTGGTGGAAATTAGCAGTAAGTCCTGGATCTTCAAAATCCTACCTACAGCACCTTTTATAAAGGTTGTAAGTGCTGAGTAGAGGTTATGAGAACATAGGAACAAAACAAAATCCAGAATTTTAGGTTTAGGTTGATATAAAGAATGTCATTTATTGTACAGGCCTAATTACAATTTAAAAATGATATATGATTTGATAAAAAGTTACTATATGTCTCACAAGGCAGTTCAGCTTTTTAAACATGCAAGGCATATTATGTAACCGTATGGAGCCATTAGTCAACAATCAAACACATTAAAAAAAACTCTTATGCAATGCAACTATTTCATCCCTGACAAAGAACAGATCAAATAAATAAAATACAATACACTCCAGCATAGTAGTAGTAGCAGTAGTTTTACCTCCCCCTCCTGCGTTGATGTGCAGCTGGGACAGAGACAGGGTGAGGGGCAGTCCTCGTCCCTCGGGGTCGGCGGGACTCTGCAGGATGTCGTGCATGGCGTTCCTGCGTCCCGTCCTGCCAGAGGCGATGAAGTCTGCGTACGTGGCCTCAACATCAGACATCGCTCGCGCATCGTTCGCACAGCAACACCTACAAGAAGAGCAGCTGGTGGTTCAGCTTCTATCAGAGTGTGCAAATGAATGTGCTATTTATCATTCTCCAAACAGTGTGTATATGTGCTACCAATCAAGTTGGGCAAAGTTGCTTGAAAGCCCCTATGTCATATGTCACTCTTCAAATATTGCTATCACCCCTGATTGACTTAACACAAGAAGGCCCTTATAGGACCATATTTTTTTCATTTTTAACCCTTGTGTTGTCTTCAGGTCAAATTTGATCCGTTTTTCAAAATGTCTATATCAGAAATATGGATTTCCCTTTAACTACCTAATTTTAATTACCCAAAAATAGCATGGATGATTCCACACATCACACTTCGCAAGTACAACAAAAGCTAGGATCTCTACTTTCAATGACTTTTTGGTGTTTTATAAAAACAAAACTGTATTTGAAAAAACAATTTTATTTTCAAAACCAGACTGAACGTTGACATATACCCTTCTGTAATTGTCCTTCATTTAAAAAGTCTAAATAATGCATAATTTCTGCTTTTTTAACTCAAGAATTAGGTATCATTTCCTAAATGAGGTTTGTTGACCATGAATTCCAAAAATTTAGTAAATGTAAAACTGCTGATAAGTTGGTGTTAGTGGTGTTTATACATAGTAGTGTAAAGAAGCGTTAAACGTAAAAAAAGAGCCAAAAACATTGAAAAACGAAACAAAAGAGACGAAAACGTCAGAAAAAGTGTTGATTTTCAGGACGACAAGTAAATAAATGGTCGTATGGAAGACAACACAGGGGTTAACCAGCATGTCCTAAATCGGAACAGTTGTGCTTTTCATTAATTTATATAGCTTTACAGTCTGACGTAGTTAGCTCATGCTAACCAGCCCGTGCATGTATACCCACTAGTCAAGAATCAGGTATGTAACGTACGGCCGGGACTACACAAGTCAAATGAGATTACCATAATAACTCATGACGTAACTGTATTCTGTCCAGGTCCCGTTTGAACATGTTCTTACCTTCAGTGAGAGGTCTACCAGTGTTGTAACCACAAGCTACATTTCTAGGGAGTGACTTCAGCTACAAAGCAGCGCGACGGGCCCGACATCACATCCAACGAAACAAAACGAAAATACGGAAACCGAGCCGCATCCAGTAGAACTAGCTAATAATCCAAAGGCCTCAAACTACATACCGCGACAAGTCAATGCATGGAAATCATTCAACGATATTAATCACATCAGTAGGACGCTTTGAAAAGTCCCCAGTCTATTCTCCATTGCAGTCGCATCTTCCTCCTACGTGACCAATCAGCAGCCAGCAAACCGCATCTGGGCGCTGATTGGACAAGAGACACAAAAGGATGAGAGGAGAGAGCTCTGAGCAGCACCAAGGTTTATGCTGTATTCGTGATCACCCCGTAAACCCTAACAACGTGATTAAAATATAAATGTATCTATCTGTCGATGATGTTGTTGTTGACTATTCAACACACATAATGAACGTCAAGCACTTGTAGAGAATAGGCTACTTACACTATTATACTAGTACAGTAGCCTATAAACATGTACAGTAAAGATACTTCAACAATAACGGGCATAAATCAAAACAACAAGAAACGAGATATATCCCCACAAATCTTTCTTGCAATTGTTATGGAGTATATATTTTTTAAGTGGTGAGAATTTATAAAACAAACGAAGGAAGGTTTACTGTTCCTCCATTTGCTACAATGAATATATTTATCCATAAGAATGATCATATAAATTATGTCAGAAACAGATGAGTTTAAGTGATCTATATAGAAAAATGGGAAATGTCAAAAGTCGGAATCTCATTTAATTATTATTATTAATAATAAATATCAAACACGGGGCATGAGAAAAATAGGTGTTCTGTTCGTCTGTCACATTACAAAAGGTACAATAGGGTCTCAATAGAAACATTATGCTTTTGCAGACTAATGCAGATTAGCATGGTTTTGGCTGAAAAAGTCCACATTAATTAGTTAATCAGAGTTTATTCATGGCCTGGCATATTTCAGAGCATGCAGCATAATACTGTATGCAGGTACAGGTAAAATCGCAGATTTAAAAGGAAAAATAGAATAAAAATGACAAAAATGAATCATATACAATAAAATGAAGTGGATTAATGTGGAACAGCATGCCAATACAAACTACATATTTCATGTGCTCTAAACTCTTAACACCTATATTTCCCACAGCACTTGAAAGCAACAACAAGCTAAGGTAACAACAATAATAGCAGGCAGTGTTTACACTTTTAGGACATTATATGCATGTTTTAATTCTTATCACAGATACTGAATATACAACCCACTGTATCACGTGATGCAGTGGAGGGTAAACAATCTGAAATACAGTTTGCATTTGAGATTAGAGTTAGTGTGCGTGTGGAGGATATTTACTCTATGATGATGTCAAATTAGATCGAAAACAAGATAATGCCTGGGGATAATTGTGTGCAATACTTTGTCATACCACAGGATGGCGCTGCTGTCAGCATGAATAAACAACTACCTGTTATCTGTATCCACCACCACAAATCTGAAGAATAAAAACAGCTCAGATAAGTGAAATAACTCCAATTGTCATTTCACTGTTGGAGCCGGTCAACACAAATCTTGTGGCTCTATAATTATGAAAGCAATCTTCATGGTGCTCTTGAGCAAGGCACCGAACCCCCAACTGCTCGGGGCGCCTGTCTATCAACAGATTACACATTATGTGAGGAATCCCCCTATATTTTAATCAATGTAATAGTTCGAACTACAAAACCGCTCCTATGGAGATGGCAGGTTGACACCAGCACCCATTCATTTTGTAAAGCAGCTTTTCTGTAACCAGCCCATCATGCTGTGCTGCACCCAGTGACATATTACAGGATCATGTTATTTCCCTTTGGGGATCCAACATCCAATGTCCTTCTTCACCACATCACTTTTTATAATAGCTCCATCTGTATTGTAAAGATAAAAATATGGATGATTCCAGTTTCCTCATACAAACATACACATACAAAAACAACAGGTGCAATATACAAAAAAAATAAACATGTTGACCTTTACACACACACACACACACACACACACACACACACACACACACACACACACACACACACACACACACACACACACACACACACACACACACACACGTCTCCAGCTTAAACAGTGAACAGTATGAGCATCTTCGACTGTGTTGCTGTGGAAACATCTTCTCTTCTTTGTGCTTGTGGTGCAGGGATTCAGCAGGACACATTTGGGAAGTTTAAAAAGGAATGCAGCAAAGAGTTGAGATCAGCTCGCTCTCACCACCCTCAGACGCTTTGCCTTCAGATCTCACAGCTCACTCATTCACCGGCTGTCTGCATTTCCCTTTATTTTTGTTGATTTTTTTAATCCAGTTGCACCTTGTCTTTCTGTGACTGGTGTCTTCACAACACCCTGCTCCACTCAATCAGAAACATTGTTCTATAAAGACATTAAGCAGTTATTAATCATTTAAAAAAAATTATAGGCCTACTGTACATTGCAGTTAGAGAATAAATATATCAGGTTGTTAAAGGGCAGTGTCGTGTTTCATAGCTATAGTGTCAAAAAATCTTGAATTCCAGAGTTTGTATTAATTTAAAGTCTGCCAAATAGATGTATAAATGAGACTTGAAATAAAAAATACAATCTAAAAACTATCCAAAGAAAACTATATATTAAAAATATCAACATCTATTCATACCAAATGAAAAAAAAACATGCATTTTTGGCAGCTTGGCTTCTTGTCTATACTCTGTACTGTACAATCCATCACTTCTTCAGAAAGAAACTATTACTACTATTAACTGTTCAAACCTGCTACTTCCAAAATCTAACTGAAACTAAACTGGGGTTGTGTGGTTAATGTAAAAATTTAACAAGTTAAAAGTGCTCATATTATGCTCATTTTCAGTTTCATAATTGTATTTAGAGGTTGTACCAGGATAGCTTTATGTGGTTTAATTTAAAAAAAAAAAGAAACACATATTTTTTGTTGAACTGCACATTACTGCAGTTCATATTTTCAGCTCTCTGTTTTAGCTACTGAGTGAGGCATCTCACTTCTGTACCATCTTTGTTGGGAGTCGCACATGCGCAGTAGTTAGGTCAGCACAGCTACCCAGTCAGGAGCTGAGTGTGAGGGCGTGCCATGCTAGCAGCTAGGCGAGCATTATAACGTGTGTTACAAAGTAACCACGTTTGTCTCTGAAGTAAAGGCTGGACTACAACAGAGCTGTTTGGAGCAGTTTGTGAACAGTGTTTTCTGTTGGAGATGGTAAGTCCCTTTGGGGGGGACTTTGGGCTTTTTCCCTTTGTAAACCTATAACGTACACAAAAAGATATATAACACAATAAAGGAAAGGGAAAAGGCCAAAAAGCATAATATGAGCACTTTAACACAAACAAACCTGGGATAGTAAGTGCTGAAATGTTACACAAAAACAATGGTAAAATTATAGCAAACTCAAAATAAATACAATGTGAAAAGAACTTGTTCAATGTGTGTAATAAATTTAGGCAAATGTATGTAGACAAGCACAAATCTCACCCACTTTGTCATAGGCAGATACAAAGTTTTCTTCACTTCCTCTGCACTATTTTCTACTTCTACCGCACTACATTTCAGAGGGACATATTGTACTTTTTACTCCTCTACATTTATTTGACTGCTGTAGTTGCTATTAGATTAAGATTTTAGAAAAAAAAGTACATATCTATAAATGAGTTTATAAGACAACATGCAAATATTAAATCAGTTGTTCTCAAGCTCTTTGGCTTGTGATCCCTTACAAAAAGCAGAGTTGCCACTTGTCATATTTTAGTTGTATGAGTTGTTAGCAGTTCCACCAGAGTGATGTCATCAGAAGCAGGGTTGATGCTGCCTGCTGTGACGTATATTTGTGTGATTGGTAACCTCTATCTACATTAGCTCTTCCTACATAATATTCTTTTATTCTCATCATTCTTCCTGATCTTCTCCTTATCTACTCTTTAACTCTTCCTGCTTTAAGTCGACATTATATTATTAGACTTGCTTCCTTGCTTATTTAGATGACGAGCATTAGGGGGTAGCTCTAGTCGCTTCTCTGTTAGCATAGCTTCGAGATTAGTATCTACGACGTTCTGCTTCCGGGGTTGCTCCGGTGCCGACGGAAATTCCACCGGATGTCCCTCTTTTCGTCGTTTTTTCTGTGTGGACGACTAAAACAACTTTTGAATGTACACGTTCCATCCAAACAAAGTTCTTCCCGAGGCTACTTTGCAGTGGAATCGTGGCTCCAATCAGCGCTTAGCACCGGCCAAGACGATAGTGATTGGTTTAAAGAAATGCGACAAGCACATTTTTCTTCCATCCCGGAATGCTGTGTGGACTAGCCAGACCCTCCTCCTAGTAATAGGGCACCCCATGACATTGATGTGTAACAATCCCATAATGTCATAATGATTTATTGTCACAAAGACAATATTACTTTTACTTTTGATGCTACTTTTGATAAGTGTGTTTCTGTTAATACGTTTACGTAAATGATTTTGAATGCAGGATTTTTACTGTATAGTATTTACATGGTTGTATTAGTACTTTTACTTAAGTAAAGGACCTGAACCCTTTTCACCTCTGGTTTTAACAGGAGGGATTACACGCTCTGTGAATTGAAGAAAATCTGACCTATTTGGACCGATGATGCCCAAACAATGGATGGAATACCTCAAGAAAGCAGGAGACACAACATGTTTACTAGTATAAGGAGGATCTCTAGTTCCTGTGCTCCCAGTTGTGTAGGCTACACTCCATTATGACTGTATGGTTTGTGGCAGTTCGGAGTGGATCCATACAACTTGCAGTGTCTTCCGACAGTATCGTCAGTAAACGTTAGTTTTCACTCTCCAGCTGACAAACATTCTCTCTGCCCAGAGCTGCTTCCTGTCTTTTTGATTTTTTTGGTGAAGGTTAACCTTCAGATGGAGGAACATTTTATTTTTATTTTTTAAAGCTGCTTCTACAGAAAAGGACATTATTCAGACCTCAGCGGAGGCATTGTTATGTTTTATTCACTGCAGAAGATGTGGTTAGCTGTAACCTGAGCAGCCCTGAGTCTACACAAGAATTTATCAGAGGAGGAGCTGCTCTGGAGATAAGAAATAATCTCCGCATTAATCTCACTCTGTCAATTTTAATTAAGACCAAGAGCGGTACTTATTATAGCACGTTAGTTTACTGGGACATTTGGATGATAAAGTTGGAATGGGTTAAATATATGGATTAATGTGCAGTAACTTTACATTTTACAGGTGGAACAGAGTCTTCAAAATTGCATCATTATCAAAGAGATAACGCAGCAATACATTAAATAACAGATCAGCTAACGGGCAATGATTGAACATGCTGTTACTATCAAAATTGATTGACTGGTTTTAAATACGCAAAGTTGATCTTAGTTGAACTGCTAAAACTCCTGTTGCTGACTACCAAAGAAGGACAAGATGAATAAATACATTTAAACTTTTTAGTTTCCTCATTGTTAGCTTGATATTTTACCGAAACATGTAAAAGAACTAATGTAAATTCATATTTACTTTATAAGTTTATTTACTAGATAGTTGTGTGTGATTTCTTTATTTCCAATGTTATCTGTAAAAGCATGGAAGAAATTCAGTTTTTGCGAGATGTAAACATTAATATGATTAATCATAATACAGATCACACATTTCTAAATCTGAAACTCATGCAGCTGATTACCAAACGTCACTGAAATGAGTCTGCAGGTATTTATGATGTGTAAAAAGCAGTTGTAATACTTTTATAAATATTTGCATAGCACCTTTCATACAAGAAATAGGCCTACTGTACAATAAGGAAATTGCATGACATAAGCAGACAGAATGAACATAAAAACAGGCACATAATGCGACAATGAATAGAAAATAAGATGGATAATTAAACTCATTTGAAGCAGTAGCGCTAAGCCTGCAACTGGCGGTTGCAGGTGTGTTCCATTTCACTTCCCCGCTATGGAAAATCAGAAGATCATAATTATTACAGTTAATCCGGAGGGAGACATGAATGATCGCAACCCATTCAACATACATGTCAACCTAGTGGTGGCACCAAAAGTCAGGGATCAGCAAAGGGAGTCATCGTCTGCACAAAATGTTATTTTCAATCAATGCAATTTTGTTGAGCTATCTCTGCTGCTAGCAATGGCTAAACACAGGAAAAATAATTAGAGCCCACACAGCAGAATCTCCTCGCTTGACCTGAAAGTCCGCCAGCTCTGCTTAATTTGCATGCTGAGATCCAGAAATTGAGATAACAAGCATGCTCATTAATACCAGGTAAATGCAAAGATCTGTGATGTCAGATGCCATTACCCAGATATCCAAGGATCAGACATTAATATGTGTAAATGGGGGTCTATAAACCAACCTTTCAAATCATGTATGGGAATATTTATATGTTCTTTAAAGAAAACAACAGCTTTACTACCTTGGTTCTCACCTCCTTAGGTAACACTGTATGGGTAGATGAATGGATGATGAATAGACAAATGAAGGGCAAAGTGTATGTGATGAACATGAAACACTAATCCGCACCGACTGATAGTTGGCTGTAGGACTTGACTTCACAGCCTTGCTTTCTTCCTGCCTCTCTCATGCATGACATCACAGTGCACCAGTGTGGTAGGTGGCTGATGTGTTTGTTTTCGTTGCCAGTTCCAAAAGCCAGACACATAGCACTGTGCAGATACCAACTCAATCATCACCACCCTGTCTCACTCTCTGCTTTCAATCCAATACCTACGGGTTGACATTTCTTTTGTGTTAACATAGGTTTAAATGAGCATGTATTACTCCCCGCAGCATTGTGCTTCACACGCATACTCACACACATAATGACACCTGCGAGCAGCTTCTCAGTGCAGCCGCATTTCCTACTGATAGACACTGAGCAGCTTCACTGGAGCAGACAAGTGCCTTGCTTAAGGGGACTTCAATTTTTAGATTAGGTCAGATGAAACTTTAATGATCCCTGTGGAGATGTCAAGTCATTAGAGCAGTAGAGGATAGGCTACAGATAAGAATAGCTCAAATAGAGTATATTGCATGATACAGTGCGAGGAGAGCATACTGGTGATACAGCAAATACATAGTAAGTGAATGTAACTCTCAGATGTACAGTGCACCGCATATTTACTAGTCATAGTACACATTAAGGGTCTTAAAAATATGCATTGTTACACCATAAGTACATGCATATGCTTATATTATATAGTAATATTTCAAGGTTTTGTATCAACAAATTGCTGGTTATTTCACCGGCAAATAATGACATTTTGGTTGCAATGTGTCTAAATAATCTGAGCATCCAAAGTCATTTCTTGTGCAATGAAGCAAACATTGCATGCAAGAATAATGTGTGCAAGCTTCATATTGCCATTGATGCCACTGACTGTGGCATTTGGAAGTAGCTTACAGTTGACTGAACAAAGACATGTTAGACAAAGAGGAAGTGAAAGAAAGAGAAGCAGAAAAAGTCAGACAAGGAGACAAATATAGATAAAGCCAGAGATAGATGAGAGTCAGAGGATATACAGAGCTCAGATCAACTGGGTTACACATTTTTCCAGTCCTCATTTGTGTTTTAACTCCCTCTACCAAAGGCTATGTTCTGATTTGGCATGTAGGCCTATGTGCATACATTGTATATTCTATTCTAGCCTCTTTTACAAAGAGGGGAGGTTTGGTTTCAAAGTTGCTGGGACACATAATGGGGTTTAAATATGTTAAAGGCATAGTTTGGATTGTTTGAAGTGGGGTTGTATGACTTATCCAGTGTATTACCTACAGTAAATGGCGGTTGGCACGCCCCCAGTTTGGAGAAGCAGTCAGGAGTACCGACACTGAAGCCAAGCAATGTACTGCTATAGACGGGGGCACCAGCTAAAAATATTTTAGCAGCCTAAAAAAAAGGCCTAGCCTACCTAAAAAATGAATCAGTTTAAGTGTATGCTATATTTAGAATATTTGACCTTGCCGTCAGACGCTCAGAAGCCACTAGACTCCTTTGACAAAAACAGTAATTTGACCTTGAAGAACACGACAGTTGCGGGTCCCCCGCTGACTAGCTAGTTAGTTTTGGTTGTTAGTTTTGTTAGTTTTTAACCCTTTAACCCTTTAACCCTTTAAAACACCAAAGTCACACAATAACACACTTGTACATTATTTCTGTCTGAAGAAGAATAGGAAGGCTAGCTAATTGTGATTTTAGTTGGAATTTATGAAAGATATATTTAAACTAAATGATGTCCTTACGTACCTGCAGCTGCATTCCTTTTCCAGCTGCTGCCTCTATGTGGCATTAATCACCCTCCATAGTGTAGTTTCTCTCATCCCCAGTGGATGTCGCTGCTGACACTGGTACCCACATCGTCTGTCAGTCTGTCTGGCAGGGATGGGGGGATGAGAGAGAGAGAGAGAGAGAGAGAGAGAGAGAGAGAGAGAGAGAGAGAGAGAGAGAGAGAGAGAGAGAGAGAGAGAGAGCACCTCTGCCGCTCTTCCTGCCGCCTCTCCTGTGCGCAGCGCTCCGGCCCGGCCGCTCCTTCCTTCCACATTTCCTCCCCACAGCTGGCTCTCTCCTCTCGGATGCTGTCTCTGCCTTCTCCTCTCACACACATCGCATTGGACCAAATATTTCGGATGGTGGAATGACCTACTACCTGTTTTGCATGGTCTGAATTTCGGGAAATTCGCACGTCGGAAAGGAGGGGAGTGAAGACGGGAAAAGGAGACTCTCCATCCCCCGAGGGAATTTATTTTACAGTAAGCAGGCGCAATATCATTCCAGTTTCCTCATTCCGCTCGTCTCACACCTCCCATCTGTGCAAATGCTGAAAAAAAAAGCTAGAATGTGACAGCCTGGTGGGAACATGGCTGGCTGCTGTATTTTTGTTCGAAGTGTGTGCCAGATGTTTTTGCTATTTTATGTCAGTTTATTCCGAGGCGTGGTATGGGTTGTGTTTTTATTATGATGGCTAAATGGCTGTGGTGCGCTTGTATTGCTCGTGGACTGAAAATGGAAACCCCCCCTATATCAGCTAGACTCGCCATCCATCCATCCGTCTATCAGAGGGTGTGTGTGTGTGTGTGTGTGTGTGTGTGTGTGTGAGTGTGTGTGTGGGGAGGGGGGGGGGGGGGGCGGCCACGAAAACCTTATTACTTTCAGATTGACCTAAATGTGAGCGATATACGTACGACTATCACAGGTGGCAGCGGCTCATCGTGACGGCTCCACCGTCTTTGTGTTGCCTTTGCAGGGCGATGCTGGGACGATCAGAAAATGGGTTTCCTTCTCAGCCATCACCAGCCAGGCATGTGAACTGGATGAAGAGCACCTTGCTGCCTGTGTGCTCCGGCCTGCCTGCCTCAGGCTGCTTGAATCGCTCCACAAAAAAACACCACAGTGTGTTTCTGATCATCAGCTCCAGGCTGTTTCTCCTCCCCACTGTAGAGTCATTAATCTCATTCATCATCACTTTGCCAAGATTACTGTTTCAACAGAGAGCATCATCATGTTTGCTTATGGTAATTGTGTGTGGATTTCTGCTCTGTGACCTGGCAGAAATTGGGGCCTGCTTGTGCCTACTGAATTAGCCCTCATATGTAGGCCTATATCCTGTGCATGGCAGTTTATGAAGCCTCACTTAAAGTTAAACCCGGTGCGGGTCTCTTAAGGGATACAGTGTTGTGGATCACAGATCACTCCCACGATGGTGGAGCTACCCAGTCCTAATAAGTAGTTTAATGTGATGGACATCGGGGGGTTGGGGGAAGCCAGAGAGATGCTTCTGATTAGGCCAGCAGAGCAGATTGTGTTTGGCAGTGAAATGTCTAAATTAAATTTATTATCAACAGGCTGCCTGAATTTATATTGACCATTGTGCATGTACAGTATGTTGTAGCAGATGTTTATTATTAGGTTTGGGAGAAAACAACATGACGAAGATCAATGGATATGGCAGCCTACAAATGAGCTTACTAGTGAGATGTGTTCATATTTATTGAGGCGGCTGGTAGAGAACAGATTCTAGTTCCTCTGCCTTTTAATCTATGTATCCTGTGGGTGCAAACTAGACCAATGACGAGTCCTATAGCTCTTATTACCTCCAACAAGGAGGTTATGTTTTCAGTTTGGTGTGTCTATTTTTCTCAATTTTGAAGCGGGTCTGAATCATGGGACAGATAGGCTACACAAGTTATTTTTCCCTTTCGTTAACATTGCGAGATGCAGGCATTTGTGCTGCATTCATGTGGTATCGGAATAATTGGAAAAAAATAGTTCCTGACTTAATTCACATTGCATTAACATTGTGCGATATGACATGCCTTAGCGTGCCCTTCTACGTTTGCTGCTGTGTTTTAAAGGAGAACTCCGGCCAATTTTTACGTTAATCTTGCTAAATATAACTATGCGAGACCTGTCTATAGCAAAAACAGTTAGCGCAACAGCACCTACCTAGACGGAGCTGCTGCAGCTAATGCCCACCGCTCCCACTTAGCTAAACGGCAGTTATGGGGGCATAAATGAAATAGTGCCTTTGTGTATCTTAACAGACACAAAATGCAATTAAAATGTCTGTGTAACATGAACATGACAACAAGATGCATTTTCAACATTCACCTACCCTGTTAGCTGCTAGCTAGCTAGCTGTCGTCTGGGACGAGAGAGTGTTCAGTCAGGCTTCAGTAATAATCATCATGCAGCAGTCCCGTGTGTATTTGTAGCATATATATGGATATATATGATATATATCCATTTTGTGTGTGATCCATCTGGCGTTGGAGAGTAGTATTCTCTGCCGACAACAATCACGAGAGCGCCCGCTGGTCTGGAAGATGTCCTCCGGAGGACCGGTGATGCCTTCGTGGCACAACACCCACATGAACACCACCAGTTGCCAGAAATGCGTGATCTTGGAGCAGCTGCTTCATCTGCCTGTTGCCCCTCTGTCTGTCTGTCTGGTTCTTTCCAACTCTTGTGAGGCCAGTTCTTCGTCTGTATACTCGGGTTTGAATAAATAAGGACGACCATCAAACTCAAAAGCCTCTTCCATATGTTCAATATCTTCGATATTCTCCATAGTTACGCTACTCCAAGCTTCTTCCCTTGTGAACACCTCCGCTCTTCACGCTACACTGTACGCTCCTCCGACCTACACTGTTATTTATCTTGCCACAACTGAATTCACACGGGACTTCAGCACGAGACTGCCGCTAGCCGTCTGTTAGTGTTTTACTGAACAAGGCACAGGCATAATTCTGCCTGTTTCCATGTAGTTACATAGTCAATAATATGCTCATAACCACTAGAGCGCTCAATTACTATTTTTGAGGGGAAATAAACCAAAAAAAACCGCCACGAATGCATCACCGGTCCTCCGGAGGACAGCCACGACCAGCGGCCCTCTCGCGATTGTTGTCGGCGCGGCAAGCGAGTACTGCGGGCAGGAAGCAGAAGCAAGGCCGCCGGTCGGACACTACCACAACGATCCACACGGCAGAGAATACTACTCTCCAACGCCAGATGGATCGCACACAAAATGGATATATATCATATATATGCTACAAATACACATGGGACTGCTGCATGATGATTATTACTGAAGCCTTACTGAACGCTCTCTCGTCCCAGATGACACAGACATTTTAATTGCATTTTGTGTCTGTTAAGATACACAAAGGGACTATTTCATTTATGCCCCCATAACTGCCGTTTAGCTAAGTGGGAGCGGTGGGCATTAGCTGCAGCAGCTCCGTCTAGGTAGCTGCTGTTGCGCTAACTGTTTTTGCTATAGACAGGTCTCGCATAATTATATTTAGCAAGATTAACGTAAAAATTGGCCGGAGTTCTCCTTTAAGACTGTGGTTCTAGTGTTTGTACTGACTCTTCACTTTCAGCAGTAGGCCTAGTTCCCAACATTTTTGGCTTGTTACCCTTTAAAGGAGCAGTTCAACATTTCCAGAAATATGCTTATTCGCTGGGCGTGAAATAAGAAAATGGATGCTTCTCTTATATTTGTATGCTAAATATAAAGCTACAGCTATCAGCTGGTGAGCTTAGCTTAGCATAAAGTATGAAAGTCAGGGCAAACAGCAAGCCTGACCGTCCAAAAGTAACACAACCAACTCTTGTTTGTACCGACGCCAAAGTGTAAAAACAATAGTGGTTCAAGGGGATTGTGTGCAGGATTATTTATTGGCTGAGTGCACTGACTTCCGAAGTCCAAACTGGTTGCATGGCAACATGAACGTGATGACAGCTTCATATTTAAAGGACAGAAAAGTGCTTTCAATCTTCTCTTCTAACTCATGGTGTGAAAACAAACTTTTGCTTTAAAACTAAGTAATGTATACTCGTAACCTCTTGTCACAGGTTGCATATGTCTGTGTTCTGAGCCACGTGATGTTACTTTCTTAGGTTTATTCAAAGAGTTTTTACAGACCTAAAGAGATAAAACTATACCTTATTTTGAAAAAAAAGTAAAGATAAGAAAGAAGTCCGAATGTAAGCATCTTGTGACCACTCAGAATACTCTTGTGACCCCTTGTGGGGTCCCGATCTTCATGTTGGGAACCACTGATTCCACACTATCTGGCCCCACAATCCAAAATAGATATCCGTATCAATGTTTTTATACAAGCTCTTAACATGATCACAGTTTCAACTCCTTGTCTCCAGTATTCATTTGGTCTGCCACAGTGCACACAAACAGCTTGAGGTAAATGACTGCTACAAGCTAGATTAGCAACATCTCAAAGCCGAGCTCTAAGCACTTAACACACACACAGGTGAAACTGCCAGCCAGTGTTCCTGTCACACAACATTTAACTGATCAAAGAGTTGCTCTACCCAAATGTTGCTGCATGTGTTCCTGTAACACACTGAACAGCATTACAGGAAGCCCGAAGTCTTCAGAGTGCATTCACCTGCTACTCTGGGGTATAATAGAGTACCCCCCACCCCCCCCACACACACACACACACCTCCAAACCCCTCTCTCCATTCCTCTGTCTAATTGCCAAAGATTCATGGTGGAGTGACCCTATAGTTGCATCCCTGGTGAAAAGTGATGCCATGGTCCAGAAAGGTGCTGAGAGCGTGTTCTCATCCTTTTCCATAGACTCGCCTCAGCTGCTGCAGCCTCAACAGGCTTCATTAAGTTTTTATATTAAGAAGATGATACATGAGATGTGGATAAACTCTTAGTAACCTCTCGCTTAGACTGATCCGAAATGTGAATTACTGCCGCTGTGCAACATCTACAGTCAAAATATTTTGTATCTATTGCTCTCACGGTCTAGACTATTACAATTAACACATTAAACTTCAGCTCACAGGACTGTGATATAGAACTGTGTCCAAGGGGGCAAAAAAAAGTGAAAGTGATTGCACCTGGATTGTTGTTATTAATCTGTCATTGCACACGGAAATGTGTGCAATGTGCACAGCTACGGTATAAAGGGTAGGCCCGGGTAAGTTGAACCAGGATAGGACTGCTTGGCCATCTTGCCCATTAGGATTCTTTTTAGTGATATCACCATGTTCCCAGATCTCAGCAAAAAACACTGTTATTGTACCCAATGGAAATGATGGCCAAAACTGTGACAATAATAATAAATAAATAAACCCAAACTGTCCTTTAACCTTGTAGTAAGCCAATTACAATGACTGCTTCGAAGGTAATTCAAAATTATGTTGCATGCCAGTTAGTCTCGCTTTGCCAGACCATCCACACGCTGCGGAGCGGAGGAGGGTCTGGCTAATCCACACAGCATTCCGGGATGGCAGAAAAACGTGCTCTGGCATTTCTTTAAACCAATCCCAATCGTCATGGGCGGTGCTAAGCTCCACACGGAGCCGCTGTAAAATAGTAGTGCGAGAGAAAACTCAGATTAGACAGACAGTCTAGCTAACTGTCAGGATTTACCCTGCAGAGATCTGAGGAGCAGTTAACCATAGTCCTCAGAAATCAACCAGAGTTTAAAATTCCAACACAAATAAAGGGGAAGGAAACGGACATTGGCAAAAATACATGCATCCGGTGGAATTTCCTGCAGCACTGGAGCAATCCCGGAAGTGAAACGTCAAGGGTATAGACTACATGCCAGTAAGCAGTATGTGTCATTGATAAAAAGGTGTGGCGATCAGCACTTTAATCTGTTAGTATTCAAAGTGTTATGTAACAACAAAAATCCAAAGCTGTTAGATCATATGTGCTTAAACTGCAGGCACATCTGTCCAAAAACATATTCAATGCCTCAAGGAGTACAGTGTAGAAAATTCAAGAAGAAACTGCAGTGAGAAAAAAAAAAAAACATCCTCCACTAGTTGAGACTAGCCATCAGGGATACTACAGATACTGTATAAAGTATGGCGTTGACAAATACTTAATTACAACCCCAAATCAGAAAAAGTTGGGACAGTATGGAAAACACAAATAAAAAAAGAAAGTAGTGATTTTTTTTTTTTTCCAAAAAAACAAAATTCCTATTTTGGTTCTTGCAACACATTTCAAAAAAAGTTGGAACAGTAAAGCATTTACCACTTTGTAATGTTGCCATTCCTTTTCACAACACTTAAAAAACCTTTAGGGACTGAAGACACCAAGTGATGAAGTGTTTCAGGTGTAATTTTGTCCCATTCTTGCTGCAAACAAGTCTTAAGGTGGGCAACAGTACGGGGTCTTCGTTGTCGCATTTGGCGCTTCAAAATGCGCCACACAGTCTCTATTGGAGACAGGTCGGGACTGCAGGCAGGCCAGTCAAGTACCCGTATCCTCTTCCTCCGCAGCCAGGACTTTGTAATGTGTGCAGAATGTGGTTTTGCATTATCTTGTTGAAATATGCATGGACTTCCCTGGAAAAGATGTCTTCTTGAAGGCAGCATATTGTGCTCCAAAATCTCTATGTACTTTTCAGCATTAATGGTGCCATCACAGAAGTGTAAGTTAGGGCACTGACACAACCCCATACCATGACAGACCCTGGCTTTTGGACTTGTTGCTGATAACAGTCTGGATGATCCTTTTCTTCTTTGGTCTGGAGCACACAGCGTCCATTTCTCCCAAAAAATACCTGAAATACTGATTCATCTGACCACAGTACACGTTTCCACTGTGTGATGGTCCATCCCAGATGCCTCCGAGCCCAGAGAAGTTGACGGCGCTTCTGGACACTGTTAACATAGGGCTTCCTTTTGGCACAGTACAGTTTTAACTGGCATTTGTGGCTGTAACTACGTATTGTGGTACTTGACAAAGGTTTGCCAAAGTAGTCCTGAGCCCATGTGGTGATATCGCTTATAGATGAATGACGATTCTTGATGCAGTGCCGCCTGAGGGATCGGAGATCACGGTTGTTCAGCTTAGGCTTGCGCCCTTGTCCTTTATGCACTGAAATTCCTCCACATTCCTTGAATCTTTTAATTATGTTATGCACTGTTGAAGGTGAAATAAGCAAATGTCTTCCTATCTTTCTTTGAGGAACATTTTCTCACGTATTTGTTGGCAAACTGGCGATCCTCGGCCCATCTTTGCTCCTAAATGACTAGACCTTTCTTGGATGCTGCTTTTGTACCAAATCATAATTACAATCACCTGTTGACATCACCTGTTTCAAATCACATCATTATTTAACCAATTTACCTGATTACTAGCCCTAAATTGCTCCTGTCCCAACCTTTTTTGGAATGTTTTGCAGGTCTGAATGACAGGAAAGGATGTATATTTACAAATTAAATTAAGTTGACCAGACAAAACATGAAATATTTTGTGTTCACATTGTCTGCCATGAAATACAAGTCAAAGTACATTTAGAAATCACTACTTTCTTTTTTTATTTGTGTCTTTCATACTGTCCCAACTTTTTCTGATTTGGGGTTGTAGTATGAGACATCCTATGACCTACTTTTGTAGCAGCATTACCATGATTTAGTAACTTCAAAGTTGGAGTTGTTTTTCATGAGTGGTATTTCATCTACCCCCTGTAGAAGCAGCTATATTTAACTGGGGAATTGGTGGTGGTGATGGTAGCACAGTATTAGTCGAACGGAAAATAATTGTGATTATGTAAATACTTAACACATTTGTATAAAATTAACAATATTTCATAATATCTCACATGTACTGCATACTATCACTATCAGTATACTGCATTTGCACCCTTATTTTATTCCTTGTCGCTACCTATGTGAATCAGCCATCTATTGTCCAAACCCAATAATCTCTGCTGATAACTTTGCTGAGAGAGAGAGAGAGAGAGAGAGAGAGAGAGTGTTGCCAGGTCATTGTATTCCAATCATGGCTGCATCTGATTCATATCGCAGCTGGCGCCCCCCCCCCCTTCAGTGAGTAGATGGGGATGATAGGTTGCCTGGTCAACAACCTCTTTATTCCTTGAACCGTTCAGAGCAGAAAGACAGTAGGAGATGCAGTCAGTGACATCATGGCCCACGTATACTTGCAAGGCATATATATATATATATATATATATATTCTTTTTTTATTTTAATTTTTTTATTTATGTAGCACTTTTCAAAGCATTATAAATTGCTTCAAACAATTAAAGGAAAGCTAAAGATAATAGTAACATATGGGTCATTCCTGTTATAGAGCAACATTTCTGTTCCCATGAATGACTTCCTTCTATTTTCTTTTAAATGAATCAAATATTAATAACAAATGGCTTGAATTACAGATAAAGGTCTTTTTTATGACATAAACACAGAAAAATGCACATTAAAAATACTTTACCTAACAGCTTTTTTTCGGTGCTTGATTTCCCCAGTGCAAAGTAATCAACTTCTTCAAGGAATATAAGCCATCAAATTATAATTAACTCAGAATACTCTTTTATTATTTTATAGACCATGTTAAACTCTCTGATTATATATACATTTCATGAAGAACTACCGTTACTTTTGACAATTTTAATCAAATACTGTGTGTCCCTGAAATCATTTTCCACCCTGTTAAGTTTGTAGTTTCTGTAATGTGCACAATATTATTGACATTAGGTCTGGCAATACGAGTCATTTAGAGCCGGTAAACCTAGTCCACACATGCAAAATGAAATTATATTGGTGGGATGTGTAAGTTTGAATCTGATCCAAATCTTACCATATCATTATCCTGGTGACTTTTTTGTAGATAAATCTAGTAACCCCCACTCCCTAAAAAAAAAAGTAGGAATAAAAGAATGATGAGCCGTTCTTTTGAGAGGAACGGAGCCATAAGATCTGTCTCCCTTTAAAGAGCTGTGTTTCCCATCCCTTCTGCCCATGGCAACTACAGAATGGTAAAAGTTAGGTAAAGATCCTTGTTATGGTAAATAAACTAGTGTAAAATTTAGGAAAGGTTAGGCAACTATGTGTGTTGTTAAAGTTAGGAACAGATCTTTGGTTACATTTAGGGTTAGGACTGGGTATCGTTCAAAAATGCGGTACCAATCAATGCCGGTACCCGGTGCCGGTACCGATACCAATACCGTGACTTCGATACCGGTTCCTAAACGATACTTTTTCCCATACCAATTTTATAAAACAAAAAGAAATTACAACATTACACATTACGGCACAAATCTTTTTATTTATTTTTCAGCTCCTACTACGTGAGCCCCATCTCTGTGTGTAACATAGTTTGTCCTGCCTGCCTCTGTGACGTGCAGCGTTATATAGACAGTCAATCACAAACAGTATTAGATCTTGGTAGAAGCATGCTGCATGCTTATTGGCTCACTGACGCTGATGAGATTTACTCCTTAGGTATTGAAATGTGGTATTGAATGACGAGGCATTTTTCGATACTTGATACTTTAGAGGCAATTCGGTCGGTGCCTAAAAAGTATTGAATTCGGTACCCAGCCCTAGTTAGTCTTAAAGCAAGTGAAAAGTGCAGGTCTGTAACAGGATGCAAACTCTGGTCTCCTGCATCAAACTCAGGCACACTACACACCTGTCCACAAACCCAACCTTCAGACCCTTGTTACATAAAGAGGACACAACTTCCTGCATTTAAAACCAGGTTAGAGACCAGGTTACTGGACTAACCAGGTGAAGATCTAAATTAAGTCAGTGCTGGAGGTCTAACAGAGCCAGTGTTGACCCACATTATATACGTAGTACATTAATACCTACATCACTGATCAGGTGCAAAAATCCGGTGACAGAGTGACCACCGACTATTTCCTCTCTCTGCAGCTTCCACTTGTGGGTCCGGCTGTTTCACTAATGGATGATGACAAATAACAGCTGCACTTTGCTTCCCTGTCTCAGGCACTGAGTGGTTTACCCTCTTCTCCGCTGCCCTATAGGTGAATGGAGTACAGCAGGAGCTATGGAGAGGGTAATGGTTGTTTGTCGGACACATCATTTTTTCACTTGAGTTTTGTTCATTTCACTCGATGGTTGAGTGTGCACTCCGGAAAACTCTGAGTGCAAAATCACTTTGCACCAATATTTACAATGGCACCTATTGGGTTGTGTATTAAACAGACCCTTGAAATTGAAAATGCGACCATGTCCTCACTCAGTTGAATAAGATCCTTTAGTTCAATTTAGTATTTCAAACATACATGGAATACCTGCTCAGCCAAAAGAGCCCCAAACTATTTTCTTTTTTTTTTTATCACTGCAGCAATGAATACATGAGAGGCATCTCTATGTTGAACCAAGTTCAGACCAGGGATGTCATCATTGTTTCAGTGAGTCCACCATCTTCTCGGTGTCTGGCAAAGCTAAGACCCTGTGTGTCCCTCTTCACCGAGGGACACAATAATACTCCTCCTAATCCACCTCTCACTGCATTGCTCACCCAATCAATCCCCTGTGGAGTGGGACGTTGCCAAGTTGCGGTTGCCAAGTTGTGGTTGCTGTGGCAACAAGAACTTGGGTTTGCTGTGATGTCAGCCAGGTGCGGTGTGGCAGTTTGGGCTCTAACAAGGCCGACCCTTGTTGGGGATAATGAGCGAGATTGTGCTGTCATGGCGATGACTCTTTCTGTGTATGAGGGGAGGTCAGCGAGAGGCGACTCCCAATTAGCTTGGAGTGTGTGAGGGAGACGGTAAGTGGGTGGGTGGGTGTCTGGGTGGGTAGGAGTGGGACGGGAATATTTTCCCCTTCTGGTTTCTTACTGTATGTTTGTGTGTGGACAAATGCTCATGTGTAACAAATATTAAAAACACATTCACGTTTGCGGCATATAAAACAATTGAATGGCCATTGAAAAAGATTTATTTAAAAAGGAGAAAACTATTTAGGGCTGGGATACATTACCTGAGTTATAATACCAAAAATCTTTTTTAAAACTACTCTTCACAAATGAAAAGTAATCGCATGACTTTTGTTACTCAGCACAGCTCCGTCAAAGGTGCCTTAAACAAGTCCAAAATCGGAAACCTGCTTTGTTCGTGTGGTGTTTCGCGTCTGCCATTTTGTTAGCTTCCTCTTAGATGCATTACGATCTGTCACCTGTTTGCAAGTTTTTTATAGAGGTAACGCCCAGAAAGGTCCCGAGCACAGCAGAATAAGAAAATACAGGCAGTGGGCAGGAGCTTTGCTGATACATACATCACAACACACTTAGTGGGTCATACATGATGATTTAGAGGGAATATTTGAAGTCTATTGTGTTTTAGGAAAATCCTACTCATTGTGCTTTAAAATAGGCACGTTAGCCTCTGGTGACTGCACACAAGTCCCATCCTTACAGTGAAGCTGTAGGTTTAACTAACACTCAAACTCCAAACCAAACCAGCTAATATCTGAACGTAGGCTTACCAGTGACTAAGGTAGCAAACCAGCTAAGAACCTACAACATCAGCGCTACACCAAGCTAACACGTACCGAAGTCTGTCCATTGAACACAGAGAGAGCAAACGGTATATATTTAGAATGTTCAATTAAGGAATATGTATGCGTTATACTATATACTTGCTTGCTATTTACTACCTCAGCCATTACCAACTTTGTTCAGATTATTTTCAGACTTTAAATCAAGTGTCAGCATCAGCCATCAAAGCAAGGTCTCAAAGCTCTACAATGAATGCAGAATGAACATGCAATATTAGGCCGGCTTCACACTGGCTGCGTGGCGTGAGTGTAGCGTTTCTGTTGCGTGGCGGCTGCGTGGATTTTTCTGTCTTTTCACACCAGAAACGTGTCTGCTGCTAGCCTTGTACAGTATGTTTCTCATTGATAAAATGCACTCAAGCAGCAGTATACTTCATTTTAAACATAAATATATACTGATTTGATTACAGCAAAGACAACATCGGCAGTATTGACGGCAAAATAGGCTACAAAATATTTTGTTCTGTATTGACAGGTGCAATATTTGAAAATTGATAATTATTTGTTATTATTTTTTTAAATCACATTTATGTCAAAACCTAGAGACTTTCAAACATCAAAATGTCATTTATTAATATGTATTTGTGTCAAAATGACATATAAACATCTTTTTGTATTCTATTTTGCCTGGAAGCGCTTCCAACACGCTTGCGTGTTGCGTGAAAAATAGGTCCTATTTCTAGCATGCACACGTTTTTGGCGCGTGTCACGCAGGCAGTGTGAAAGCTCTAACCTTTTAACATGGGAGCCGAAATAAGAATGGACACGCCACGCACCTGACCTGCTCACGCTACGCAGCCAGTGTGAAGCTGGCCTTAGAACTATCTTTGATTCTTCCCAATCAATGCCTTTTATTTACCTCTCACAATTTCAGTGGACTGAACATGACAAACATTAGGTACCCAAGCTTACAGACCTACAGCATTTACCTGCTCAATCAATTTATCACTGCAAATACCAGTTGTTCTTTTAATTTGTATGCTCAAATGTAAGTGTGACTTTGCATGCCCTTGTCTTTGTGCATGTGTGTGCTGTGTGTGTTTTGCAGTGGGTGGGCGTTGGAGGACTGGCGGCAGCCTGACAACCACTCTTTGTTCTCACATGCCTTTCAGCATTTATGAACTCTTAAGCGTAAGTGGGCCTAACATAATTATAAATGAGCTTTTCTTATCCATAATGCTGCTGAGAGAAAGCCATTATGTCCTGCGGAGCGTTTTGGAGCTGTGAAGTTAGAAAGAATGACAAATTGTGGTGGTCAAACATCCATTCATCACTTATCACCTTGATGAGAACAATTCCCACTTTGCTTTTTTTCCCTGATTGTGTTGTTATTTTTTGCCCCCTTGTGTTTTTTTTTCAGGCTTTGGTCCTTTTTGTGTCCAGTTTAATAAAACAATACATTTACACTTCATAGTGGCAATTAATTGATTAGATTACACATCTAACATTTGTTTCAACTTATTCCAGTGATGGAGATTAGTGAAAGTGTTATTTTGTTCTTTGTCCCCAACCACCCCACCCTCCTGGGCGCCATTGTTTAGTACCCTGCTGGTTGTTTCCTTTTTGCTGACATGGTGGTTTGTGTGGCTCCTGTTGCAGACTGCATGGTGTCAGTGTAAACCTTTGCTTCAGGCCGTGTCCTTGATTGTTTCCTGACCAAAAACATTTCCATTTTTCTAATCCCCAAAACTGAACTGAAGTGAACATTTAATGTGAGGAAATGACCGTTCGACCAATTAAATATAAAGATGGCAAAAAGACCCCCAAACGATGGTTTTTATTTTATAAGCATTTTCTTTTAACTTTGAAGGGGCATTTTGGTGCCCAAAGCCCTCATTAATTCCTAACCCTGTGCAAGCATTTGCTTGCTTGCAGGTTTTGTATGAGTAGGTTTGTGTGTGTGTACGCGTGCAGTAGAGGAAGTGGCGTAAGGCCAGTGTAGCCCAGCTTTGTCTGGCTTTAATGCCTCTTCATTCATCGTACACACATCGAGCCAGCACCCTGACAGCAACTAATCTCCTCTTTATCTTAAAGGTCTGCTCAGCACTTTGGTGTCCCATTCAGACGGGTGCAAACCAAAGATTTGCTGCACTCCTAGTTGACTGCTCTATGTCTGTTAGTAAGGAGGTTGGTTTAGCTCCAACCTATCTCTAACCTAGCTGTAGTAGAATTTTCAGACATGTCCAGATATAGTAGTGTCACTTTCCTTTCCAATGAAGGGCACTGTGTTTCATTAGAATACATTTCTAGAGGGACAGTATGTCTTTGCATGGGTACAAGCAACGCTATCGCCAGACAAGAACGTCAACATTAGATGATTCTGCTGAGCCATACTGTAGATTACTAATGGATGGATTGCCATGGCATTTGCTAAATATATTCACAATAACCAGAGAATGAATCCAATGTTGCCCTAATTACTGTTAAGACCCCTTTAGCAATTTTGTTTAAAAGAAAACACCTCGTGACAAATCAAGCAGCTTTTTTACAAAATGGCAAAGCATTGATCTCCATTTTTTGTCCGGGGATCTCCTTTGTTTTTATTCTACGTGCTTTAATTTGACTGATTGAAGTTTCATTTAAAATACACGTCTCCAGAAGTGAGTTTTATTCATGGTGTTATGACACTTTAGTTTGACAGTCTATACAATAGCATACATAAACAGTTTTTCCTTGGCCTATATATCTACTGTGAATAGTTACAATAGGAATTCCCATGCTGATATGAAAATTAGGATGTGACGTCATCTACCGACTTTAGAGCAGGCTTTAGCTACTTCCTACGTAAGATTTTCATCATGTCAAAATTCTTATTCGTCCAATACTTTGGATTTTGACCAAATACCTGCAAAACTATGACATTCCCATTTTTGCCAGTGAAGGGTCACTGGGTTATCCTTTCACACTTATGAAAGAATGATATGGATTAGGTCTTGTTTCCATTAACCTTAACACTAGAGTTATCCTTCATTTACATTTTGTCACAGCAATATTTAGCATGAGGTCATGAGTGTGCAAACATTGTTTTTTTTTGTGCTTCGATGATATGAGTCATCAGATTTGTTGATTTATCAAACAGCCCTGGCAATAAATTACCTGCCAATATTTTTCCTGCTCACAATGAACAAACTTTTGATATCCAGGACAAAGAAAAAAGTACTTGTGGATCTTTTTTTCTCCGAAACGCACATTGACAAAACTAATTAGCTGGAAAGGTCTTGCTATGAGATATTTAGACACAAAAGGATGGTGTTTCCAGTCACCGGCTGTGAAATTACCGCCGGCTCACAAGGCCACGCCCATGCTGTTTGTGCAGCGATCTGGATTTGTGATTAGATGAAAGGAGTGCTGTCATTGATCTGCCTGGCTGGGGGTACACACACTGATGCAAGCAATATAAACCCACCTGAAACTCAACTTTTAGTAAATGAGAATATGAATGCTTTTCTAAAATCTCTAGTGTGTGTCAGTGGTGTTTTGTTACATTTACCATAATCTCTATAAACAGATATCTGCATATGAATGTAGAATCTGTAGGCAACGGGACAAGATCTTGGTATCGTAAGTGTTCTGGTTTCCATTTGTAGTCCGTTTGTAGTTTGGGTAGTATTGACCAATCACGTTTGAGCTTTAGTTGAGGTTATTCAGCTTTTGGGGTCCCTTTTTTTCAGCTGTACAGCCCAAACTGAGAAATCTTGGTGTTATATTTGATCATAACATGTATTTTGATCAACATATCAAATCAATTTCTTTCAGTTAAGAAACATTGCCAAACTTAGAGCTGTTATTTCACATTCTGAGCTTGAGATGATCATTCATGGTTTTATATCATCCCGGCTTGATTACTGCAACTCCATTTTCACCTGTCTCTGCAAGGCGTTCCAGGACCATCTACAACTGGTCCAGAACTCTGCTGCAAGGCTGTTGACCAGGACCAACAGGATGTCGCGCATCACTCCTATTTTATGCTCATTGCATTGGCTTCCAATCAAGTTCAGGATCCTTCTTCTGATTTTTAAAGCTTTGCATGGTTAGGCACCTGTGTATATCTCGGACCTGCTCCATCCGTACACTACTAACAGGTCCCTCAGGTCTTCTAACCAGGGATTACTGGTGGTCCCACACACTCGCTTAAAAACTAAAGGTGACTCTTCCTTTGAAGTGTTGGCTCCAAACCTGTGGAACGCCCTTCCAATTGTCTCATGTTCTGCAGTCTCTGTTGATGCTTTTAAAAAGCAGCTGAAGCTGACATGTTTAAATTTGCTTTTGACTCATGTTTGTAACTTTGGCTTTTAGGTCTTAATTTTTTTAATGATTTTCATTGGTCTTTCAATTCTTCTCTGCTTATTTTCTGTTGGATCCTACTGTATTTTTACAAATGTTTATCATGTGAAGCACTTTGTGACTTTGTCTGTAAAAGGTGCTATATCAAATAAACGTATTATTATTATTATTATTATTATTATTATTATTATTATTATTATAGTTGCATGTAGGCAAACAGTCCGTGTGGAGAGCAAAAGAGGCAGAACACATTGGCAGAAATGCAAGCGTGGAACCTAATGGCTATCGTCTGACGATGATTTAGCTTTAAAAAAAAAGTATTTACATTCATATGCAGATAGCAATCCGCTCCCGACTCCATTCTTGCATCTCAAGTTATTAATTGGACTGTAAACAATGACCAGCGCACAGAAGAGATCTCTAGGCCTGGATATCCGCTGGCTACAGTGGAACCCCTGAAATATAGGCTAAATCATCGTCAGAGCAATTGCTGATTCTGTTTTTACTGTTATATCACACGATTATATTTAATGCTGAGTCCTTGCATATTTGGAAACTTATTAGAATACAGATTGAAATTGTTGAAGTTATTATTTTTCATCAGTTCATCTGGGACATAGAAAATATTGAGGTATTTTAATCAGCTTTTATGTCAGAAAGAAAACAGAACATTTACACTTGGGAAATATAATGAGATGGAAATGAAATGAAATCAAAGATGCTTGTACTTTTTATAACCCTTGTGAATCAGCAATTGGACACTCTTTGTCAGCTATGTGGGACTTTTTTGGGTGTTTTATCACCAGACCCAGTCAGGCAAAAACAGCTCCAGCATTTGGCAGCTGCTGATAGAAAATGTCATACACTGCCTACTTAAAGACAGGACTAGAAGCCAGAATGAGCTTCTGAACATAGCTCAAAGAATTTTTTTTCTTTCTCTCAGACCTTCAAACTTTGACTAATAAGGATTTGTCAGGTTGAGCTTAGCGTTTCACTGATGACTAAGCATTGTGTCTGACCGAGAGATGAAGAGACTTTGCAGTTTATTGGCTAAGGGTCAAATCCCTCAGAGATTTTCACTCAGCTGGCTAACATACTGCACTCCATGTGTTCAAGTACGCAAGTTACAGCTGGGAATTCCTTATTTGCACTCCTCTCAGCTGCTGTCGTAAAAAAACAGTGTGTCCTTACTTATCTTAGCCTTCAGGCTAAGTTAATGAGCGTCATTGATTTGTTGCATTGAAATAACAGTGTCCTCAGTTAACTCCCTTTCAGCTTAATTAATGGAAGACATTGATCAGACAATGCTGAGCTGGATGTGTATCTGCAGAGCCAGAAATGTATGTTATAGGTGCTTACATTAATATTCATCACATTTTGATTGCCAAACAACTTTTTATTTATACAAGGAGTCATGTTGCATTTACAGGCATTTAAGATTTATGTGCTAAGCCCTTACGTAGGCATGCAAACATGCTCACAATGGCAATGCTAACATGTAGGCTAATGATTACATCTTAGTTTAGCATTTCAAAACACTAACATTTGGTAATTAGCACTTAACACAAAGTGCAGCTGTGAGAACATACATGTCTATACCAAATTTGATAACCATACATCCAATAGTTATTGAGACATTTCACTTAAATGTCCCATATTATGCAAATTTTCCAGTTCATACTTGTATTTTTAGGTTTCTCCTAGAACATGTTTACATGTTTTAATGTTTAAAAAACCCTCTATTTTTCTCATATTATCTGAATATACAGTACCTGTATTCACCCTCTGTCTGAAACGCTCCGTTTTAGCGGCTGCCTTTTTAAGCCCCGCTCCCAATAAAGCCCAGTCTACCCTGATTGGTCAGTGTTTCCGGGACATGGAAATCTCACTTTTTGGGATCTTTAAATGAGAAATGTCAACCTCATGGTGGCACTAGAGCTAAAGTCAGGGAATAAGGATCTGTCCTTCGGGAACCATGAATATGTACAAAATATCCATGCAATCTATCAAACAGCTGTTCAGATATTTTAATCTGGACCAAAGTGGTGACCCAATTAAATTACTGACGTTGTTATCCATAGAACCTTGCCGCTAATATGGCTAAAAATCTACATTTTGTGTCCCAACTTATCATAATGTAATTATGTTTTGTTTTGTTACTGATACTGATCAACCAGGGTTTTTTTTGCTTCTCAGAATGTGCACATTTCTCCATCTCTTGACTCCACTAAAGATTTGTGTCTTTTCCACCTTCTTTACTCTTCTCATGTTTCTCCATTGGTTTCTCCCTTGCCTGTGTCTCCTCTCTCTGCATCTCTTCCTTCGAAAAGCCTCCATTTTAAAATTCTGACTGACAGAATTATTAGAACTTGATGCAACACATGTTTCAAATAATGTCATCTGTCTACCCTATGAAATCACAGTCATTTGTCTGCCTCATGGAAGCAGTTAGTGTTTTAGCCTGCTAGCTTTAGCACAGAGGGTACGTTTGTATTTACTGTGGAGCGTGAGCTAGTTATTATATTAAGTTTAAAGATATAAGGTCACTGTTATTATTGCTTTTCCTGTGAAATTCGGAGAATATTTGATGTGTGATAGTACGTGTCCATATATGCGTTGTTTTCACGGATGGGATCACCCCGCTTCCTAGCATTACACGCTACTGGGCAGTCCACCAGTTTCTCTTCACTGACCACTGACAAGCAAAGAAAAGAGTCTACACCCTCCTACAACCGCCATGGCTGCAGCTGATTGGACAAACACGTCACGTGGGGCTTGCTGCTCCCGAATTTCAAAATCGACCATAATGGTGGCTCGTTCTGAATACATTCTCGTATTTTACTAGAATAGTTCACTGAAACGTGTTTCTGAAAACATAGTAAGCGAGAAATAGGCCATGCTTTTGCTGAATCTGTCTTCATTTCAGATCAACAACGGTCAGTTTAAAAGATGTTCTGCAGCTTTTGAGAGGTGGTGAGCCGGACGCTCTTTATTTGCATAAAGTTGGCTGGATTCAATCTCCTGAAAAGGTGTATGTATGACACGCCAATTCGTATGGCATGATTTGCGTGTTATCAAGACGCATACTCACTTTTTAGTGTGTTTTTCCACGCCGTTTGGCGTCCATTGACCTACATTATGTTGCTAATGCGTAGCCATGGTGACTAGTATGTATGGACGAAAGTCCACATAAGGAGGTTGGTTGGGGTGGCGGATGGGTAAAACACAGGACTTTCACCTGGGACAGCGGGGATTGCGTCCTGCGTGTGTCGTTTGTCAGTTGTGTTTTTTTTTTAAGAAAGCCTTCCCCAATATTCTTTTCCTAAACCCAACCATCTTGTATTTTTCATGCGTGTGACGTTCTCTCGATAGTCTCACGATAGCACGGCCCGTTCTCGCGATAACATGGCACGTGGCTTGTATGTTTACATCCGCTGTATACAGCGTAGACATACATGATGTGTATGTTTACGCAAAGTCATGATGCCATGTTGCAAAGGGGGAGCGGGCAACTCGATGCCCCCGCTTCTCCAATGTCCCCGCAATACTGCCAGAACACATTGCACGGCTGCTCCCATAGAAATGAATGGGAAGCAGGGAAATGACGCTGAAAATGGACACACACCTTGACTCTTTCTTTTCTACTTAAATTTCCCCACATATGGGGATCTAGTCCCCTGCCACTTAACAGGTGTGGCTTAGGCCTGGCCTCTTAGGTTAAAGCATGGAGAGGAGAGAATATAAGACAGCAGAAATGGGAGTTAAGAAGTGGATACAAGTGCAAAAGGAGGCAAGAAGAGGCTTAATGTACGCAGTGAACATTCTTCACCAGTGACTGTGGAAGCCAGTGACACATGAAATATGAGAGACAGCAGCACTCTCCACTATTTATAGCACTGCAAGAGAGAAAGATAGAGAAAGGGGCCACACTACATACACTTCAGGGCAGAGTTGGCATCATTTTTTCATTCGCTAAAGAGGAATTACGCCCAATTTTTAGAATCCACAAATGTAGAGGCAATGGCATCGGACAGGCCAGTCCGTGTTGGTGAGCATATACAAGTTCCTTCCATAGTGAGAAGCTAAATAAGTCTCTGGCCATCAGTTTTCTATTTTAACTCACAGAGCTAAACAGATGCCCGAGGGAAGCACTGGTCGTGGCTTTGTGTTGTCACTTTGTGATGATTCAAACCCATCTGTAGCTTAGCTGTTTTTGTACAAACTGCTAAAAATGTATCAGTGCTGCTGGGGACGCAACAGCATGTCCTGTTCTGCTGAGATAATGATGAAAAGAAGCCAAACAGAGCCGAGTCAAAGTGGGCACGCAGCTAAAAGAATCCTTCCAGTTATGTGATTTGTTTAGATTGATGCTTTGACCTGTGAGTACAAATCAAAGGAGGCTGGAAATCATAATTTTGTTCTCATTAGAAATAAGTTACCACTGCTATTGCTAATTAATAGGGGGAAAGGGCCACTGTGACTATGTATAGATAGATGAATACTTGAGGAACACTCATCATTAGACATCATCCACTACAGCATATTGTTTTTCATGCAAGATTATTTAGATTGAGAATTGTGTCAGTACTGTTAAGCCAAAGAAGCATCAGAACGTGAGATAACTTTGATTTGTGATGCCGGATAAAGAAATAGCCTGACCCACCAGTTTTACCTCAACAAAGAAATATACTGTAGAAAACCCATCCTTCGTCTTTTGTTTTTCCAAGACATAAACAAGTATAATTTCTGCCGTTTAAAACAATGCTGAGTTCTTTCGGAAAGCTCTTTGCTTCTTGACATTTCATTTATTCTCACAGTGTCCTGACTTGCCTAAACCACATTTAGCACAGCTGCTTGATGCTGCCGTTCTCATGCTCGCAGTCGAAGCTGAGGGCAGTTGCACCTCTTTGATGCTGCCTTCCCTAAGCGATTTCTTCAGTGATGTCATTTCTTCAGAGAAAAGCCTTTCAAAGTCGGGCTGATGTATTATGCATTGCGCTATAGTAGCTAGGCAGTGTGCTAGTAGTGCTCTGGGGTGGTGGTGGTTGTGATGCTCACAGTGCTGAGAATAGCAATGGGAAGCCTTTGTACTGTAGGGTCTATAGTCAAGAGTTTTTCCTCTCTCAATGTATGTTCTATTTAAGTGTGCACAACCACTACAGATATCAGTGGACTCTGCTTACTTTGGAGGAGTGTGCTCTGGACAACTAAGTGCAATGTAAGAAAAGCTCGTTTTTTTAGTGAGTTCTTTATTTTAAAAAAGAGAGTGACGTTCGGCTGTTTGAGCTGGACAGAGTCTGATGTGGACACTGGAGACACATATTAATACCAAGTGTAAATGTAATCAAGTTAGATCACATCGAGATACACTCTGGATACGAGACACCAACCCGTTCTTACTCTCCAACTCGTAAAATACGGACGCTTGGTCAGTGGCTCTCAGATACGACGCAATAAGCACCCCTTAGCGTGTGTATTGAACTCACCGGGCAGAAAAGCTATAGTATAGTAGAAGTAATAATAGTATTAAGAGCGACAACTGTAGTGAGTAAAAAAATCCGCGTAACAAGGTAGGTTGAGGTGGTGGATGGGTCAAACAACACAATACTTTTCACCCAGGAGACCGGGGTTCCTGTCTCGTGTGTCACTGAAATGTTCATTTTATAACCTCACCCACGATCTTTTGCTAAACCCAGCTGTTGCGTTCATCTCTTCCTAAACCCAACTGTCCCGTTCTTGTCCCGTGCGTCACGTAAACGTACCTTTTATAAGCCCACCAACGATCTTTTCCTAACCCTAACTGCCTCAAAAGTGACGACAATAGTCCCGACCCAGCGCGTTTAGATAAAGCATGTTTAGATATGACGCTAAAGGAATCAAGTACAACTCCAAAGGCACCTGACCAAACGTCCGTATTTCACGTGATGGGAGTGAAAATGTGTTTTAATGCCAGGTGTAAACGGGGCCTTAGTCTTGTTCTGTCTATAAATACTAGAGTAGCAGCGGGCTTATTGGAACTGAATAACACAATCAATTTGATTCTCACTAACTTTTTCCTTTTTTTGGTAGGTAGTGAAGAGGATCAGAACACAAGGTCATTAGCAGCGGCAGTGTTCTACTTGTACTGTGAACAGATTTTCTGCTAACATTCATGCAGTAGTTCAGAGTTAAATCAAGTCCTCTATCTAATTTGCTAGCCTGATGTATAAAAAGGGTTAAGGTGTGGGGAAAACAAATAGGGGAGAGAAATGTTTTTGCTTATAGAAAGAGATGGTATGGGTATGCATTATGGAGAGTTTTATCATACATCTAGATATTAATAGATTCACAGCAATGCAGCAAAGCAGACACGTTCACCTCTCTCAGGCGTTATTGATGGAGTTTAGCGCATCAGTCTCGGCTTCATAGCTGGGATGTATCTTAAGGTATATTCTCAAACTCAGGAACTGAACCTGTGGTTTTACAATAAGTAGATGCCCCTCTGCAAATACAGCTCTGCCCCACTTGTTTGCTCCACAGATGGGCATGTAAACCCTCAGGAGGGTAGTTCTAAAAAATAAAAAAAAAACTCCTGACAAAACGACACAGTTTGTACAAAGCAGTTAACTTTGAAGTGTCTCATCCTGTAACTTTCATTTCTGAATCCTCTCGTTCACAAACAGCGTTGTCATGATGCAGAAACTTCTGTCATCAAGCAGATTCCTTTGTGGGTGGAGGAGGGCAGAGCGAGTTTTAATTTGTCTTTGCACTGTGTTTATCACCGCCACTGTAATTATACCATGTGGTGAAGCCGCTCGCGAACGTAGCTTACCCAGAGGATCTGTGGGAAATATGTATAATTCATGATGTTGATCGTATTTTTAGCTGCTCCGGCTTGTTGTTTATTGACAGGGACGTAGCGTTAAACAAGGGCTACTTTGTAATGAAGATGTGGATCTACTACCTTGAGTGAACAGTTTGTTTTCCTCCTTTTTTTTAAACTTTCGCCCGCTGCCCACTGGGAGGTTGTGCTGAATGAGGTAGCCCCTTTTTGGGTTTTTTTTTTCGTCTCAGGTTCTCCCTGCTGTATTTTCAAATGTAATAAAATCAACATCAGCCTCTGGGTTAATGTCATTCTTTATTCTAATTGAACTGATGTTTTTTTCTTTCAAGCTAAAACACTGAGCACATTCAAAGCAGTGCCATTACACTACATGAAATATTTAATGTCTTAAGCTCTGAGTTTCCCTGTTCGTTAGAGTGGCATCATTTATATAAAAAAGCTAGGAGTGCTTTCTTTCATTTTTAATTGGAGACGACTGACTACATGATGTGTGAGTCATGAGAAGCAGATCTTTAGGAGCACTAATCAGATGTCTGCTCAGCATATGCAAAATGATTGACTTTGCTGTTGAAAACTTTGTTTTTGTGAAAAGTGTGTGTGTGTGTGTGTGTGTGTGTGTGTGTGTGTGTGTGTGTGTGTGTGTGTGTGTGTGTGTGTGTGTGTGTGTGTGTGTGTGTGTGTTGAAATGTGATTTCAGCATTTTATTGAACAAAGTGGGAAACCTGGTGCCCTCTCTGTATCTCTTCCTCCCTCTCAGTGTGTATGTGTGTGTGTTCATTAATAAGAGCACATTAGCAGTGACCTGCAGTATCTGGAGGTCGGTTTCTCTCTCTCTCTCTCTCTCTCTCTCTCTCTCTCTCTCTCTCTCTCTCTCTCTCTCTCTCTCTCTCTAGCCTGAGGTCATCCCGAGCTGCTTCCCTGTTGTTATCCCATCAACTAGCCAGCAGGGGTCTCCCATGGCAACTCAGCACTCAGCCAATCACAGTCAGGCTCTTTGGACACTGTCCGTGACTTGTTTCTTAAACTAGGGTTTAGATGCTGCACAGCAGGGCCAGTGTCATTTCTGATATCAATCCATCACTTCAAATCTTCAAATCTAAAGCTCTCGGATGACCCTGATGAAGGCCACAAGCCGAAACGCGTTGGTCCTACAATAAAGTTATTGTATATACTGCAAGTGTTGCTGGAGTTTTGACCTCTTTTGATAAGGCCTGGCTCACAGTTGGTGTACCAGTTCATCTCAGTGTTGGAAGCTGTTGAGATCAGGGCTCTGTGCAGACCATTGAACTTCCCCTCTCACCACGCCGGGGAAATCAGAATTTCTTCACTTGACAAGATCATGAGTAAAAGATGAGGCCCGTATGATCGTAAGTTTTGACCAGTTTCATGTCCTAATTCTAAATATACAGATTTTTCAGTCGGATGATGAGTTGAATTCCACCAAATGAAAAAATTAAAAAAAGCCTTGTGAATTTGATTTCTAAGTGGGGGGGAAAGCATGTCCTCACAAGTATAACAACACAAGGAGAAGCTTGCAGTGTGTGTGCGACAGAGATAGAATGGGAGATTAAGGGGAATGTGGAGGGAAAGCAAGAGAGGAATTAACTTCATTTCTGATTCATGTCAGTGTTTAGAAAATGAGGAAAGAAATTGTGGGCTTATAAAAATATCACTCTTCACAAGAAGCAGAGAAAGTAAAAAACAAGAGGACATATAAAGAAACTGTAATGTCAACAAAACTCCAACACACACACACACTCATGCACATGGTCGCCTCCCCTTCCCTCATCTTGCACTGATTGTAGTAATTCATTTCTTTGTGTTCCTGATGTTGACCGTACATACGGTCAGTTCAATGAGGAGAGGCTTCATTTAAGAGTGAAATAAGTTCAATTACCATGGTGCACAATAGGTTGAAATGTTAGTCTTTGGCAATTAGACTCCATGGCAACGCTACATTTATATGGGGTATAGAGGCCATGGATATACAGGAACATCCTCCTGATGGAGTCTAGACACTGGTGGTGGCGGGGATAAAGGAATGAAGGGATGAAGGTATGAAGGAAGAGCCTGAAGATCTGGATGGATGTGATGTAGAGCGGGTCTTCTAATGATGGAGGGACCCTGGGGTGCTGGGAATGATGAGAACTGGAGGAGAATCGGGTGGAGGAGGGTCGCATCGATTTCGCCTGAAATGACAACTGACAGCAGAAGAGAGGAGTTTGAATGCAACAATCTGATAGCTCAGGGAGATTGTGGCGAAATCTGGTTGGTTTTACTGAAAGAGTGAACGCACCAAGTCAGCTGATTAGAGAGAGAGAGAGAGAGAGAGAGAGAGAGTGAGAGAGAGAAAATGTGAAGCATAGAAGTCGTCTTCCTGAATGAACTTACGCTAAGCTTCATAACCATAAGAAGGTCTTCACTTTGCTTTTTAAATGGTCAAGTTGGTTTAAAATGTTATGATTGTTGTTAGTGTTTCATAAACCTGCATTTAAAGATTTATGGTCACTTGGTGCCAGCACAACAAGCTGTAAACATATTGACATATACCTTTTAAAGTTGATTGCAGAGTGGATTATTTGCACATTGAGCCGAAATAGAACAACAGTAGCGTTTGTGCACACCTGATGAATGCATAGGTCCAATATTAACTCTCTTTTAGCTCTGTTTTGCTCTCCATTAAACTCCTGAGGAAATAATTTGGATGCTAAATGCTCCACTATGTTCTCCAGCTAGTCACCACCTGTGTCTGTCTGCTCTTTGGTGTTGAGCAGGTAGTGTACAGTGGCTTTTTTAAGAGCTTTTCCACTGAAAATGGCTGCCTGCTGCGGCTGGAAACAAGGTTGATGAGAGCAGTGAGAGCGAACCATTGCTGAGATGATGAGGGGAACTGCAGAGTTGGTCATAATTTGCTGTAGATTCATCACTAAACGTCATTTGACCCACTGTTAGGTATAAAATATTGATGATAATATTAGAGCAGCTTGAAGATGTTTCCCAGTGTTATTTCTTGCTCCATTCTCACATAACGATCATTACCCCCTTTGCTGCTGAATCAGACCCACACAACATAAACTGCAATGTTGAAACAGGACCAAGATATCAGTCTTACTGTGAATGGTCTCATTTGGTTTAATTAATGCCCTGCTGTGCATTTGATTATGATGACGTTACTGATTTACTTTAAAAGCCATCTTCACAGTATATGGACACACATTTTACAAAATTACAGTCCATCAGTAAGTATAATACTGTAATATAATTCAGTTAACCGCTAGCTGTCACGGTGAATGTTTAATTAAACTACATACCACGATCACCAAGGACACGTGAATGAAACACGGGCGCTATTAAAACTGTTTACACTCCCGCACACAGATCACTCATTAAGGATCTAGCAATGTTGTGACAAGATGTTCTCTGATTTAATTTGAGTCAGTCCCCAGTAGACTGACTCAATGTGCCGAGGTGAAGCTTCGTTGGCTGTAATGACAGTCCCTATGGCAGAGCAACATATGGTGTGTGTGTGTGTGTGTGTGTGTGTGTGTGTGTGTGTGTGTGTGTGTGTGTGTGTGTGTGTGCTTTAGTTGGAATGTAAACTGCAATGAATTAACTATGTAATGTTAGTTTCATAATATACAGAGTGGTCAAAGCAATCACCTTCATTTTGTGAAGGTTGTTAGAACTTGATGAAAATTACTTTTATGTTAGGTGAAATCAATAGACGGGTTTCCACAAACCGTCTAAGTACTGACTGCTTATGGAAGATCTACAGAGAGAAATCGTTTTTTTGCCAAATAACTTTCCTACTGGAATATATGTCATGTTAGGTAGCTAAATTTGACCGATGTCTATCAAAGTAAAAGAGTTTGGAAATGTGAGGATAAGTACCATAGCAAATGTACCTCTTAAGAGTGATTTCACTAGTTTCCATCAAGTGACTTCATTTCCAAATACAGAAAATGTCCATAATAAGCTATCATGGCATTGTGATGAGTTTTCTCCCCCACTGTGCTGTCACCGGTGGAGACGGAGCAAGCAGGCTTGTTATGGCTTGATTTTAGGTTGGACAGTAAATCTTGTCCTGCATGGGATTAAAGATTTTATTCTAGTATCTGTTCTGTTCCTTGTTGAGTTAAAAAGATCTGAGGAAAAAAAACTCAAAAGCAGTTTTCTATAAAAAGACTTACTATGTATACACTGACTGGATCTTTCGACTGTGAGTGTTTTGTGTGTGTTTTGTGTGTGTTTTGTGTGGGTTTTGGTCCAACCTGACTGGTTAGCATTTCTGTGAGCCCTAAAAGCTATGATGTTGTCTTACCACAGCTCAGAGCAAGATCATACTTCTGTTAGATTCTTATTGTTTCCCCTTAAACTTTTCTCTACTGACTTGAAAGACAGCAACAACAAATGATGTGAAACTCACTTCTTCCATATTATATATTATATTCTAGTGCCATTGATCTCATTTTGTTAATGATGCCACTACATGTGTAAGTGTCTCTTGCTTTTAAATAGGTCCACCAAATCCTTCAGATTCATTACTAATCCTGGTGTCTACAACTGATATGTAGGGTGAACCCCTGATGGTTTTTTCTGCCCCCTGTAGTTGCTTTTCTGCGTGATATTTCATAGGATGAAAGTATAAGCATTTTTGTTCTGAACTCAAGTTTAGAAGATTAAATATAGTTCAGCTCTCTGTTGTTATGTGCTAATAATGTGGTTGTCACAGGTCTAATCAGTCACATTAGCCGCAGTGTTTGTTTTGTCAATTGGCAAATGCCTGAAGGCTTGCTAAACCTTAAAGACTATAATCAAGCTGCTGTCATCCCTCAACACCTGAGTTCTACCATAACACTACTGTCAGACTACTATTTACAGATTATCCTGCTAGTCACATTGTTCTTTAGACTCTTCTACTATATGTACAGTATATTGGGTAACCAATGCTCTTCCTTCCTTTCTGGATCATTAGCCAAGTGCAAGACAGTCTGAAAACCTATAGGAAGGCCCTCAGAAATGCCAGATCAGACTATTACTCATCAATAATAGAAGAAAATAAGAACAACCCAAGGTTTCTTTTCAGCACTGTAGCCAGGCTGACAGACAGTCACAGCTCTACTGAGCCATCTATTCCTATAGCTCTGAGTAGTGACGACTTCATGAGCTTCTTTGATGATAAAATTATAACAATTAGAGATAAAATTAATCACCTCTTGCCCTCAACTTCTAACAGTTCACTTTCAAATGCAGGACTGCTAGAAGGAACAACAAGACCTGACATATACTTAGACTGCTTTTACCCTATAAACCTTCAACAATTAATGCTAAGAGTCTCTTCAGCTAAGCCATCTACCTGTCTCTTAGACCCCATCCCAACGAGGTTACTTAAAGAAGCGCTACCACTGGTTAACATTTCATTATTAGATATGATTAATATGTCCTTATTAACAGGTTATGTACCACAGTCATTTAAAGTAGCTGTGATTAAACCTATTCTGAAAAAACCCACCCTCGATCCTGAGGTCTTGGCTAACTATAGACCAATATCTAATCTTCCCTTCCTCTCCAAAATCCTTGAGAAGGTAGTTGCTAATCAGTTATGTGATTTCCTACATAGCAATAGTGTATTTGAGGACTTTCAGTCAGGATTTAGAAAGCATCATAGCACAGAGACGGCACTGGTGAAAATTACTAACGACCTTCTAATTGCTTCAGACAAAGGACTTGTTTCCATACTTGTCTTACTAGATCTTAGTGCTGCCTTTGACACTATTGACCATACCATCCTGTTACAGAGACTGGAACACTTAGCTGGTATTACAGGAATCGCACTGAGCTGGTTTAAGTCCTATTTCTCTGATCGATCTCAATTTGTTAATGTTAATGACAAATCCTCCAAGTACGCTAAAGTTAACCATGGCGTTCCACAAGGCTCAGTGCTTGGACCAATTCTATTCTCCTTATATATGCTTCCTCTAGGTAATATTATTAGGAAACACTCAATAAACTTTCACTGTTATGCAGATGACACCCAATTATACTTATCAATCAAACCAGATGAAATCAGTGTATCTGTAATGTATTACAGATATAAAATCATGGATGACCTACAACTTTCTGATGCTAAACTCAAGCAAAACTGAGGTGATTGTGCTGGGTACTAAACACCTCCGATCCTCAATATCCAAAGATATAGCTACCTTGGATGGTATTGCCCTGGCCTCCAGCACTACTGTCAGAAATCTAGGAGTTATTTTTGACCAGGATATATCCTTTAATGCCCACTTAAAACAAACCTCAAGAACAGCCTTTTTTCATCTTCGTAACATTGCCAAAATAAGGAACATCCTGTCTCAGAATGATGCTGAAAAACTAGTCCATGCCTTCGTTACTTCCAGGCTGGACTATTGTAATTCCTTACTATCAGGATGCTCAAACAAGTCACTTAAGACTCTCCAGCTGATCCAGAATGCTGCAGCTCGTGTACTGACAAGAACTAAGAAAAGAGATCATATTACTCCCGTATTAGCTTCTCTGCATTGGCTCCCTGTAAAATCCAGGATTGAATTTAAAATCCTCCTCCTGACCTACAAAGCTCTAAATGGTCAAGCACCATCGTATCTCAAAGAGCTCATAGTACCTTACTGTCCCACTAGAGCACTGCGCTCCCAGAATGCTGAGTTACTAGTGGTTCCTAGAGTCTCTAAAAGTAGAATGGGAGCCAGAGCCTTTAGCTATCAGGCTCCACTCCTGTGGAACCAGCTCCCAGTCTGGGTCCGGGAGGCAGATACTGTCACCACATTTAAGAGTAAACTTAAAACTCTCCTCTTTGATAAAGCTTATGGTTAGGGAGTGAGGAGTTGTAGTATCTGCCAAGCCCGGCCCACCTGCTTCTCTGTCCTAGAAATGCTTGTTACTAACCTAGCTCTGGGGAGCTTGCTCCCCGGAGTCTTTCTGTTTCTTTTTCACCCAGGATGAAATCCTGGGATTAGGATGGCACCAAAATCTTGGTTCCAGCTGTTGCCGTGGTTCTGCTGAGAAATACCCTGCTATGCCGTGCTGCTCCCTGCACTACTACACCCACTTTTTCTAAACACTGTTTATTTACTATACTGTGATGCACCCCAACGGCCAGCAGACACCTCCTACCAAGAGCCTGGGTCTGTCCGAGGTTTCTTCCTAAAAGGGAGTTTTTCCTTGCCACTGTTGCACTAGTGCTTGCTCTTGGGGGGACTTGTTGGGTTTTTTGTAAATTATAGTGTGGTCTAGACCTACTCTATCTGTAAAGTGTCTTGAGATAACTCCTGTTATGATTTGATACTATAAATAAAATTGAATTGAATTGAATTGAATGTGAAGCCTGTGCTGTTTCAAAATGAAACACCCAGGGCTGTAATTGAAGTTATTAGTTGTCTATGGAACTTTACACTAAAATTATTTGAATTATATAATCAGCAGTACTTTCTATCACACACCAACAAACATTAGTGAGCATCATTAGCATTTACAAGCCGAAAATAGCTATGGCCGTTGAGAAATGAAATGAGAACGCAATCATCCAGACTCGATTGAATTGTGATCCATATTCAGTGAGCCAGGCACCCAGGCAGTAAAATAACAATGCAGTGGCAGCTTTCTGAAGTGGTGTTGCAAGTGCTCTCCTTGTAGTGTAACTGGGTTTGTGTTTTAATGCTTTTGATAATGCATTTTTATTAAATAATAGAATTGTTTATTGCGGCCAATCGCCTCTTAATGCTTTGCCATTTGAGCTGCTATCCTTAAGTTGCACTCAGAGGGATGCACACTGTATCACAGCAGTACAGTAGACGTGTGTTTGTGTGTGCATTAGTGTGTGTGTGCTGAATATAAATGTCCATTAGCATCTGGACGTTTACCATGGATATATTTGGCTGATGGGTGATTAACCCTCAATGATGCTTGTAAGGCCATCTGCCATTGTCTGCCAGTGACAGTTCTGTAGTGAAAAGTCATTTTATTTAAAAGCCATGCATATGGTTCACCCACAGAGGTGATTCCACTTGGCGGATTAGACCTCTTCTCAGGATTGTGTTGGGCTGTACTGACTGCATTTGATTGACATCTCCCTCGCTCTCCAGTTAGCTTTGTTACAACTGCTAGTTTGGTCAAATCGCAATAATCCTTTTCAACGGTCCAGGGACTTCATTTAAGCACCTAACAATTACATTCATATGCAGTTAATTTACATTAGCTATCTTTACACGATGTGTAATCCTGGATGATGTTTTATCAAAATAACAAAATTTAATGTATCTGCAACTGCCAACGCAAAATATTAAAAACGTCCACTGTTAACGTATTTTTATTTGGTTTCCCTATATAGATCCTTTTCACTTGTCATTGTAGAAAAAGCATATTACTAATCAGCCAAGGGCTACCTTCACTTCACGTGTCCCAGTAAGCCATGACAGTGTGAAAGTGTGCCAGCATGCACAACACAAGCACCCTGAAACGGAAGCAGCTAAATGGTATTCAGCCATCATTCATTTTATTATTAACACCTGAGTTGTTTCTACTGTGACTTGTTACATTCCAATATCTGCTCCTGGTAAGGCATGATTAACCTGTTTGTGGGTTACATTTAGGCAACTAGAAGCACTTGGTTAAGGCTGGAAAAAGATGATTCAAAAGAAAGATTCATCTTTGTTAAATATTGAACAAGTCAACCCTGAGTTTAATGGACAAGATGGGATGTACAGTATTGGCACTTTCTTTTCTATGTAAGCTCCAACACATTCTCTCTCTCCCATCACGTAAAATATGGACGCTTGGTTATGTGCCTTTGGTGTTTTTTATTCACGCTAAAAGTCCCCTTTAGAGTCGGGAATCTTGGCGTCTTTTGGCGTTTGTTATTCACGCTAAAAGTCTCCTTTAGCACCGGGACTCTTGGCGTCACTTTTGACGCTCTTGGTCAGGACGTACTGACTGACATGCGGCACAAGAACGGAACAGTTAGATTTAGAAAAAGATCATGGATGGGGTTATAAAATGTATGTTTCTGTGACACGCAGTACAAGAACAGGACACAAACCCCGGTCTCCTGGGTGAAAGTCCTGTGTTGTTTGACCCATCCACCACTTCAACCTGCCTCCTTACGCGGCATTTTGGTCTTTCATACATTCATGCATCATCTCAGGTAGACATATGTCAACTTGTTGGGATACACCACTGTTCTATATATTGTATTGACAGGAATTTCATCACATTCGCTTGCTGCTGTACCTTAATGAATGCTTCTGTCTGTATCACACATCCATTGTGTGTTATGGGCGGTAACACAGCTGGCGTGTGGACCTTTGGGGGCACCAGAACAAGCTGTAAACACAACACTGACATAAAGTTGATAAAGCGTTTAACGTGTTAGCAAACAACAAATGCTCAAATATGTTCACTAGCTATTCATTTACTTGTTTACGTGTCTGCTGTTTGGTGCTGGGCAGAGCTAAAACCAGCTGCCTGCTGAAAACAACGCTGATGAGAGCAGTGAGAGCTGGGGTTAACAATGAGATACTGAAAGATACTCAAACACTTTATTGATCTGAGGGAAACTGTTGTTGCTACAAGGTAATATAAAATATTAAAACTTTAAAGGTCTCATATTGTAAAAAGTAAGATTTGATTGGTTGAGGTGTTATAGTGAATGCATCAAAACGCTCAATCTACAGGAAAATGCTCACAGCCCGTATTCAGAAACTGTGGCTTTAAACGAGCCGTCAGGACTTCCATACAGTTGTGATGTCACAACTATACTATATATTATATAATGCAGAAGACCCGGAAACACAGACCAATCAGAGCAGACAGAGGGTTTCAGACAGAGGGTGAATTCAGTTAAAGGTACAATATGTAACATTTCTGCATTAAAATGTCTAAAAACGACCATACCTATGTTATATATTTTTTTGAGTTGTGTAGTTACACTCTCACAAATGTTTCCACCAAACTTCAAACCCAGAGAAATCTGTTATTTTTTTTCAGACACGGCACGTTTCCTTTCCTTCCTAGTCACCCGTCAGTGGCGTCATATAACCTTTCACCCTCTAGTTCCTCGTAACTTCCTTCAAAACATGGCTCCCAGATGATACGTTTGAGCGTAATTGTAAATCATACAATGTCACAGAAAAAAATACTAACCATAATATTGCTTTTTCTGCCACACAGCATAATTTTGTGATTAATAACATGCCACTTTGCAACACAGTAATACAGCAGACATCTTATTTACTGATACATATCAATATCGATCCAGTTTAACGTTACTACAATGTGTTTGTTGACAAGTAGCTAACTTTAATGCTAGCTAGCTAATGCTTGGTGGATAACATTATAGGGTTACCACATCGTTCAACATGCTCATAAAGTTATTAGTAGCATCATTGTTTTCACCACGGATAAAAGCAGCGCTGGGCTAACCCACGAATGAGTTTACCAGTAATGTTAACGTTAGCTGTATAGATTAGACGACTAATCTAATGCTAATTTAGCCAGCTAGCACCCGGTCTGTCTGCCTGAGATAACAGCTAACACAGCCGGACATGTAGTTAGCCAGTTACCGTTAGCCCACAGCCAGCCAACAGCCAGCCACCATTACAGCAATCCATACAGTATAAGTACTATACAGCACTTAACTCCGGCACCGGGTGCTTATGCTAATGGCAGTTTAATGAAGCGTCGGGAAACAGACCATATCAGACCCAGACCCAGATCCGAGTCACAACACCAGCCATCCATAGCTAATGCTAGCTAGCTAGTCTCCGTTAGCGCGAGCTACCAGTGTTCATGCCGAAAATCTCCTCCCTGCCGAATTTCTCACCACTTTGCGTTTAACTGTCTTTACAGTTAGCTAAATTAACCCGACAAGCACCAAAACGAATAGTTAAGAATAAGGAAAAGTGAAGGGGGAGATCGTTTCGGGCAGCTTGGAGATGTTCTGCTGCACATCGGCCGTCATCGGCTCACCGTCCCCCGGCAATCCCCACCCACACCTGTCTCTCAGCCTCGTTGAGTAGCTAGCTAGCTAGCATTACAACAAACCCCGTCCCACCCCGGGATCCAAAAGATGACAGTGACATGTGAAATATATTGTGATAGTCACTGTGTTTTAGCTGCTGGCTAACGTTAGCTTGCTGGCTCACTAGCTAGCTAGCTAACTGGTCAGCTACCAATATAGATCGAATCAAGAATAAACGTAATTATGTTGGGGAAATGCAGCTATGTTATTAGAATGACATGAATAAACGTTACTAAACGTAAAGTGAATACATTTGAATGCGTAAACTTGTACGTGAACAGATGCATTCTAATCAGCGAGGCGTTTAACATTAAAAAGTACAACTCCCATAATTCCACGCAATTTACCAACATCATATTGTACGTTTAAATTCAGACAGTATGAGAAAAATGTGTTTTTTAACATCACCATATATAAAAAGCTTCTAGTAGAAACCCAAAATACAAGTATGAACCTGAACATAAGCATGATATGGGACCTTTGAGGATGTCACAATTAGTCGATTAATACAAACATTGGTAGTGAAGGCTACATATATGTTTTCTCCTGAATGTATTTGGAAAGCAAATTAGTAGTAAACATATTTTGCAGTAGACAGAGTTGCTGTTATATAATAAGGTAAAAATGTGCTCAATTAAACTCTCATTTTAAAAGGTACCATTATACGCTTGTTTGAGTTCTTTGCACTGAAAGTCGTGCCTGTGTTGTGTTCAGCGATCAATGCAGAACATGTTTCATTTAGTTTGTCTAATTCACTGTGCTGTTTTAGATAACAAGGGTAAAAGAAAAACCGAAAAGAGTAACACGAAAAATGAAAGACATACCTCTGCTGTGGACTTTTAATAAATACACAATAAGACATAGACAGTGCTAATTACATTGTCAGTGTTAAAGTGTTGTTAATTTGAAAGCTGAGTCGTGGGCGCATGGTCTAGACAAAGGGACAGATGACTGGTGAAGCCCAAACAAAACACTGCAGCAAGTTTTAATGAGGAGACAGGGGACTGCCCATCAAACACATAACAAACACTCACATCCCAGAAGGGACACACGCACACACACACACACACACACACACACACACACACACACACACACACACACACACACACACACACACACACACACACACACACACACACACACACACACACACACACACACATACTGACAAGTTTTCTCTAGTGCTCCACGTACACAGGAATACAGTCATGTATGCAAGTAAACAGCACATGCATTCACACCACAGGGAAATAACACTTCCACATGGACATTTAGCTGATTTGCTGCTGATCTGAATTCTGTCTTTACCAAAACACGCCTGTCTCAGACCTGGCTGACTTAAAGGGTCAAAAGATTATGCTCAGTGCTCCCCATGTCAGCCACGTCAATCATAGGATGATGAGCTACATTTACAACGTTACAGAAATATCAGAGATTACTGCTTCAAAATGCAGGGCTAAATACCCCTGCATTACAGCACTGAAATATAGACCTAAAAATCCAAGATTATATTTCAGTGAAATAAAGCCTTTAGGCCTAATCCATATTCAAAGTCTTGTCTCTAGTAGGGCTGTGGGCCTCTATAACCTAGTTCTGATGGCTGTTATTGGGAAAAGCAGCTTTGTACTGGTCAGTTGTGTGATGAGGGCTTGGACACGGTCTGTTGAGCTGACCTATATTTGGCGGCCTGCCCTGTCTGCACAGTCAAAACTAGAGCTTCTGTCTTGTTTTGTTCTATAGGCAAACTGGGCCACGAGACATTCTCCTCCACTCTCTGATCCCGTTCTCTGATTAAGCTTGAATGTACTGTTGTGTGAAATGTCCCACCCATACGGACAGGAATTTTGGGCCCCATGACAAAAAATCAAATTGGGCCCCCTCTGCGCAGCTGTTGTCACCACATCTCTAGGACATAACTGCAACTGTCTTGCTTCTTGTAGTTCAATACTAGTACTAGCACAATATTTACTGCTGGTGATTTGTACATGCATGCAAGTCTAGTATGCAGTTCACTATTTGATGCAAGTTTAAAAGCAACCATAACAAATGTGCTGAAGGCCATTTTTTACAGTCTCAATGTATTTTTATTGTAAAATTTGACAAAATGGAAAATTCTCTCAACACAATCATTAGTATTATTAATTATTATAATTATTAATGAAAGATTTAAAAAAAGAAAAATGAACAAACTTAAATATATAAATATCTATTAACTACCCTTCATGATGGGAGTAATAAAGTCTGTATCTATAGATGTCATTTCATAATTCGTATCAAACTGGATTATTTTAATATTGGCTGTATCTTACATGCAGGCTCAGGTAAGCTACTCACTGTTTCCAACTGTCCAGCATCAGTACAGACAATTGTACAGGTTTTGTTTTTTATTTTATTTCATAGTTATCATTGTGTGAGAAAATAATTGTTAGTAATGTCTTTGAATTTCTGTCATTAATACATATTTCATTTTCTTTTTTGTAATGGTAAAAAGCAAGAGACCCACAGACTCCCTGCAATGATGCTAACTGGCATGTCATTGAACCCAACGTTGCTCACCTTCACTGGGACAGGGAGGGGCCCAGTTAGGGGGAGACTGGGGTGCTGCTGACTCATCTGTTGTTAAGTCTGCTTAAAGGGGCAGGGACAATGATTTAATAGTAATATCTTGCTAAACGTTTCCCTGCACTGATTAAATGGTGATTAAATGTAGGCTAACTCTAGTCTGTAGCTAGCTATCTTATTTCACTATGGACATGAAGCCAACAGGCTAATACCACTCACAGACTACAGGCTACCCACCTTTCTTGGTGAAAAACTGGGTTACAGTTTGACACCCTTTCCTTTGTCTTTCCTCTCTCTCTTTTCTCTCTTTCCTTTTTTGAAAACCAGATTTTGATTTAACGTTACTTGGAAACATTGTGGTCACTGTAGTTCTGGCGCATCTACTGACTGCAACTAAACAAACACTGTGAGTGCGCTAAGGCAGGACCAAACCATTTCATGCAGATACAGGGGGGTGGTCGGTCAGTATGGATGTTTACTTTTTGGTTGTTTGGGGATATTTAACTTTTACTGCCAAAAACAAGTAAAAACAAAGAGATCATTCATTTAATTATTATATTTCAAATATATATATATATATATACTGAATGATGATGGTTTAATAATTTTATATTAGTTTTTACCTATTTTTTGGGACCCCTGTCAGTCATGAGCCCTTGGAATTGTCCTCACTCCCCCCCCCCCCCCCCCCCCCCCCCCCCTCTATACGGCGCCCCTGCATACGAATCATCCCACAAAGTAAAAAATTCATAAACATGTTACACAATCAGAACTTCATTCACCATCAGTGTAGAGGAATTTGTAACATTGGAGCAGCAATGTATCGACAACTAACATGGTCATATGAGGGATGGGAAAAACAGCTTTTTTTCCAGCCTACACTAAGGAGAAAATACCCTAAATGGAAAGTGGGGATTCAGTGTATCAAGACCTTTGCAAACATGATCAGTACAGCATGACTGTGCAGTCAAGACCAATAAATAAATAAAGTAGGTATAGTATGTTAATAAATGGAGTTGACGGTAGTAATTATGGGATTTGTGGCAGTCACGTATTGTTTGGTCAGGACATAGTATAAGGGACAAAGACAGGTCATTGCTCTGGGAATCTAACAATAAAATGTCAGTTCTTATTATGCTAATTTTCAGGGGGTCATACCTGTATTTTGGGTTTCTACTAGGACATGTAGACATCTGAGTAAAAAGAAAAAGAGTGTAAGTGAGGGATTATTCAGTAAAGAAAGAGAGGAATGGAGAGAGATTAGGATAAGTAGAGGTGGTAATGAGAGTTATGACATTGTGTGTGTGATGTGACTACAGGAAGAGCAAAGAGGGAAAGGGAGCAGAAGTTAGATGGATGGAAGCACAGAGGAAGTGGGTAAGTAGGCAGGGAGGTAGATATGAGAGGGAGGATGGAAGACATGATAATGCTCTGCAGTTATAACCGCACAGCTGGAGAGTAAAGAATCCAGAAAAGGAGGAGAGACAAATTGGATGGCGTGAAGAGCGTGAAACATGTAGTGGTGTCATGAGGCCAGATAAGCAGCTGAGTGTTTCTGAGGGACAGTGCACGCTCAGAGTAGGGAGGGCGCAGGTGCACTGCAGCGTTGCAGGTTCAAATCCAAACCACAGCCTTTCGGGGCCATTCTCCTCCCGTCATCCTCCACTGCGTGCTGTCTAATACAGCAGAAATGTGCTGAAAAGATGGAGAGAAACTGAAATAGGTCAAGTGGAGAGAAGTGGGCAGGGAGAGAGGGAAGGAGGGGGAGAGAAAGTTTAGACGCATGAAGGCAACAAGGAGGGGGAGGATGCAATGGGGAGAGCAAGTGGAGAAAGGGGATGTAGTGGAAGTAGAAAGGTGGGTGGTAATGAAAAATTTAAGTTCAGAAAGAGTGGTGAGGGATGGATAGGTAGAGAGGAAGAGGAACTCTCTCCAAAATGGAAGACAAGTAAAGCCAGGTCAGCCATATTAGCAGCCTTCAGTGACCAGAGATTGTTGCCTAGCAGCATGCAAGGATAGTTTATTTCTCTTCGCTTGTCTTCACCCTCCTACTCCTCTTGTATTTCTCTTTTCCTTCTCCTCTCCCCTCTGTTATTCTCACTCTCTGTCCACTGTTCTTTTCCTTTCACTTTTCCATCTTCCCTTTCCTTTCCACACTTATTCCTTCACTCTGCTCACAGGCTCATTTTTCTTGTACCTCAGTACTAGGCTGGTGCTGCCTCATGCCGACAGCCAGCCTTTTTTTTTTGTGCGTGTGTGTGTGTGTGTGTCAGATTCCTCATGACAAGCCTTTCATCAGTGTGTAAAGCTGGCTGATGCAGCTGTTACACCAGCCCTGTGCGGCATCAGGATTACATGGCACATGTAAAGCCCGTTTCCTCCAACGCTTGGACAAATACAGGATGACACATGGCATCCAGCATGCAAGTGTGTGTGGTTGTGTGTGTATTCCAGTCTCTCTGATGCAATAGGACTCTGATACTGTTTCTACTACTGCTACTACTATTACTACTACTACTACTACTACTACTACTACTATGACTGGACTATACTAGCACTACAATTAGAAAATTAACTGCTTTTGAAATTCAGCTTCAGTGGAAGTCCATGGGCCAAGACATTGTTGGTTTTAGTATTTTCATAGAAATTGTTGATGGCATCAAAATAATAGATTATTGCCAACCTTATCCTTTAAACTTCAGGTTGCCTGCCAAAAGATGTAATTGGACTATTTTCTGATTGCTACTACTAGCAAAAAGCTAACAGCACTACGACTACACTAGTACAACATATATGATTACTGCTATTTCTACTAGTAGTGGCACTATTCAAAGTGGCATTACTGAAATGAGACCATATTTGTGTCTATTGGAGTACAGTGCTTTTTGTGTGTGGGCCCTACTTTAGGTACACTGCTGTCACAGCCTAGGACAAGGGCAGACTGCAGCATATCATTTGCTCTGCTGAGAAGGTGATTGGCTCAACTCTGCCATCCCTCCAGGACCTGTATGACTCCAGGTCCCACAGGCAGGCAGAGACGATTGTGGCCAACCCCTTCCATGTTGGACAAAACCTTTTGAGTCACTCCCCTCTGGCAGGTGGCTGCGGTCCATCAGGACCAAAACCTCACACCACAAAAACAGTTTCTTCCCATCTGCAGCTGGCCTCATCAACAAGGCCCGGGCCCACGCTATTATAGTTAACTAAACCTAAACAAAAAAACTTAAACTAGGTGTGAAAAAACATTTTAGTTAACTGAAATAAAGTGTTGTATTTCTATTTTAATACCTATTCTGAACTTCTTAAATCTTGCCCCTGACAAGATTATAATAAAAAATGAGCTTGATGGTGTTTTAAGCCCCCAACGTCAACGTCAAGGCAGCGCTGCGACCGTCGGTATCATCGACGCAGCTGCAGGGTTATCAGCCGGGAGCCACCCTTCATAGATGTTTCGCTCCATTAATCCCGGAACATCTTGGGACGTCTCCCTACCGCCCCCCTGCAGCTGCCTCTAGGATCCTTGTTTTCCCCCATGACTGGTCTTTCCTCCTTAGCCAAAGCCAGAAGCTCCCCTGTTCTGCCTCCCTGGTCAGTTCTTTGAGTGCCTTCTTTAACTTTGTGCCAGTCACTCCCACACTCCTCAGGAAGTGCTGGGTGGATGTTCCTACAAATCCCCTGCAGCCAACTTCCACGGGGTAGTTGACCATCCTGCTTCTCTCCACTCCGCTGTCAGCTCTGTGTATTTCTCCTGCTTCCTTTCAAAGGCTGCCTCGATCCCTCCCTCCCAGTAGGACATTGGGACTGTTACTTCTACTATGATCTTTGCTGGTTCTACTACTTGTGTCACTTTTATTTCTAGATTACCCCTAGATCTGTGACTATCTCTGTGGAGTCTGGGCACTTTCTTCTCACTGGCCTAGATTTCCTGTTCCAAAGATGTACTAGCGCACCTGTCCTGTCACTGCCCTTTGCCAAATACATGCTGGAATAAGATCCAGCTCCACATGACCCTGAGCATAAATAAGTCAGAGAGAAAATAAAAAGTAATCATCTGACACATAAATCAATACCAGTCAAAATGTTGCAGTGCATCAAATGTAGTTTAAAGGTGGTCTAAGCGATGTCACACGTTTTTTAGGCTACAACATTTTTTGTCACATACAGCAAACATCTGAACACAATGTAAAAAAATGCGTTCTCTGTAGACAGCCCAGGCTCCACAAACGCCAACAAAAACAAACTGCGCCAACCTGCACCACGAAACATAACAAACAGTGTTCCAGCCAATAACCGACAAGAAGGAAGGTGCACGGAAGGGAGGGGGAGGGGACGGGATGAGGAGGAGGGAGGGGCGAGCTAACCTCGTTGTGTTTGAAAATACTTTAAACGTCAACAAGAAGTGCTGTCACCCAACATCGCTTAGAGCACATTTAAGTAACATACAATCAAAATGAATTACGGCATTTGTGATGCATAGCACATGGACACCACGGACTGGCTGGTATCCAGATTGTATAAGAAATCTAATAGTAGGCTGTTTTATTAGTAATCTAATATTTAGCTATAACCCCACTATGTCAATATTGAATTTGTGCTTGGAAATGTGTCTCTCTTCACCTCTGCCTTCATGCTTACATCCTGAGTACAAGTGTAGGAGTGAGTCCAAATGCTGACATGTCACAGTGTCTTTAATAATAGTAAAAGAGTTGCATGTTTCCTTCTTTTCCAGGAGGTATGCCAGTGCCTGAGGTGGCGTCTGACACTGCCAGTGCTGCCACCATGTTGAGCCCTGTCCTCAATGCCTCCAATGGAGACGGATCCGAGTCTGAAACCACCTCCGCCATTCTCGCCTCCGTCAAGGAACAGGTTAGAACTCTGTGTGTGTGTGCGTGTGTGTGTGTGTGTGTGTGTGTGTGTGTGTGTGTGTACATGCACCATACGTAGAGGGCTGTCATGATAAATGATATATGAATACCAGAAAGTAGTGGGGATAATTCCTCCAGTCCTTTCAGAGTGAGACAGGACGACAGTAAACAGTAAACACAAATGATGGAATGCCCATCTGAGCTAATGTGTCACAAATATGTCACCACATTTTGATCTGTTAGCAGAAAGCCTCGGGCTTCAGCCACTCAGTGTAATTTTGAAACTGCTCTAATGTGGTGGGAGCTTTGTTGGAGATATACTGTGCATGACGAAGCAGTAAAGAGACAAGACAAAGCCCACGCCTTGATTTCTTTCTAAAGTAAAGCCAACATGAAGCTTTCAAGGTAGACCATGTGCTTATTATGTATTTATGAAGGTTAGAATATTCATGGCTCTGCCAGAATGTGTCTTGATGTTCAGTATCTGTTTAAACTTCTTTCATTTTCACTGCTAGATGTCTTACTGTTTAAACTCAAACTGACTTTTAGATTGTTCCTGATGTGTGTAAGTGAGCTATCCCCTTACATGCTATGTTTTGACATATAAGATATGGCATTTGTATTACATTACTCTTTCCCGCAGTTGAGACAATTCACTGAAGAGTGGTAGATTCTTCACTTCCAATGGACAAACCTTTGGGGATGATCCGGACAAGAAATTGTATGCTGACATTTCACAAACAGTCATTAAGGGCATCACTGCTGCATTGTTTTAGGGTTGGACTCACTAGTGTTGCAGATGATTCAATCTTGTATGCTCAAATCCAAAATGTATTATCCTGTCACAAACTGAAAAGTGGAAATCTTGACTGGCTGCTGGTGGTGCTAGTAAAAAAGTAAGGGGATCACCAAAGTCATTAGGGTTTAGCCTCTGAGGACCATTCATGTCTCTGTCAAATTGAATGTTAATCCATCTAGAAGTTGTCCAGATATTTTAATCTCCAACATGTCCAATATGTTGAACAGATGGACTGTTGGACCATCATTGCCACCCCCTAGAGCCACACCACCAGTGTATTTCAAAACTACATCCAATCAGCTTACTGACCATAGGATAAGTACTAATCAACATACAGCAAATATAGAACAGATTAAATGTGATGTTAGTGTGAGATCTCGTTATGTTTTTAAAAATTTAGAGGACACATCAAAGTGTTTACAGGTCTTGGGGAGTACTACTGCTTATGTGAAAGCCTTTTGTCCCTCTACAGGGAACTGTGTGGAATCTGAAACATGTCCTTAAGTGATGTCACTTGAGTCAGTGCCGGTTGGGTCTGAAGACTGCAGAAAAAAAAGAACTGGGGTTGTGGAGTAAGAATAAAGTGACTTTCCCAGAACTCTCTCTGCTTGAGGCTAGAGGCTCGAGGCTACATTAGCATTCAAATCTCCAGCCATTAAATTGCAATGTCAGCAATGTATGCTCCAGGTTTTGACAAGGAAGAAGAATGCTTGAAAAAAAAAAAGATGGTATCTCTGGTTCTACTGCATCAATTTTGATCTCTTTTCTTGAACTGTCCTTTGTGAGTCTGACCGTTTTATAGGAATGCAATGCTAAATCAATGGAATACTGTTTAATGACATAGTTGATAGCAGTGCTATGAATGTTTGCTCTGTCTGGTCTGAGAAAATGTGCATGTGGCAGTGTGTATTTTTGCATACAGTGCATGTGGGTGTACAGTTCGAGTGGCTACTTGATACTGATACTGTGGACACTGTGTGTGACCTTGAGTACTATGAGATGTACTCTGAAATGCAGATGCTAAAGATAGCCAGTGAAAATGCTGAGAGTAGAACAAATAATGGAGTCTGCATGTTTTAGACCCAAACCTCACTGCGAGTTACTACAATGTTCTCAAGGTCCAAGTAGGCCATGTGGACACATACACAAACAGGTCATGTAAACACACACACACACACACACACACACACACACACACACACACAAACTGATGATCTAGGGCATGGTAATGGCCTTCTGATGAAAATGTTTAAGAAGTCTGGAGGGGAGAAGTCGTGGAAGAAGTGTCGGCTATTTGAAGAAAGTGAAGATGAATGGATAGTTTCTCACTCTCTCTTCCACCTCCCTTCCTGGAGTCTTTATATTTCATGCTCCTGCTCCATGGTGAAGTTATTATTATTTTTCAAGCCAGTCATTTGTCACTTCCTTCCATACTTGCTTTTGCAGTGTGTAATTTTTCAATATTGTTTGGGCTTTTGCCAGAGTTTGTAACAAGGAGTTTTTCAGGGAATGCACACACACACACACACACACACACACACACACACACACACACACACACACACACACACACACACAGACACACACACACACACACACACACACACAGCTCTCTGTTCATTTTAGTTTCCAAAGACAAGGTCAGCCATGAGAGACTAAGGAAAGGCGTAGTTACCACAGTTGGATACACAGACGTGCACAAATGTGATCTGCACACAACACACACACACACACACACACACACACACACACACACACACACACACACACACACACACACACACACACACACACACACACTGGAGTACACGCTGCCAATCAGACTCTTTTGCCTCTGCTGACTCACACCAGGAGATCCCTGCTGCTATTTTTCCTCCGTTTCCTTCTACCCACATGAGATTGATTAGCCATTGGACGTTGTATTTATCACATCTGTCAGCTTTTGTCCCTGTATCATTCATCATCTCTGCTGTCAACACATCTGCTATTGGGGGAGCGCAGTGTGAAGTGTCAGCTCTGAAAGAGTTTCATTTCAATGTGAGATGTGCCTATTTGAAAAATCTGACATTGTCTCGTTGAATGACAGATAAAGTAAAAGTGGCACAGGTTATTGATTAGCTGTCTTTTTACTTGCAGCCTGGTAACGTTTGACAATCCAGTCAGTTCTGAAATATCAAGATGTTAAATGTTTGTTTAAAAAAAATCCTCAAAAACTCCACTATCAATTCGATAATACAAGACTGCAGTCAACCAAACCTGACATGCAACCATGTGTTTTTATTCTAAACATGACAATGCATAAAAGGATGCAAAGATAAAAGGTTGGTGAAAAGAAGGGAAACACTGCAGCCAGAGAGAGAAGACAACCAATGGAATAAATTCTACCACAGAGGCTCTCTAATGGTTATCATATCTGAATGTGGTGGTTCTGGCTCGATGGTGTTTTAAGCCCCCAACATCTACTTCCAGGCAGCTGTTACCCTTAACCCTAACCCTAACCATAACCCTAACCCTAACCCTAACCCTACCCCAACCATAACAATAACCATAACCATAACCCAACCTGATCTCACAGAATTCCGTGAAATGAGCACGAACTGGTAACAGCTCATTCCGCGGTGGTGGCACGGAATTGCAAGAAATTCCGTGATGGGCCCACGGAAGAATTCCGTGAAATAAACACGGATCGCAGAAAAAAACGGGACGGTTGGGTTCAGGAAAAAGGCCCTGGGTAGGCTTACGGTTCCGTGACACGCTTTTAGAGAAAAAAAACACACACACACACAAAAAAAAAAATACAACTGACAAACGCAGGACGCGATCTCCGGTCTCCTGGGTGAAAGTCCTGTGTTTGACCCATCCACCCCCACAACCAACCTCCTTACGCGGAATTCCGGCCTTACATACTACTCACTACCGCAGTCACGCTTAATGCTACGTCATCTTCTCATTGACTTTTCATTGGCATTGTTTTCCGTGGTGGCCACACGGAATTTTCGCTCATTCCGTGCCACCACCACGTAATGAGCTGTTACCAGTTCGTGCTCATTTCACGGAATTCTCTGAGACCAGTCTGCCATAACCATAATCATTGCCTAATCGACTCCAAGGCAGCGCTGCGACTGTTGACTTCAAGGCACCTAACTCTAACCCTAACCCTGACCATTGCCTAATCCTAGTGCCTTTCATGTAGCACTGCCTGGAAGGAGACGTTGGGGGCTTAAAACACAGATAAACAGCAGCCTGATAACTATTGCGAATCATAGTGCTCTCTGGAACTGTTTACTCTGATTGGCAGTGCAGTAGGAAACAGCTTCACTGAAGTCTGACCTACAATTCATACAGTATGAATCCAAACTGAACGCAGTTTATACTGAGGCAATATCGGGAATCCATTGGCTATCGGTCTGGCGACAATTTTGCCTCTGGGGGCAACGCTTGGGCAAAGGCTTCCTCTTCCGTGCGCCGGTCATTGTTTTCAGACCGAGTTAATACATTTTGTAGGTGTTTTTAGGTCCAGACGACATTTTGGCTAATCTCCTTTAACAGATATCTGCATGTGAATGCAGATTAATTTAAAAAAGAAAGCCAGTAAAAAGCTAAATCATTGCCAGGCGATAGCCGATGGCTTCCGAGATTGCATTTCAGCCAATGCATTCCTCCTCTTTTGCTCTCCACACAAACTGTTTACCTGCATGCAACCAAAGCCCGCTCCACTGTGATTGGTCAATACTACTCAGACTACAAACAGAATCCAGAACGCTTTTAGTTCCAAATTCTTGTCCCGTTGCCTACAGATTCTACTTTAATTTGCAGATATCGGTTTATAGAGATTGATACAAAATTATTTTCCCTTTACAAATACATATTTATATAAATACTGTTATCTGTGGCATTCTTTTAATTGATCACATTTTAGATGCATATTTACACTCCATTTTTAACACACTAGTTTCAAAGCACAAATACTTAAACACTCAATCTCTTTATGATTGCTGTTAGGATTTGTAAGAAGATGTTTGTAAGAAGATGATCAAAATCACAGTATTAATAGCTTTTTGAAAACAATCAGGGTTATGGTAATTGTACTCACTCTTGGATGATTCATTAGGTTCTTTTATTGGTGTTTTCTTACAGTAGCCGTGCGATAATAATGGATGCTATCAACCTTTCCTCCCCCTCTCGCCGCTGCTCTCTCCATTTGTTTATCAAGGATTAATTAAGATTTGTTTAGCATCGGCTACCTCATTAAATTACCAAATATAGTTCTCCTCAAAGTTTACAGAGTTAGGTATTCATAAGAAGTGGTTTCAAAGTGGATCAAATATTTATTTTGTTTTACTTCATATGCAAGGGAGAATGCAGAAAAAGTAGAATATTTAAGGGATGGGGAGGGATTTGGGGAGGAATTGTGTGTGCTCATGCTTTGTCAGCCCCCCCCCCTCTCTTTTTTTATTTTTTATTTCACCCATGCAGTTCTGCTACATGTGAATATGTTTTTGTGTAGATATGTGTGTGGTTATTTGTATGTAAATGCATCCATACTGAATAGGCCGTTTGCTAAGACCCTAAGCTTTTATTCTCACACAAGTGGCAAAAAGGCAAAGCACCACCTGCTGGCAGCAGAAAGAAGTGTGGCTTTATTGGTACTGAGTAACTTAAAAATGATTTTAAGTACATGACAAAATTGATCATTATTCTACAATTAAGGTCAGTGGCTAGATAGAATAAAATTGTGTTTTGGGGTCACAAGGTGAGATTCTGCTAGCTCCACTCGCAAGTTGGTTGCCTTTTAAGTTATTAGTTATTACTTTTTAATGTAACCTGTAACCCTGCAAACTAATGAAGCCATTTAATGGCATGCTATTTGGCCTTGGAAGTAACGTAATGCTCAGTTACTACTGTTGGTAACTAAGCGGTTCTGGACATACACACATATTCTTACAGTATATGGAGTGAGTAGTGGTGTACAATAAATTGGTTCTCTAGTGGGAGCTTTTTTTCTAGGGGATATAAAATCTTTAAGAAATCCTAATAGAGTATCAAAATATGTTCCCCATATTCTTCAAAAGTACACTTATCCCTGTTTGCAATCAAAATTGATACTCTGCTTTCAATTTATGCTATAGCTTCTTTCTTTTTTACCCCATTAGGTTAGATAAACGTGAAGTTATGTTCATTCCTTTCACTTTATCTCTTGTATTTTTTAGATTTTGCATTTGATTGCATACATATTTGGATGCATGCGTGTTTTGTCCCCATTTTGGAGTGTCACTTATATGGCTGTTGGCTGGCTGTAGCTCAAAGTGGAAAGCAGTTGACAGGGGAGGCAAAGCAGTGCATTGTGGTAGGGCTCGGAAAGGGCCAACGGTATCTTAATTTGGCAGCTTAGTCTCATTGTCGGTTCTCTCTTTGCTACCTGCCACAGCAAGAAAAAATGGTTGACCGGGGATTGACAGCCCAGTGAGTCTGAGGTGTGTGTGTGTGTGTGTGTGTGTGTGTGTGTGTGTGTGTGTGTGTGTGTGTGTGTGTGTGTGTGTGTGTGTGTGTGTGTGTGTGTGTGTGTGTGTGTGTGTGTGTGTGTGTGTGTGTGTGTGTCCAGCGCTCCAGACATGACTGTAAAAGTTCAGCCCTGCGAGTTATATTATGCAGCGAGCTGAGCAGACGGTTGACACTGCGAAGGAAAAGATACCATACTTTATATTTGATGAGCATAAGTCTAGTGGTAGATGTTGATTATTTTATTTCAGGCATATAAAGACAGAGACAGATGCTGCAACGTAGCCAAGCCAGTATTTCAGCGCATGCATGAGTGAGCCCTGAGGATTTGTTTCTATCAGTGATATTTTCCACTCTTCTCCTTCCACAGATACAGAACATTCAAATTCATACAGTATATTTGGTTTATTATCAAGGCAATACTTCAACAGCATCACAAAATATTCAATACTTTCACACCAACAGCGGTTTAAAAAATGTTTTTGTTCTTTGAATCGTTGATATTTAAAAGCTTGGACTTTGCACCTTAGACCTACAGTATTCTTGTAAGACTGGACCTTACTGGCACATATGCACTATGGTCATCTTTACCTACTGTAATTCATTTGACAAAGTCAATCGTACCTTTCAAAATCATGTGCTGTACTTTGTATCATTCTTTCTTATATGTTGTAGAGCAGTCTATGTCCTATATTGTCTACAGCAGTTACCTAAGATATGTGTCCCTGGCCCCTATGAAGGCCACAGTGGTCACACCACCAGGTGTTGCTTGTACTGATAATCTTTCATCATTAACCAATAGCATATCATCAAAAATACACTTAAAAAAAGAGCTTCATCATACTAGCAAGCCACCAAAATGGTGATGTTAAATCACCTCTTTTTACGTAACATTATTCGAAGACACTGTCTATGTGCTGGATTATTTCTTAGCGGAGGTTAGCTAGCAAATGAGCCCACTGACAGTGACGTTATTGTTCATTATTTGGCACAATGTTTAGTAATGATGACAGTAGAAGTGGTCATAGTGAGGGAAAATGTGATCTGAGATGCACATTGAAAAATGTATCTGGAATTGTTCAGCTATGTGTGATTTCTGTAAAGCTGAACGGACTCACAGTTGTAAAACAGATTTTCTTCTGATCCTAAGACTCTTTCTGTGAGAGAAAGGACACTAACATTATATCCTGGAATGTAATTGTAATTGTGACATATGATGCTTTTGTGTACAAAGTACTTAGATTTGCTCTTGAATCCATTCGGTGAAACCCGTTTTACTGAGGATAGTAAGCTTTCATTGGGCAGACCTGCTCATTTTTCCTCTTCTCCAAACAGCACCTGCAGATACAATGCTTTTTTTGGGGAGTAGAATGTCAATCGGCAACAGGCAATAAACTGAGACATATATAACAAGGCCACAAGGTGTTTCAATGTGATTAAAGCAACAATGTCAAGATAACTCAGGAGAACTCTTACCCTTTAGATGTTTACCTCATGGCTCACAGCCCTGGGCTTTTCATTTCCTTGAGGTTTTCATCCGCCCTGCAGTTTGAATAAACAATTTTACATTGATGCTGGCTTTTTAAAAATGTGCAGCACAATAACCTGAACAAAGACACTGCAATCTGAATATTTAACAGTTGCTCATAATTCATGTCTCTAACCCTGTGCTTAAAACCTGGCTCATTGCTGTTGCACAGGGGGGTGGAAGCAGAGACTGTGGTGAGGAGAGGAATTAAACCCCGGATCTACAGCTGCAGTTATCGGGCAACAAGACAAATCTGTCTGGTTTGGGATAAACATTTAAGTGGTTTTTGTTATCTGGACAGCCCTAAATCTCCTTGAAGCTGTCTTCCCCCTTGCTGCTTTTCAGTCAGCTAAAGTTTTCTTCTTCACTATCTCATTTTACTTCTCTCTCCCTGCTCCCCTCTATCACACCCCACCTTCTCATGCAGGCTTTTTTCCCTTTGCCTCCAGGACAACTTTGTTACCAACTGAATGTACCTAGTAATGTTCTGGCCTGAAACAATAGCTCCAGACAGCAGTGGTCTTAGCTATATAGCTAACCGTGACATTTTCTCATTGAACAGGCCCCGTTCTAAAACAACTAAATGCCAGGCAGACACCACGGGCACAATTAGACCACTTTTCACTGGTGAGAGAGAGAGAGAGGGGGAGACAGATAAAGCTAAAGCGCACACACACACACACACACACACACACACACACACACACACACACACACACACACACACACACACACACACACACACACACACACACACACACACACACACGCGCTGCAACTCTGTTCCCCATGCAGCCCACTACTGTCCTACAGTCATTTATTTTACTTTACTAATTGCTTTAATGGGGTTTTCAGGGGCCACCCTGTTCCTGTAAGCTAGTGGCTGCACATTAACTCTCTATCTGTCTTCCCTCTGTCTCCATTAATAGGCTCAGATTGGAGCCAAATCTTTAGTAATACAATCAGTTGACAAGGACTTTCACGTTGTCCTTTTCACTTAATTGCTTATCAAGCTATGATTACTCACACAAGCATGCACACGCGCGCATGCATGGATGCACACACGCACGCACACACGCACACAAACACACACACACACACACACACACACACACACACACACACACACACACACACACACACACACAGGCAGTGAGTATTTCTATGACGTGTTAGTTAGTTTAGTTAGTATTCATTACTTTTGTAACTTTATTAGCCCATTTCTTACAAATCACTTTCTTTGGATTCCATTCATTTCCTAATCCATCACAATAAACATAATATAGTCACTCACTTGTGTAATGTCTTCTGCGCCTCCAAAGGGGTGTTGTCAAATCTGAGAGAATAACCTACCCGTGTAGTGGTGATGTCATCAGGGTTATCTCTGTTTGGGCATGGAGACCCGAAAGTCACATTATGTCAGCCATTGAAATCTGTCTTTTTTGAGTCCCCTAATTTAATGTAAGTCAAACACTAAATTGCTGAAATACTTCTTTAAATTCCCATTAAAATGCCACACACAGACAATGTAATGTTGTAACATCAGTGTGATGAATCACACAAAATAAGCATGTGTCAAAAGTGAATTTAGGCATGAAAGGGGAGAGAGAGGGAGAATGACATGCAGCAAAGGGCCGTAGTTTGGAATTGATCCTGGGGACGCTGCAGCAAGGACTGAGCCTCTGTATATATGGGGGGCACGCGATGTGTAACATTACTGTCGGTCGCAGCGGCGCAGCCTGAAGTAGCGACCTGAACAGTGAACGGGATGTGAGATAACGTTATTCTCTGTGAAACAAAGTCAGTTCAGAGGGGAAATATAACTTAGTTCTTGCAGCGTGTGTGTTAGCGCCATCCTGTGGTGTTCAGAGGACGAGTTGGAAATAACAGATCCACATTTCCTTTTTGATTTAATGTAGCGCATTGATTTAGTTATTGATTTAACGGTAAACAGTCAGTTTCACCGGTACTCCTTTACTAGGTGTCCTATATCACTTTTTTATGGACACCCAGCAGCCAATCGGAATCGAGTATTCACCCAGACCATGGTATAAATCCTTTCAGTCCTTAGTATGGGTCAAACTCCTAAAATACTTTACCCATAATGCAACTAATTTTTATCATTTGGTGTGACCCTTTCTGCCTGGTTAAATGCCCACATTATTTAAACCATACCACCAGTTTACGACGCAGGCTTTTTGTTACAAATATGTACATTTCAAGCCAAAACTGAGATGATAAAATTATCAGGGTTATTCTCTCAGACTTGACAAAGCTACCGTAGTCACAGGCTGAGTAGTACTCGTCATTACAAGTAAACTGACCTTTACGAGTAAAGTCTGTGGAGTGCCTCTGTTGATAGTGATCATTTGCACAGACTACTGAATACTAGCAGAAATGTTCCCAGATACAATATATCAGCTTTCTACAATACAAATGGTCTTACCCTAAAATACTTCATATTGCGCACACACAGACACATAGGCTACATACACACATGGACGTGCATGCTCAGAGCTGCTGTGTATCCTGTGCTTTAGAGTTGCAGACTAACCGTTGTGTTTATCAAGCTGATCCGTCTAGTTTTAAGCCAAACACTCAGTTTATCTCTGTGATTCAGTCAGTCAGTATGCAGCCAAACAGGTGTATGAACTCAACCAATCCAAATTTGAATAAAGAAATGATTGGAGCTTTGCATGTGTGTTTCATGTACAAGGATGCCGTGATTGCCTTTAGTTAGACTGTGGCATCCAGGGAGTGAGAAGTGGACACGTCAGATAAAGGGAAGTAAAAACACAGAAAGGATTTTAGGGCTGGGGAAATTTTTTTACTGTTTTTTTTGGTGCTTTAGGAAGCACCTGTGGCACCTGTTGGGAAGCCATGGGTTCATTTTTTGAATCAGATTGCATCTGGGTAAGAGATGGTTGTGCATGATTGTTTTTTATGTAAAGCTAATCGCTTGTTAGATGATTCACTTGTTTCTGTATATGTTTAAATTTGAAAATTAAAAACCATTAAGCATAGTTCTTAGTGCCATCTTAGCGATGAGTTGGTAAACAACAGTAGCTGGTGAGCTAACTCGTAACATGCTAGCTAGCTGGGGACATGCTAGCCCTAGCCTGCCACCATTGCACACCAAGCTAGAGGGCTTGCTAAGTGAGATTCTTCTTTCATTGACTGGACAAAAACACAGCTTAGATTGCAAACTTTCTCCTTGAGGAGGAGTTCATACTTTAAAATAACAACACAGCTACACAGCTAATCTAATATGATGGTTTGGTCTCTTTTGAACTCTCCGGGTCTCCATTCCCTCTAAGGTCAAGACGGTTTACTTTTGGTCAATGGCTCAAATTCTTAAGTTAAAGTTCTCAAAAGCTGAACTCGACACAACAGGTTTACATGGACGTACTGCCTCCACAAGCGAATCCACTTTCCGAACATTGGCTGTTATGATGCTGGTCTTTACAACACATAGCATATAGGTTATAATTTGTTTATTACTTAAATAGAGGAGTAACAAAATTTGACTTTGCATGCTTTCACATTCTCAGTCTAGCCAAATAATAGCAGCCAATAGTCCAAAAAGGTCTGGGCTGTATGTAGGTTAGATTTGTATTTGTGCTTTATGTATTACTCCTTACATTTGTGTGTGTGTGTGTGTGTGTGTGTGTGTGTGTGTGTGTGTGTGTGTGTGTGTGTGTGTGTGTGTGTGTAGGCTTGTGTATATGGCTTGCGAGTGTGTGTAGGCCCGTTTGTATTTGTGTCTAGGTATGCTGTTTTGAGTGTGTGTGCCTCCCTCCATCTCCCCTCCCGTCCATCTTCTGTCTCTCCCGCCTCAGCCCTTCTCCTAATACCCCCCCCCCCCCCCCCTCCCCCCGGCTTTTCAGTGATGGTGGCTCGGGGGGGAGGTGGGAAGAGAGGGAGAAGTGCAGATGGTCTGGTCAGAGAGAAAGAGAGAGAGAGAGAGGGAGAGAGATAGAGAGGTAGAGTGAGAGGCAGAGAGTGACTGGCGAGCGGCGGGCTCTTTTGGCAGGGTCGGCCGGTGGGAGGGCCCATTGTGATGCAACGTTGCATAAATAATGCCACGGGGCTTCTAAATGCTCCGTTGCCATGGGGACCTTTGTGCCTCAGTGAACACTGTATGTGTGTGTGTGTGTGTGTGTGTGTGTTTCATGGCCCAGGAGGAGGGAGAGAGAACATAGAGACATAGGGACAGAAAGAGAGGGGGGGGGGGGGGCGGGGGGGGCTGAGTTGCAGTCAGCTCAAGTGACACTAGAGCCTCTCTTTCTATGTCTTTCTTTCTGTCTCTCTATCACTTACTGTGTTTGACCCAGGACAGATGAGGAGGAGGGAGAGGGAGTGTTGTCGTTGCTTTTTGACTAGAGGGGAGCAACAATTTTGTGTCTCTCTGTGAAGTATGGTCCATGTGAAGGTATGTGTTGTCACTACTTCTATTCCTCTATTTCTCTTTTTTTGCCGTTTTCTTTTTGGAACATATCCCGGCATGGTCTCTGCCTGTTCCTCTGTAGTAACAGGTGTCTGCCTGTCTGCCCTGAATTGGAGGGAGAACAGATCGGAGGGGCAGGTGGGGGGAAGGAGAGAGAGATGGCTTTTGTTTGGATGTTTTCAAGAAGCCTTACAACTGAATTCTCACGGCTTGCCATCCAGCTAGTTAGTCAGCTTGCTTAGCCACTCAGCCTCTATGCTCTCAGCTGTCGGAGCGCCAGACAAGCAAACAAACAAAGAAAAACACAAGTGTTTCATCTTTTCCTTCATCTGCTTTGGAGATGCTGTATTGAAGTAGGTTACTGTTTCTCGGTTTTTCCTTTCCAGCTGATACCAGTAGTTAGATTGATTGATTGATTGATTGATTGCAAAAAAAAGTCAGATCACACAGGGAAAAGCTTGCAGTTCTCTTATGTTCAGTCGTGTTGGAGATGTAAAAAGTTCAGTTTCTTAACTCTGTGTGATAGAATGTCTTGCAGCTATGTAGTAGCTTTGTAGCAAGTGGCTGGTTTGTGTTTGCATCAAAGGATTACAATGTTAATGTTCAAATGTGCCTTTAAGCAATGAAATGAAATAATCTATGTTTTACTTGCTGATGGCTTCATGCTAAAACTGTAACAAAAAAAAGGTGTTATTCTTATCCATTTCAAAAATGATTTATTATCAGCTCAGTAAATACAATCAACTCAGCACAACTGTTGTAGCCAGGTGATTCTTTTTTGCATTGCTTTTTCTGTTGAGCAGCTTTATTTTCATCTGCAGTGCACCTCTATGTATCATCCTGAAAGAGTCTACATGTTGCTCTCGCAGTATATTCACACTTGAGAGATTCCACAGCTGTGTGTGTGTGTGTGTGTGTGTGTGTGTGTGTGTGTGTGTGTGTGTGTGTGTGTGTGTGTGTGTGTGTGTGTGGTAACAATAACAGACTGTTCTGCATTCACAACATTTTAGACTGGCAGGAGTTGCATTTAGTGTTTTACAGTAGGAGAAACCCACAATTTCTACCTTTTACCTTCAGTCCTTTTTATCAATCTAGATTGTTTTGATGTGAGTTGCCCAATATTGGAGATATTGGCCATAATGACATCTGCCTTCTCCCCAATATAATGGAACTAGATGGCACTGTGATAGCTTGTGTTCTCAAAGCGCCAAAAAATCCATTTGAAAAACTCAACAGCATTGTCTTTCAGGAAGTTATGAACCGGTTACTCAAGATAATCCACAGACCCTGGTTGTGAGCAGTTTCATCTAGGTACAATTCTTTTACTACCACACCAATAGAATGAAAAGAGTTCCTACATAAAACTGCTTGCTGTGGATTATATTGAGTTACCGTGTCATGATTTCTTGAACTGTCCCTTTAACTATGTCATAAAGTCAATGGGAAGCTTATTATAACCCTGGCACTGTTAGTGATTCAATAAACCCACTCAATGTCACAGCAGCAGGTCTTAATTTATGTGTGCAAGTTGTGGTTCTCATATGAGTCTATACGCTTCAAAATCCATGCATTTATGTCTGTGTATGCTTCTGTGCAAGCGTGCATGCATGCCAATGCGTGTGCACATGTATTGTGGCCATGTTTCTATACCCACGCGTGTGTGCCAGTGTGTGTGTCCAGTTACCATTAATAACACGAAGACGGTTCATGATTACGGTGAAATTTGCAATTTGATTTGTTAACTTATTACATTAATGATTCATTATAATCAAATTGTATCATTGTGGTGGGAAGCCTGGAATTGCCTCAGGCATCATCAGCGTTTAAGCTCCCACAGACCAGCACTCTGCTCTCTGTCAGTATCCTTAAGATGAAAGTAATTCAGTATTTCATACTGGAAAATGTATTTTTCAGTGATATTTATAAAGTGAAGTTGTTTTTTCTGACCGTGTCTGTGCAAGCAGAGTAGTCTGACTTTTTATTGTATGTAAACTTTTAATGACATGCTATTACTTTCTGAATGGATGTACTGTAGCCTCATTTGGTTTGAAACTCCACAAGGTTTCAGTGTTAGAAGTGCATCAGGCCATTTGTCATGCACATAGTATAATGTGTTGTTATAAAGTGTCAAATGAGAACATAGTACAAGACAGATAAGTGTACATATAATGTGTGTGTGTGTGTGTGTGTGTGTGTGTGTGTGTGTGTGTGTGTGTGTGTGTGTGTGTGTGTGTGTGTGTGTGTGTGTGTGTGTGTGTGTGTGTGTGTGTGTGGAGGTAGAGCAGGTCGTCCACTAATCAGTAGATCGGTGTTTCGATCCCCTGCCCCTAGTCCACATGTTAAAGTGTCCTAGACAAGATACTGAATCTGCGAATGTGCGTGTGAATAATTAGATTATCATCAGCCTATGCTATAAGTGTATGCATGTGTGTGTGCAAATGGGGTGAATGTGGCATGTAGTGTAATGCCCTTTTTAGGATAAATTAATATATATTTAGAAATGCAGGTAATTGAAGGTAATTCAGATTCAAATTCAGAATTTTGTATCTTTTTTATGAGCCGAGATCTCTTTCAGAATATCTCCTTTGTATTAAAATGCTCACCAGGTAACATTGATTGATATTATCTCCCGTCCAGACATGATTTATTCTAATTCCATCACTTGTATTATCTGGAAACCACCAGAAAACTGTCAGAATCCAATTTAAGATCTAAATCACAATTTCAGGACAGGTACTCCGATGTGGTCTTCACTTAATTTGGATGGATTAATTAGTATTTAGCTTTTTTTTTCTTTGCACAAATTGATGAAATCAGTTATGTTTAATCAGCTATAATGATCGCAGCAGCAGACTCAAATACTATAATCAGCTGTTGGTTTGTTTGCGTATCAGTTAATTGGTGGTTATTTATCACACATTCAACAGCATAGCAGCATTACATTAAGTGTAAAAACAATGGGCCTCTTGGAAGAAGCACTCATAAGAACAGATTTGTTTTTAAATGGCGATATACGAGATTTTGTCGCATTCACCAATTTTCTTGTATTTAAAGTGCTCATATTATGCTTTTTAGCTTTTTCCCTTTCCTTTATTGTGTTATATATTTTGTGCACGTTATAGGTTTACAAAGTGAAAAAGCCCCCCAAAGGGACTTACCATCTCCACCAGAAAACACTGTTCACAAACTGCTGCAAACAGCTCTGTTGTAGTCCAGCCTTTACTTCTGTGATGAACGTGCGTCACTTTGTAACACACGTTATAATGCTCGCCTAGCTGCTAGCATGGCACGCCCTCATACTCTGCTTCTGACTGGCTAGTAGTCCTTACCTAGGTACTGTCAGGACACGCCCTCATACTCTGCTTCTGACTGGCTAGTAGTCCTTACCTAGGTACTGTCAGGACACGCCCTCATACTCTGCTTCTGACTGGCTAGTAGTCCTTACCTAGGTACTGTCAGGACACGCCCTCATACTCTGCTTCTGACTGGCTAGTAGTCCTTACCTAGGTACTGTCAGGACACGCCCTCATACTCTGCTTCTGACTGGCTAGTAGTCCTTATCTAGCTACTGCGCATGTGCGACTCCCAACAAAGATGGTACAGAAGTGAGATGCCTCACTCGCTAAAATAGAAGCTCAACACACAGGGTGAAAATAGGAGCTACAGCAATGTGTAGTTCAACAAATATATGGTGTTTTTTGAAAATCAAATCATGTAAACCTATTCTGATATAACCTCTAAATACAATTATGAACCTGAAAATGAGCATAATATGAGCACTTTTACAGATAATTACGATAATGCACGTATTTCACTTGCAGATTTTTATGCTGAAACAAAAAATCATCATGGCCTGCCAGTTCACTAAAATGTTCTATAAGATTTCTTCTTTTTTTGGCAGGAGTAATTTTGGCATGACTTTTACAATTCAGTAGACGTGAGGAAAATTGTCACATTCCGACAGCTGCTTCAGGGTATTCATTCAGGTCACTGTCTAAGTCCAGGCGCCCTCCACTATAACACCTGATAGAGTAGCACTTTTGAGACTGACCCATGCCTGGAGCAGAACAGACAGCCTTATAGCAGTTTAAAGGCATTGACTAAATACTAATGACCGCATCTCTCGTAGGCATATATCCTAATGAATAGTCATGAATTCATCAAGTTGAAATGAGAATTTTACAACAAGTTTATGTGGTTTAGAGGGTTTGGTGAATCAGACTGGGAACAGTTGTACAAGTAAGCCTCACAGAAACAAGTAAGAGACATTTAGGGTAAGAAAATTTAAATATTCTTGCATAAGTGTGTTCCCATCCAACTGTTTTATTAAGGGTGGGGGGGGGGGAATCAGTACAAAGAATCGTGATATTATCCACGGCAATATGGTATTGATACATGGACGCCAAGAATCAATCTTTTATTATATAAATTCCACATCAGAATTTCACTTTTTAGTACTGAAATAATTAAATCAATTGCTTTTTCAGTCCACTAGCTCGTAAGATGAACAAACAGAGAAATGTATCTTTTTAGATAAAACAGATGTTGACAAAGTTTTCCTTTGGGGAAATAATTTGAAGTTGGAAAATATTGCAATATAATTAAAATCGCTATAACATCGAATCGTGACATAAGTATCATGATAATATTGTATCGTGGGGCCTCTGGTGATTCCCAACTCAATAGTTTTTATGCACATTTAGTGTTACGGTGAGTTGGATTTAGGCCACATATTTTAGAGTGAAGAGTGTGTTAACATCCAGCAGTATGGTGACAGTGTTTCTTCAGGGGACGCTACACTGCAGCTACAGATTCTTCAACTGAGGTGATGTGACTGACAACCTCCTCCACCTTCATGTCAGCCACCTTGTGGTAACAGCAGGATGCAATCCATACAGTTAGAGTGAATAGATGATTTGTCAGGCAGGCATTAGACTAAAGCTTTCAATTGACGGAAATGCCAAAATTCTTCACGCCAAAACTTCATTTGTTTCATCAGTTTCCTAGCAATAACAAATGTTACATTTGTGATGGCTTTAGTTTGGTGTCGCTGTTTTGCAACATATCAAACTCTTCTCAGTGAATATCTGGCAGGGTGAAACTGGCAGACACAGTGATATCTGGCCTGTTCTCCCACCACAGACGGCAGAGTCCATTTCACAACAATTAAAAATGTGTTCAGAGAAAATGGGGCCAAAATAATGTTCGGGATGACTGTAAAAGTGACAGTAAATAAACACATTAACACATTCTCTCTCTCTCTCTCTCTCTCTCTCTCTCTCTCTCTCTCTCTTTCTCTTTTTCTCTTTCTCTCTCTCTCTCTCTCTCTCTCTCTCTCTTTTTCTCTTTTTCTCTCTCTCTCTCTATCTCTCTCTCTCTCTCTCTCCCTCTCCCTCTCTCTCTCTCTCTCTCTCTCCAGGAGTTGCAGTTTGAACGTCTAACCAGGGAGCTGGAAGCCGAACGACAGATTGTTGCCACTCAGCTGGAGAGATGCAAGCTTGGCTCTGAGACTGGAAGCATGACTAGCATCAGGTGTGTTTGTGTGGTTATCTCTCACCTGTCAGATCTTCTTCTGTATGCTCTACCTGTGTGTGTCAGCTGTGCTCTTGCAGGTGACTGGCTTTACAGCCGGTCACATTAGCAGTACACTCCTTGATTTGTGTCCAAAATTCATCTCTATGATTAAAAACCACAGTTCGTGTGGCCGTGTTGGCTCAGTTGGTAGAGCAGGCACACATATACTTAAAGGATTATGCCTCAACGCAGAGGTCCAGGGTTGTTTGCTTATAAATTCACACACTTAACACATATCAAAGTGTTAGAAATACATAAATCTGGTAGCTCTAGCTTCCCTTTTGCTTGCGTATCCAGCTATACATACAGCTATGTGTAGCATTTATCTTTAATAATTTCAACAATCAATTGTTGAAAGGACTAGCTGCTTTTAACTGTACAGTACTTAACACAATACAGACATTTCTCTCGGACAGAGCTACCTAGCTATTTAGCCCAAGCAGATGTCCAATTTAAAGCAGCAATTAATGGATTTGTTGCCAACTTGTGTACAACCTGACATATTATGGCAATGTGTTAGCATGGAGTTACCTAATTACACATCCAGCAGACACAGTCCAATATTGAAGGGGGCATGACGCAATTAAGTTGAAATCACTTTATAAAACATGTTGCTCAGTGCAGAGTTATTTTCAGGCAAAGTATAATACAAGCTCAAGGATGATAACTTGAGACGTCTTATAAACCTGATTGTATGTGTAAGTGCCTTGAGAAAAGAATATAGATCAGTCAAAAACTCACTGGCAGACTTTATGGACAGAACCATGTTGCCATTCTGAACCTCTTAACTGCACACTGACCGTCCTCTAGCACCTTTCAGATCAGAGGCGCACAGGGAATGAATCACGGTCACTTTGGATTTTGAACTTAAAAGAAATCTGATGTCACATTCATCTGGATTTGATGATCATGCAACTGACTAATGATCAAAATGATCAAAATCATTTCTCATATAAATAATGCTCTTATACATTTTTTTACCTGAAATAACCTGTATTTTATAATTGGAGCTAGAGTGTCATAATTAAAAATCAATATATATTTGATTCTGCATTTTCCATTTGCCAGACACAGACACAACCTTGTGTTATGCTGACATACACACCTAATCCTTTGATATCTCACTAATTTCTCACAAATTTCACAACTTCCTTAAAATATGCCATAATACCTCTTTTTGCAAAAATTACTTTCTTTTTCAAATTGTGCCAACCCTGTCAGTGTAACACCACACCCCAGGTTGATCAAAGCGGCTGCTTTTGGTAGTTTAAATAAATGTTGGCTCAGGTGTAATGGCAGGAAGCAAATCCCCAGTTACACAAACACGACACACTATTAATTGTCCATTAAAAAACGCAATTGCTTCTCACAAATATAATGTGCAGCTGTCACAGGAGTCCTTTGTTCTGTCCAGGGTCTTCTTTTTTTTTTGCGACGAGAGGAAGTAAACTGTACACAATGTGAAGAGATTGTCATATTATCTGCTGCTGATTGAGTTTGGACCCAAGCTTCGTCTCTGCTCTGTGCTCAAAGAACAAATTCTGCAGATTCCATACCAGTCCCAATGTGAAAACAGAACTCCTGACACAATAGTGGTAACGCACTTAGCTTGTCTCCCTGGACTATGTAATGCGATTAAAGTGTCTGTCTCCATTTCTCTGTCTCACTCTCAGTCTCTCTCACACACACATAAATAGACGCATGCAATCCATCATCGTTTCTCCTCTTTGATTCTGTTAAGCGAGTAGGGATTCCATCCGTCTCAAACTAATTACTCATATGCCGGCATTGTAATTCTCGTTTCAATTTGAGGGGTGGACCAACAAAAAGCAGAATGATGGTCTAAAACCGATTCATTCACAAGTCTAATTAACTGGTGCATGCATTTAGCTGCTCAACGCTGTCACAGGGCTGTATTGAGGGCCCATTTAAAACAGCAGCAACATGGGAGATGGAAGAGGTGTGGAGTCCAAAAAAACACATCTTCCACTTCATCACCCAGCTGCACACAGATGGAATAAAGGCTGCCATCTTGCTAACTCGATTAGATGGGTTTCTTATTTAGTAAGGAGCAGAGCGTCTTGTGGATTACACCGTCTTCCATTGCTTTTTATAGGCTGTCCACTTAGTTTGACTTGGAGGTAATTACCAAATTGACAAATGGTTTGGCAAAACACAAGTCCAACACGGCAATATGGTAGAAGTTTGTAGTGCTTGCAGCATGTAGGATTTATTGTTCAATTACCTGTGAGACATTAGTATTGTTTCTGTTCTGAAAATGTTAAGTCATTGCTGCATGTCCCAGGGAAAAATGTAACTGGCAGCTACAAGATGTGCAGGAATTTACCTTGGTAGCATTTGTGGTGAGACGTATTGACACCGTGCACAGCAATTGAACTAGGAGCTTAAATGTATTTTTTAGGAGCTTGGTGGACGTAACATTAAATTTGAGATTATTGATTTAGTATTTATTTTGTATTTTGGTTAATAATGCACTTTGACTGGAGAAAATTAATAGCTTTTCTTCTATGTTCCTTTTACTTTTTTTTTTTTTTTTACCTAGGTTAGCATAAGTATGTTAGCATGGCTGAGATGCTGTTGGCTGGTACAGTATTTTGTTTTCTTCATTAGCAAGGTATATAATATGATAATCAGGGTTCGAAATTAACTTTTTTGTCCACCAGCCAAATGGCTAGTTAATGTTAAAATTTTACCAAATTACCATTGTTTTTAGGCTGGTGAGTGATCTACCAGCCACTTGCATATTTTACCAGCAATTGGCTAGTAGATGGTACTAATTTTAAACCCTGATGATAATAGCTAGATTTTTTTGTTAGCTGTCTTGCTCACCATGTTCAAAATCCAGGCTATCCAGTTGCAGTTTGGGATGGTGCAGGAATCCGCTCATTTCTCTTTAGCAAAAGCTAATTTATTGGTGTCTTCCGGGTTAGCATTACAGCTACTGCTAGCTACTGATACATCGTTGTCACATTAGCTAGCTAGCGCTTTGTCCAGCTACATTATTTCAAAATGTTGAAAATGTCGAAGTATCGAAGTAGCTATCATGGCATTGTACCAGTGTGTTTTCTACCACTTAGCCTACTAGCTTTTTTCGCTGAGGTAAGATGAGTTTGTTTTTAAGCCTATATCAGTTGTTTCTTCTAAATTCATAATCCAAATTTTCACAAATGATCAAGTTAATCACCTCTCTCAGTACATTAAATGTATCATTTGGAGGATGATACTATCTTAAGATACTTTCTGAAAGCCAGGAAGCATGTCTTAGTGTTTCTTTAAAAACTCCTTTACACTCAGCTTTCCCTAAGGAGCAGCTCTAGTTTCTACTCCCAGACACACCACAGGTTCATAGACTGAGGCACAGCCAATATAATGTAACCAGTGTTGTTATGACCAGGGACAATACAATGACTGTACGGGGTTTTCAGACACCTTGGCTGATGCCTGCCCTAGATAGAAAGTAGCAAAACAATAGAGGATGGGACTGTGTAACTGTGTTTAGTGTGGCTGGTGGGCTTGTCCTGGAATAACTTGAGACATAAGTTGAGGAGAGGAAATAAAAACTGTGTCCTCGCAACTACTTAAAATACAGATTGTCTTGTGCTATAAGAAGGGAATCTTTAAAACCAGTGTGCATCATCCTTTCAGTTGACTTTGTCTTTAACATTTGGATTTGACAGCTCTATTAAAAAAGTATGCAATGAATTACCCTAATATTAATGGAAATCTGTTCCCACATAGACAGACAGGTTAAACCGCAGACAAGTTCAATTAAGAATGAGTGTTACGTGCAGCTGTGTGGCTGTGAGGGGGCTGGCAGTTCAGGAATCGGCTCCTGTTGTGTTGTGAAAGATAAAGACTTTCAGAGGTGCTAATGAGATCTTCAGCTCTGCCTTTGTTTCCAGTTTAAATCAGTCACCACAGGTCACAGTGTCTGCCACGGTATATGCTGCTGCTTTATCACTTCAAAAAGAACAAATCCACTGTGTGACTGTGTGTGTGTTGCTCTATCAGTCAGACAGAGACAATGTTTTTGTCTGCAGAAAGAATAGTGTGATTTCCATTGCCTCATTAGTTAAAGGACAATTCAGCCCTAAATATCAAGGTTGCAAGTGAAACTTTGGTGGTTCTTCTGGGCTTAGACAAGGCTAACAGACATAAGAACTTGAAATCTTTAACTGTGATTATGATTGTATTGTACAGTATTGTTTGTGTTCACTTTTGAAGCACTACTCTTTTGTATTTGTTGCCTAACCTCAATTACCAACCACATCCACTCGAGTCTCTTTAGCAGTTAAAATGGTATTTATGTTGGTTTAGTCAATATTTCTAACCATATTGCGCTCAATATTTCACTGACAGAGTAACGACTGACAGAGTAACGACTGACAGAGTAACGACTGACAGAGTAACGTGTGCAACAAGTACGTAATCACATATTTTATTGTACATCAGCCAGTTTAAATAGCTAAAGTGCCGCATTCCTGAGCTGTTAGAGCCAAGCCAAGCTTTTTGTCCTGCCAATTATATTACTAAAGTTAAGGAAACATACCTTCCCCCTCCACTCATCCTCGGCTTCTTTTGTTATTCAGTACCATTCACTTTTATAGTCTCTTGTCTTATGAGCTCACTCTCTCTTGTCTTTTCACATTTCAGTCTGTCTGTTTTCATTCCAGTTTACCATCTTTATTTGGAAGTTAAAAGTAACAGAATAACCCGTCCTTGACTTTGACCAAAGAAATATAAAAAGGGAGGAAACACCCCAGAGAACAAAAGTAGTTTCTCTCTCTCTGTTATCTGAGTTGGTGTACCTCACTCTGCCCAGTGTTTACCTGCTCCCAGTCTCTTTATCTAATCATCCCAGTGGACCTCTTCTGACAGTGACACAAAGTAGATACAGATATCTGAGCTCTGGTGGCACCGTGGTGGCCACTTCACTCTGCTGGCTGAGGAGAAGCCTTCTCCTAGGGTGGGCTATTTGTCTGCCTCTTTTGGCTGTGCATATTTGCGACATTTGCCTGGTAATCGGATGCACTGCTGTGTGCTTGTCTGGCTACTGAGTGGCGAGCTTGTGTGTGTGTGTGTGTGTGTGTGTGTGTGTGTGTGTGTGTGTGTGTGTGTGTGTGTGTGTGTGTGTGTGTGTGTGTGTGTGTGTGTGTGTGTGCATAAGCATTGGCTGTATCCGCAGCACCCGGCGAGACCCACCGCCGCTTGTCTGGCGGGAAAATACGACCCATCTAGCGAGGGCCCATTACCCAGAAGCTGTCGGGGCGCTCAGCTGCCAGCTTAGACTCACTGCACTGTGGCTCTATCTCTGCTTCTCCTCAGTACATACCGACTATAGAACATGTTTGCAGAGGGCCGCAGCTTTGCTGTTTTTTTTTATTAAATTGGAAAAACTATTTTCAAAGAAAGGTCCCTAATAGTCCTTTGAAGGACAGTTTTCCCACTGAGGCGAGATGAAGAATGCATTATAGTTTGGTGTAGAGCATTTCAGACGGTCAAAGAGCCAATATCAGGTCTGTCAGACTAAACATTTTACAACCCAGGCGAGTGAACTATTTCAATAACTAATAGGGATGAGGGCTAAAACTACACAAACGACACCAAAAAAATAAATGATTTTCAATAAAATGTGCACTGTATTCATGAACATGATCTCTTTATTTATAAGCCCAATATTGTTGGTTAGAATTCAGGCACAAATTGATAAATTAGTACATTTAATTTTTGTGAGAGGCTGCTTCACGTGTTGCATTGTGATCACTCTGCAGGATTCCCATAATTTTTTTCCATGTGATTTTCTTGCTAAACCAATTCATGCATCCAACCACAGCATTATAGTTACACTTAGTTACAGTTGAACAAAAGACTTGGGCCATCATTGCATTGGAGTTTTAAAACAGTTTGTTCATAAAAGAGTAATAACACAATGCTTAGTTGACAAAATGTGTTTGCATAAAATCAAAAAAATATGTAAAGGAGTACCGAGTTCTGTGAGACCCCAAACAATGAGGAAGTTTGATGTTAAAATTAGATTAGATCAGATTAGATTAGATAGACTTTATTGATCCCAAATTAGGAAATGTCAGTGCTACAGCAGCAAAATATAAGACACACAGCACACATACAGAATATACAAGAACAAAAGAATAGGATAGAATACAAGAACAACTATTCAAAAATAAAGAAACAAAATACAAAGGAAAGAATTTACAAACGTACATACAAGTGGTGAATAAAAAATGTGAAACCTACTTACATAGTATTCATAGAGATGTAAGTAAAACCTATGTTTCTGCAAGTTGCCTTATCTTATATATGGGACATTTTAGACTCCTCTCTATCATGCCCATAAACTGGATCATCTGGAATCCCATAACACGCTCCTCTCTAAATGCCAGTGCTCTGAATGTTTATGTCGTCGTCGTCGTCGTGCCTGGATGAAACGCACACAGACTTTTAGTTAAAGGCCAGTACCTCTGAGCCAATGTCCCCAAATGTTGAGTTCAGCTCGGGTGATCTGGTATTTTTTGAAAAACTGAAAAGGCTCTTAAAGTTTTGATTGAATAAAAGGAAAAGGGAAAAACAAAGATCTTGATATTGGCAAAGCAAATCATGGTGTTAAATCAGAGCAGTGCACTTATGTGTCAATGAATAAACTGTGATCTTTAGATTTATCTTTGTTTCTCCCTGACATTGGATGCCTTTCATACTAAATAACACCAATTCTCTAATTTAAACGCAGCACTTTCGTCACCATTTTGGATTGAAATACTTATTAATTCTAAATTCCTCTGTCTTTACCAGCTCAGAAATATGGATAACACAATGAGTATAATGATGAGCTGATGAGAATGTTCAATTTTAAACCTTTATTGATCCAGAGAAGGCTGACTGCTTGACAGTTGTGGATTCATGCGTATGTTCTTGTTATTGATCTGGGAGCGAGAGGAAATGCGAGTTACATTTTTAAACACTAGCATTTATTGTGATCCATACTGAACTCTACACATTGATCTTATAGAGTGAGTGTGAAGCAAAAAAAGGGGCGCAGAGGAAAAAGTAGAAGGTCAGATGGCAGGATGGGAAATGGGGGAAACAGAGCACGTTGGGAAATGGAGCTGAAATTAATCTAATTCATCATTTCCAGGTCTTCAAAAGTTTTGGTATTGCTTAGAAATGTCTGCGTATTGTTGTTTGTTTCAGACTCATGTGCAATAATATGACGCCAGCCCAGCTTTTATCTAGCAGTAGATCAATGCAATTTCACACACTGTGACTTCAGTCGCAAAAGTGGAAGTAGAAAATTATTTTTAATATTTGTCTGTAATGGAGTTATGTTTCTTTTACAGTTTTTCTTTGAAAGTTAAGGCAAGTTTACTCTATGACAGAAAAGGCTGGATTAGCACTCTGATTCCACAAACAGGGAGCCTAATAATCTTATATTTCACTTCATTCATTAGTCCACTTCAATTGTGTTTCCTCCTGAATAATCAGTTTTTAGTGACCTCTCAGACCTGCTGACTTCATTTTTAGTTGTCATGGCAGCTGGTAGCAGTTGCTAAGAGCAGTTGATTTAAAGTTTTTCACGATAATTCAAGATATATTTGGATTCCAGGCTTGTTATTTGAGTCAGCCGTACAACAACCAATAAAGTGGTGGTGCTCTTGTCCCAATGTTTGTGGACGTTTTTCTGTAGTTATTTTTGCTACTTACTAGGTTGCGGGACGCTCAGGGGACCAGTACCACCTGATAGGCAGGAACTGCGTGATAGAGACAGCGGGCTGCATTAGTTGGCTTTTTGAGAACCTTGCTAGCTTGCCTGTCTTACTTGTATAGTCAGAAGGTAAGTAGTCTGTAGGGACTTGGCTCGGGTACTGGAGGGTGGCTGGTTGGATGCATGGATGCAAGCATGGACCCGCATGGACCAAGTAGTGTGGACAGGTAGAAGGAGAGGTGCCAGTTCATGGGGGTAATGAATGACAGCAAAAGACACAAACATATTAAATAATAGATTGAATAATAATCTAATCAGTAAAGAAGCGCATAACACAACTGGCCTTAATAAACCTGTGCATGTGTGACTGGGTCAACAGGGTCCACAGCTTATTTGGACCATGGACTGACCATGATTCATTTTAACATGTAGGACCTACAGTATATCTGTGTTCAAATCTTTCCCAGGGAGCAAGTTCAACGCTCAATGGTGTTTTAAGCCCGCAGCGTCGACTTCAAGGCACCTAACCATTGCCTAATCCTAGTGCCTTCCAGGCAGCGCTGCCTGGAAGACGACGTTGGGGGCTTAAAACACCAAACACCAAGTTCAACACATACAATTAACCTATGCTCACCACAATGTTTTGTATTTCAATCTACGACCATTAGGCCAGTCAAATCTAATTTAATTTAACTTTATTTAAACATACAGTATACTGGACTAAATATTTTACACACTTTGCACTGGAGCAGGATATTTTAGCTCATTTATATTGAGGCATAATTTTCAGCTACAATGTGTCAACCTCCTGTTGACATCCACATTTCTACAGAATGTCATTTTGAACACAACAAAAATCATTCCAAACCTGTCACAAGTTGGAGTTGGAGAAATTTCTTCTTTTTGAAATAAAAAATTAGATTGAAATGTGTGGGTGGAACGCCAAGAAAAGAGGACAGAGGGTTGAAAAGGGAATAGGGAGTCAACGTGGATGCGGTGCAAGAAGAGAGGCAGCGGGGGAATAACAAGATGAGCAAGAAGGCAAGGAAGGTAGGGGGGATGCAGTCTCATGTTAAGCCATTTTAACCTGCTACCCTGCAAAGACACACTGAGTTAGCATGAGTCACTCTGAGACCCAGACACTCCTAATAAGCCTAATATCCTCCACAGTCACAGACAGGCTGTGTCTGTCACACTCACACACACTGTGTGTGTGTGTGTGTGTGTGTGTGTGTGTGTGTGTGTGTGTGTGTGTGTGTGTGCGTGTGTGCGTGCGTGTATGTTTGTGCTCCCAGTGTTAGTACAGTCATCAGCGACTATATTATTGATCTGTTAGCAGAACGGAGACAGAACTGTCACAGTTAAGTCCCGATGAAAACCTTCTTAGTCCACAAACACACACACTGGGAGATTTTGCACACAGACACACAAACAGGCACTTAAACACTCATACATAATAATGCTGACTTGATGCAATGCAAAGCTGCTACTGTATAATATTTTGGACGAATAGGTTAAAAAAATGAAATGTTTGCCTTTTTAAATTTTCTCCCAGCCCCCGCCTGCTAACACCTCCTTTTTCCCAAATGGCAGCTGCGTTCAGCAGTCTGTCTGGTTCTCTTCTGTTCCACTGGATTGGCCAGCAGCTATAACTCAACACTAAAACTATCTTACTAGCTAGCCAGCTAGCACGTATGCTACAGACTAAAGCTACTGACCTAGTGTGCGAATCAGCGAAGCGCGCTAGCTTGATGCGAGAAGGCTAAGATACTAATGGTAAGCAACCAGTCGCCTGGAGCAGACAGAGTGAAGATATTGATTTCAGTGGCATTTAAAATACAATTTGGTTATTGAAAAGTGTGATTGACAATTTAACGATTTAAATCGCTCTTGTAATATAGTTTTTTCAGACAATGTTTATCCTCAAATTGCTGATCTGCTCAATTTTGACCGTTTTCTGAGTGTATTCTTCCTTTTAGTAGTGTAAACCTCTGTTTAAATGTCAGGTAGTCTTTAGGAATAATCCCTAATTTGTAGTAAGTCATACATCTGACAGGTCCCTTAATATATTTGTGAAGTTTCAGTAACATGTTATTGCTATTTGAACTGCAAAGGAGAGCAGCTTTATCCTCAATGAAATCAAAAGCTGTCAAATCTGTATTCTTTTTTTGACTGATCTGATTTGACTGACTTGCTCTTAGTTTGATCAATTCATGCAAAGTGTGATCACACACCTGTCCTCCAGCAGCCTCACAGACAGCTTGAATGTTTTGACTCAAAACTTGCAAAAACAAAATTGTTCATTAGGTGACTGTTGCCAATTCAAACTGCCTCAGTCACACATTTGGAGGACGGGAAGGGAATGAGAAAACCATACAGCCTGTTAATTCCTTAAATGCAATCCTGACAGCTTCAAAGCCGAGCACCCACCTGGGAGACTGCTGCAGCAGCACAAAGAAGACTGAGAACACATCGTTGGCCATTTTGGCTTCAAACTGATGTTTTCCTTGGTTTAGCTCTGGAAGTCTGCCATCCAGTAAAGTGGCTTGGCTGGACCCGATCGATGCTGATAAGGAGACCTGGCACACGGCTTCTGAAAGTGTGTGTATGTGTGTACAGTAGGTGTGTGCAACAGGCCAAGTCCAAAGCCAGCTAATTGATTTGACATCTAGCTAGCTAGAGAGTAGATGACAGCTTTGGCTTGTCGATCTGAAGAGAGAGAAGAAACACAACACACTGCTGCTACTACAGCCCTAACAGTTTGGCTAAACAGTGCTTTGGCACCAGGGCTGTGTCACGTACCAGGTTTAGAGGATAACATGTCCAGGCAGCAGCATCGGGGACACATATTACCAATTGGAATTGTGCTTCATTGCATCAGCTTGGGAAGCATTTTCCTTCCTTGATGAAGCCTTGTTTTGCTCCTAAAACCAGCAGATTCGAGTATGTCAGCGTATATGAATGATTTGAGTTAAAGCACTATGTCCACTAATAGACACAACCTCAATTCACCTCAAGCACTGCTGTCTTTTTAATGAATGGCCTCTTAGCAGTTATCCCAAAGGGAGGTGTTGTCTACTGACAGTTACACTTATTTATAGCTCTTGACAGGCTTAATATTTTGGCCTCAATGAGATGTGGATAGTGTTGGCATACTGCACACATCAGGTTTTTGTTTGCTCGGCTGAAAAAGTCAACTGATCATCGTGCCACTCTGTGAAGTCTTGAAGCTCAGCTCTCTCAGACTCTTTGTTGTCATGTAAAAGGCTTGTTTAAAAAAAAAAAAAGTGTTTGCCTTTACAGCACCATAAGAGAGATCTATCACAACCAATCATGTTTGTCAAGAAAATTTCTATCTACATGATCGGTAGCTTTGGAGAGAAAGACATGTATACAGATACCTCTAGACATGTTTTCTGTCTCTGGGCAGTTCTGGAAAGACTGGCTGGTCTCACACAGAGAACCAACATGTCTTCTCCCTCGCTTTTCATTTAACTTCTGGCCCTGAGTCAAAATGGCCGCCTCCCACACTGGCAGTCTAGGAAGTCAATCTGACTAATTTAGTGGGTCACAGGAGACTTCTGCTTCTCTCTCTCCCTCTTTCTGTCTGCCTCTCTCTCTCTCTAACCATTTGTTTGGAGCATGTGGACGGTAGCAGAAATGGTGAGCTGCGCCTCGTCCTGCTGTGCTTTAATCACTCGCTTCAAAGGGTCTCGTGTTTCTCTCTGTCTAGATGGCAGAGGGGAGGAAAATGAACTCGGCTGAGTTCCTGTACATCAGACCCAGACAAGACTGATATCTCCCTTCACCTTGACTGTCCTAGCTCCAGTTTGGCAGCTCACACTGAGCTTTTTTATTAAGAAGGAACAGAATTTCACTAAAAAATATTATCGGTCGCTGCCAGACACAGAGCTCTGTATTCAGTTGGTGTTACTTTCTTTGGTGATTGCAATCTGCTGCAGCACTGCTGGCAACCAGCATTATATTATTTGCATGTGCAAGTACACAATGTTGAATTGTTTTTTCTGCTTCTCTCATACCTTAGTAATGGTCTATGTTCTCTAGCACACGGGTCTTCAGCGTTTTTTAAGCCAAGGACCCCTTAACTGAAAAAGAGACGGCGGCACCAGAGCAAAGTGGAACGTCAAGGATATAAACTACCCTATTACATATATTGTATAAAATAAAGTTGCATAATAAACTGGTCATTATTAGAGTACAATATAAAAAACAAAAGTGCAGAAAAGACAATGAAAGCCATAACAAAAAAGAATAAAAATAAATAAAGAAAACGGAACAAAATGTAATACAATAAGACAATTAATAAACTGGTCCTAGTGTAGGGCGGCCTTAAGCCTAAATACCTTGTTGCATAGAATATTAAGCTATTAAAATAGCCTACTAATTGTTGGCACGTTTTAATGTTAAACATGCATGTGGCACTGTGAACTCTAAAGATGAACTTAGTGACTACCTTACCTATAGGCCAGTGAACAGTGTGGATTTATGTCTGCTAATTATATGTTAGATTCACTCTGAGGACCCCCTGTTGAAGATCACTGCTCTAGCAAATAAGCTCATCATGTGCAAGAAATTTGGCTCATGACATTGGTGCTAACACACACAAACGTCAAGTACAGACGTCACATCTCACCCCATATGTGTTCCCCTCTTGTCTGAACATCAACTCTCACCAGGACCTCCATCCACTCTGCTGGAACAAATGTAGAAAATATCTTATTTTCTTAGTTTTTGCCCCTGAAGTCTTCCAGCCTAAATGATGAAATAGGTTTGTTATTTCCTTCCTAAACGACTGATAGGAGTGTTTTTAGATCTGACACCCTTATTGCCAAGATGACATTGTTTGTCAGTGCCTTCTTAAATGCATATCATCTGTACAAAAATGACCTATGCCTGGTAAAGTAAAACATTAAAGCTGTGGGCCACTAAATAGTGAGCTGAAACTCACTATAAAGCTGCAGATTCAGGTTCTAACCCTTTTCACAGTGTCACATTGTTTTGACATTGTCTCTTGGCATTATGAAGCAATATCTTTTACAAGTGTGTCCCTATTTTGTTTAATATCACACGAGGATGCACATGAATGCACAAGAACACACTGATCCGTACTTGGTGGTGGTAACATGTAAGGCTGCCCCCTCAAAGTCGGAGATTCAAATCTACAGTCTGAGACCCCTCAGTCGACTGAGATTTTTCAAATTGAGCAGTTGTTTAGGTTTTTGTCAGTGTGCGGTGTACTTCTGGGGACATTTCTTTTATTGCACATTTCTGATCTGTCGTTAGCACGCATTAGTTCAGAGGGCTATCTTGGCTTGTTTACTATATTACGTGAACGTTGCTGTCACCCTAAACGTCCCGCTGAAACCCATTAATAAATCTGGCAGTTCAATAAAGCGATGCTTGATCGCATATGAAAACCAATAATCAAATATTTGTATTGAACAGCCAAAATCAGTTTTGACTGACAACATTCTGAAAACCATAAATAAATGCACCAACAAAGGCAGTGAAGAACAAGACTGCCAGCTCGCAAACTCATGGGTGTACACAATGCAAGAATTGAACTATTGTACAAATCCACTTTGATATGCATTCAATATGTTATTGGACTCGATGATACGTTTTTTTGTATGAAACAGTTAATGTAATTTTTTTGTATTGTTTACACAACAACTCAACAGGGTGCTTTTAATGTATGTTTAAGTTTAGACAACTTAAACTTGGTTAAAGTTAAGGAAAGAGTGTGGTCATTGTTAAAAAAGAAACCAATGTCAACCTTTAGTAGGAAACGGGATGCAACCAGTGGAATGTCTAAGCATTGTACACCCAACCATCCATCCAAACCTCCTCCCTTAGGTGAGGCTGTAAAAATGTCACACTACATGTGCCTTTGATGCTGAAAGACAATGGTTTCATATGGCCACAAGAGATCCTTGACAAAACATTGTAAGCATAGGTCATTTTAAAGGTTGGACCAAAGGACCAGTGCAGTCGTTTTTCTGGCGAGGACAGCCTCAAGAGCAAGCTGAATTCACTTTGTTATTGGGTCTAATGACAACACAACACTGCTGTGAAAGTTTCCATTTTCTTTTGCTTCTACAGAGAGGTCAGAGGTTAGGGTCAGCTACAGCAGCCTGTGCAGTCTCTTGTTTAAGGACTTCTCAACAGGGCCAAGTCCGACTTGCCCAGAATTAATCCTTGGATTGAAGAATTTCCTACCATCTCATTACACCATCCAGTCATGCATTATGCACTACATGGCCCTTCTCTGGGTAGCAATGTTCAACAGTCTCCCGAGGCTGTTGACATTTTCAACCCATTGAATTCTCACTTCTCTTGTGAGATATGAGATACAGCCGAGTGAGATATTACCTGGACAAAGCAGCAACAGTTAGCTATTGTTCCAACATAATGCGCAATTAGGTACGACTCAGGTGACCGGGCAAGATAAAGCACGGAGTTACAAAGCACACTGGGGTCCTCCATCTTCCAGCTCAGAGTGTAATTAAAGGTCCACAAAAGCCGTTCTGGGATGTGCCTGGGCTTTTTCCCATGGCTGGCTAAAGGTCTGTCTGACTGCCACCAATGCAGCAGAAAATTCATGCTGGAATCCCATTTCAATAATATCAGCATCCCTGGACTCGGCTTGTACAGTATTTTCCTCTATACTGTGTTTATCTGTATTCTCTCACATCTACAATGTGAAATGTTTCAGGTTGTCTTGTAACTCTCACTGGTCCCGTATCGTATCAAGCTTCCAACTGCTGTTCAAGGTTCAACTTTAATATCACATGCTCCGTATGGATTAATTTACGTCTCCAAGCTTGTCTTAAATCAGCACTCTCATATTAAGAGACTGACGACCAGCTTCCTGCGCTGTAACAGGTTCTTGCTGAATTGTTTTACTCATTCTAGAGCTGCTTGCATCTGCTGCCGAGCAACATTGGTGTCCTATATAAAAAGGCAAAAAAAGGGGAAAAGGCGAAGCCACTATAGATTCCGTCTGGGCAAGTGACTGTATGTATCATTTACAAACTCAAAAAAGTGAATTAATAAGGCAAGGTTACCTAACTAATATTATAACTATTTTTATTGTCAAAGACCAGAAAATGTTTGAGCTGTTTGAGTTGATACATGTGTTCACTGCTGGTGAGGAGGTGTATAATTCAGGATACTCAGATTCCAGTAAAATTAGCTCCTGTATTTATTTTCCTCAGTTTGGTCTCTGTGGTGGCAGCAGTAGCCTAGTCTATAGACGTTTCATTTCCGGGATTGTTTAGGTGCCGCCGGAAATTCTGCCGGATGTCCCTCATTTCGGCCGGATGTCTGTCACCTTCCACTTTCCTTTTGTTGGCATTCTAAACTCCGGTGGATTTCTGAGGACTCTGGTTAACTGCTCCTCAGATCTCTGCAGGGTAAATCCAGACAGCTAGCTAGACTATCTGTCCAATCTGAGTTTTTTTGTTCCACGACTAAAACAACCTTTGAATGTTCACATGTTCCACCAAAACAAGGTCCTTCCCAAGGCTATTTTGCAGAGGCAGAGCACGTTTTTCTCCATCATGTTTTTCCCCAACTGGGGATTGTCTGACAATGCGAGACTATGGCAGCAGTAACTTACTCACTGTCTGAAATCTCCAGTTTTGTCAAGAAGAGAGGGATGATAATAAAGTAATTGTTCTGAATGCTTAATTAGTTCAACTTGAGAAAGAATGGACTACAAAACCTACTATGTAACTAATGCAGGATCAATGATCAAAGATCATACGTGCATAATTATAGGATGGAGAACTAGACACACGTTACTTTCATTTGAGAGCACTTGAAGCTAGCGAATATCAACTGTATGACTTATTGCTTGTGTGGCTTACAGCCAAGCCATTTGCTATAGTTCCTGCTCCCACTGGGATCAGCCTGTGAGTTATGGGTCTCTTTGTAGTCATTTCAGCTTGCGATACTGCCTGTCTTGTGTTGCATTTTTCCTGGAGCTATACTGACAGGCACACTGCTGTCACTCCCATTGTAGGAAAGAAGAACTTGTGGTCAGAAACATGCCTTTTTTTGCCCTGTGTCTGCTAAATGTTCAAGTTCAAGTTATTTATTCTTATCATGTGCACAACAATTACAGAGAAACAGTCGTTGGGAATGAAACACTTTAGGCCTCAGACACCCTCCAACAATGTTCATTAAATATAAAAAGCATCTGAATCTAAGACAAACTAGTGCAAGATTAAATCTAGGTATAAAATATAAACGTGAATAATATATGAATAAAGTCATATACATTTGTGTAGAGAGTGCTGCAAATGCATTTAAACTAAATGTAAACAGAATGTAAACAGGAATGTAGTAAATATATATAATGAGAAGTAATAAATAGAGTGTTTGCTAACACCTTCAGCTCAAAGACAAGGTATCAGCTTGTTGTAAGTCTATATCCTTGACGTTCCACTTCTGGGATTGCTCCGGTGCCGCAGGAAATTCCACTGCATGCATGTATTTTCCATTTTCTTTCGCTTTGTTTGTGTTGGAATTTTAAACTCCGGTGGATTTATGAGGACTAATTGTTAACTGCTCCTCAGATCTCTGCAGGGTAAATCCAGACAGATAGCTAGACTAACTGTCCAATCTGAGTTTTCTCTTGCACACTATTTTGCAGCGGCTCCATGCGGAGTTTAGCGCCGGCCGTGACGATTCTGATTGGTTTAAAAAATGCCATTAAACCAGAGCCTCCTTCAGCGTGCGAGGAGGGTCTGGCAAAGCGAGACTAGCTTGTTGTGTACTTCTGCCTCCAATACTGTCCCAGATACCTTTTTAAGAAGAATCAATAGATAACGTCAACCTGTCCGGTAACACCTAACAAAGGCTTAAATTAAAAACTACATCAGAAGGCAACATTTCAAAAGCACATTTAAAACAGCTTGTACCCCCCATCTCACTGACTCTGAGCTCTTTGACCAAACATCTTCCATAGGTGACTGTGAAAGTCATAGAATATGATTTATTTTATATGATCATTTTCATATTCATCATTCAGTGAGCCTCATATGCTTGTGTTATGTATTCAGTTTTCCTTTAATTTCTCACCCTGAATCTATCTGAAATGCACAACATCACAATAACCCAACCATCTACCTCATTTGGTATGACAAATTAATTTCAGTATCAGTGTTGTCTGAGCAGACAGCAGAAAGAGGAGGCATCACTCCCAAAATGCATGGTGCCAAGCAGCAGTGATTGATGGTCAAAGAAGTGAAGAGAATGACTATCGATGAGGCTTTCGAGAATAAAGCATGTCTACTTTTCTTTCAATGGTAAAGAAACACTTTGATGTGACACAATTTAATGCTAATTTAGACTTTAGTTAGATGACTATAAGCTTTCCAAAATGTAGCGTTGGTAGTTGGTTGTTGTGATCAGAGTGTGAATCAAATAGCGTGTGATGTGAATAAAGCAGCAAAAGGTTGACCCATATGATGAAATGTATTCATACAATAAGATCTGCACCTTGTTTGGGTTTGAGTTGTTTTTTTAATGTAAAGTCTGTAAAATGCTCCTGAGTAAATTAACAATCACACTGTGGCTTTAGGTTGTGAGCCTAAATTAATGTTGACACAAGCTGCATTATTGTTTCATGGTTTCCAAGAGCTAAAAAGGCCTTTGCTTTCCTTTTATTTTTTTTTGCCCTTTATGGGTGGCTCTATTATCTAACAGCTCTGTAGAGGGCCGGCTATTGTGTCGAAGCAGATAACAGATAAAATGCAGGGCATGGAAATAGATGGATTATATGGACTGGGTTCAAAATGTGTTTATTGGGTAGATAAAATGACAGGATTTCCATTGCTATCTCTGGCATTCGCTCTTTTAAGCCCCCTTCATTGAATTTAGCCGAGCACTCTCCTCTCCGTGTCATATCCTGACTCTCCTTCCCCCTTTCTTTCTCTCGTATGTTATCCTTCTCTCTCTGTATTATATTCCCACTTTCATTTTCTACCTCTCTATTGTTCTCCCTCTCTGTGTATGTATCACATTCCTTCTCTCCGTCTCTCTCGTTTTCTTTCCATCTGTCCCTTAATGCAGCAGACCAGTCAATTAGATGAGGTGGTCAGAGAGCAGCCTGTTATCTGTGTTTCTCTAGGAATAGCACCAAATAGCCCGCCTGGATGGCAGCCGAATTTAGCCCCGCCCACAACATTCGAGAGGTCGGGAAGTTCGGTCTGGACTTCCGTTGACGAGCAATTATTCTCCGAACAAAAGCTGTTCGGACCAATCAAATTGTGAGGGCGGGCTTTATGATGATGGACAGATACAGTAACGAACAGTAACGTCTCTCTCACATATACACACACACACACACACACACACACACACACACACACTCGCTGCGACTCAGCTGTTCAAGTCACAGAGGCTGGTTTTAGAACGTAAGAGACTACTGCTACGTTTACACGTGGCCGGCTATTTTCATAAACGGACATTTCACCCTCTCCGTTTTCATTGTGTACAGCTGTCAGTTTTCAGAAAAGTGTTTGTGTACACGAACCCGTGTATATATGGCGTCAAGAGTACGCCAGACCTGTAGGTGGCAGTGTAACGAGAAGCTCAAGCCCACGTTAGCCAATCAGAATCCCGAAATAGCAACAGCAACGAATCACTTCCTCTCTCTTCTCTTCCTCACTTCCTCACTTCCTCTGCTGCCTAAACCTCCGTTTGTCTCAGTTTACATGCAAACGTGCAAACGAAGTTTTCCAAAATCTCCACTTTGGCCGGAGTTTTTAGAAATAATCGTTTTCTGTGATAAAATCGGGGTTTTCGTGTAAATGAGAGGCCAAACCGCAGGAAAATATCTGCATCTTCCCTTCGTGTAAACGGGGCCTACATCTGTTTCAATACAGTCAGCTGGTAAAGTCAGCTATAAACATAGAAATAAAATGACCCATAATCCACTTTATTTTAGTTACAAACAGCTGGTGGAAATGGCAGAGTTTAAGATGGAGCCTCAACAACGTCCCGAAAGCAAAGTAGATAGAGACTGAAGAGAGGGAAAGAGACTGAAGAGAGAGAGAGAGAGACTGAAGAGAGAGAGAGAGAGAGACTGAAGAGAGAGAGAGAGAGAGACTGAAGAGAGAGAGAGACAGAAGAGAGAGAGCGCCCAGCGGCGTTAGAACAAAGCCGCGAATCAAAGAAATTAAACATGTTTTCACCGATTCATCTCTAGAAATGCAACTGTAGCAAGCATCTCACTATCACTGACGTTATCCACATTCATATTTAGACGAAACACATGATATATCCAGCTACAAAAAAGTCTAAAAGTCGGAGTTAGGACAGAAGTGCATGTGCAAAGAATGGTTGCTATGGAGACGGAACACCGTCTCGTCCGTTGACAGTTGAGTTGAGTTTCGTTGCTCTGATTGGTTGTAGGTCTATCCAATGAGTGCAGAGGAATTTTCTTTCCTGGTTCAGTTGAAACACGCCCCATAATCACAGCCCAATGGAGCAGTTTCAGACTCACATTCTGACTAGAATCTGAGTATGACCACGTCAGGCTACCAAATAACCAAAATGTGCTCTTTAAAGCAGCTGAAAATATCAGGTCAGAATGTACAACAGAAGTTGATCATTATTTGATATTACAGAGCATTACGCTTCCCATCTGTTCTTTTATCCAACTGAAAGTAACAGCTTTAACAAGTGGTGCTTTGTATCTAAAATTGTCATAACTGGGCTCAAGTATTGCAATAGAAAGCTTTTACCTAATTTGAATTATAGCTCAAATTGTCCCCTTATCTTGACATGTATATTCCCGGTTGTTGTAAAGATGTGTATTATAGTCCTAAAATGGCAGAGGCCAACGTGTCATGCAGCCTAATGGAACCAATTTCTAGTTAAGTAGCATCAGGTTTTTATTTTAGACACCTTTGCTTGGTGGAGATCCAGGTACTCTGGCAGTCCCGCAAAACTGAATGTCTTTCTTTTCACATTGTGATTATAAGCTTTTAGGTGATTATCTCATATTGGGGTGTTTATATTAGCCATTACAGGTTACCTTAATAGATGTATTTGGAGCCTTAGTTCTTCAAAGGCTGTGCTGCTTGTGTACTATGTGTGTCTTTTTTTTGTCTATTCGTCAGTAGGATTACGGAAAAACTACTGGCCTGATTTCCATGAAACTTGGTGGAAAGGTGTAGCATGATGCAAGGAGGAACCCAATTTTGGATCCATATCACGGGGCAGATTTCAGTTTTGTTAATGTTGTGAGATAGGGCGTGGCCTTGACAGAGGTCTGGGCTCTCTGAATGCTCTTTTAGTTCTTGATCATTCGTTACTTGAGTTTCAATGTTGACCCTTAACATATTTATGTACAGTATATAATAAATACATGTATATACTGCTGATCTACTTTGTTTTGGTGGAAATGTTGCCCCAGGTACCAATGTTGTTTTCTTTCACAAACAAATTAGTAATATGTTTGCATACTGTGCAGAAGTCATAAGAAAGGTTTTGGGAGATAGTTGGGTGAACAGAACATCAGAGACCATGGTTTGTCTCCTGCGTCTCATGTGGACCACTAGGTCTCTGGACACTTTAGGACCGTGAGGAAAAATTATGATTTCACAAAAATCCTGAATAAAAACCATAAATCTCTTTATGGGCAATTATAGTTTAGTTTTACAGTTATTGGTCCAGTCCTGCATTTTCCCACACTACCTCTTCACCACTTTCTCTAAAGGGTTTTAGTGTGGTTGTTTTGTTCCGAGGCATTTTGTCATGCATGGTTTCTGAGGCATTTTGAGATGCAGTATTATATTATACAGGATTATGTAACATATTTGGATTTTGTGAATATCCAAAGCAGCAGAGAATGAGTACATAACTAGTAGATAGCAATGACAGTGTTTCTTAATTCATTAATGACATCTACAAGCCTCACAGTGTTCTTCTCTTTTAGCTTTGCACATTCAAACACAAAACTCAGTGTTGATCCCTGTGTGTTTATGAGCTATTTTGTATGCACACAAACTAAGCCACACTTACATCTGCACGCATATGCACACAGCATTATATCATTAGCGGTGATGAAGTGCCATGCCATGGCGTGACCTGCAGCAGGCGAGTTGATCACGCTGTCAATTAGTTCTCTCTCGGTCCACTAATTATACTGTCACATCCTATTGACGCACCATAGATTTGACTGGAAAAAACACAAACTCTCTGTGTTTCCTGGGCCAAGAGGTCAATGAGCTCGTTCAGATACTGAGGTCTGATTAGATGTACCTGGTGGCCAGGAAGAGGAGGAGGACTGCTTGTGTGGGCAGAATGGAGGGGGAGAGAAAGAATAGCAGAAGAGGAAGGCTACAGCTCAGGTGGTAGTCCAAATCAGAATTTCGGAGAACCCCAAGATATTCATCCTACAGTAACATAACACAGAAAAGCATCAAACGATTGTGAGAGATTGCAAATTGGGGAGTCAGTCAGTACAAGAAGTTGGTCCAGATTGAAAAATCTCAACAACTGTTGGATGGATTTCCATGAAATTCTGTACAAACATTTATGGTCCCTAGAGGATGAATCCCACTGTCTTTGGCGATCTCCTGACCTTTCTTCTAGCAGTGCACCAGGGGGGTGACATTTCTAGTTTTGAGTGAAACAATCCAACAACTATTGGATAGATTTCCATTACACTTTGTAAATACATCCATGATGCCCACAGGATGAATCTTAAGGACTTGAGCTGTTTTCTCATATGAACTCCTGACAATGTCCGACAAATCAGGTCCTGACATTGTCGGAAGTCGCCCTTTCACACATGTAGCACACAACAGTAGATTGTCCATGTCAGAGGCGTTATCACTGACTGGAAATACTCTGTCTAGATAAAGCGAGGGGGTGGTGCTTGGGTCTGGCTTGCAGGAGACAGGACATGACACAGATTACACCACAATTTCTTAATTTGGTCATAAACAATCAAGTCGCTTGACATTGAATGTCGTTGTTAGACATATTCATTGGCATTGGCATTACACAGACTTTGTACTAGGGAGTCTGTTTAATGTCCGGGGCAACTGATTCAGACATTTGCATTCTCGCATACATACTTGCAAAAGTAATGACATTCCCATCAGCATAAGCTGTACTTTGTCTTTAATGCCAATTCTCAAATGTTTACACGCTGACACCCTAAACTAAGATGGTGAACATGGTATTATACTTGCTAAACATCAGCATTGTCATTGTGAGGCTGTTAGCATGCTGACATTTAGGTCATAGCATCAAAACAAGACAAATACAGCTTTACAGACCATGGCTGTAGATTCTCAGTCTTGTTACTTGAAAAATTACTTAATCAATTATTTGAATGTCAAAACTGTTGGTGATTAATGTTTTACATAAATGATTAATCAACTAATTGCTTTGGCACTAATAGATATGTATATAGCAAAAGGCTGAGCTTATAGAACTGAATGGCAGAAATAAGAAATCCGGTTGTCTCTTTGTACCCAGTGAACACACTCTGATTCTGATTCATGATCCAATCCAACTGTTAGGTTGAGGCTAGTTATGCTATAATGCAGTCTAGTTTAGGCTATTCTCTTCCAAGATATTGTGTTATGTCCCGATTCTCTTCTCTTCTCTTCTGCTCACCTCACCTCCGTTCTTATGTAGTTTTCTCTAGTCTGTTCTGGTCTGTTTTGATTTCCCTAATAATGCAAGAACATTCATATATTTCCCCCCAGCTCAGACAGAAATCCGAAACCCTCTGCACTGTTTTATATTCCAGCGGCAGCCCCTGTTGATGTAACCACTTGATGATAACACCGCTTGGCCTCTTTCCTCACAGTTTCCAACGGGGTTTCTACGTGAGCGCTCAGCTTGCATTTAGTTTTACCTACATCACGTCCTGGGCATTGGTAAATAACAAACATTCCCCTTTACTCAAGCGTTTTCAGTAGTTCTGAGGCAACATTTTGACAACAGCAAATGTAGGAAAAGAGTGCGAGGACCAGTTTGTCATGCCCTTTAAGAAAACATTGACTCAGCCTCTGTCATCAGTACTTGCGGTCTGAATCCAAGCTAGTGATAATAATCCTCATCATCTTTCCCCATCCAAGGTGTGTGTCTGATGTAAACACACTCCATCCTCCAAGACACCCAGTGTCAGTCTCTCTCTGCTCCCTTGGTTTGTGTGATGCATTTGCTTCCTTTGTGTAGCAAACGTGTGCTGTTGAATAGCTTGTGTGTGTGTGTGTGTGTGTGTGTGTGTGTGTGTGTGTGTGTGTGTGTGTGTGTGTGTGTGTGTGTGTGTGTGTGTGTGTGTGTGTGTGTGTATACGTGCGTGCATGTGTGGGGGTGTATTGTTTGGTATAATAACGCCTGATGAATGAGGAGTCTGCTTTGCTGATAGAGGGTTCCCATTAACATGTAGCGCTTGGCTCCCCCTCGCAATCCGTCACACACCACATACACACAGAATGGAGGTAATCAATGGGATGATTTAATAGCATCTGTCCTGTGTCCGCAGGGAGTGAATAGCATCCATCGCTAGGTTTAGCTATAGAGGCTTTGGGTTACAGATATGGAGGATTTCATACCAAAATGCAATATGCAGCAATGTTTGTTATGTTTTTTATAACTTTTATACAAAAAGTTATAAAAAACATAAACATTTCTGCATGCTGCTTTGTGTGATGCATTTGCCTCCTTTGTGTAGCAAATGTGTGCTGTTGAATAGCGTGTGTGTGTGTGTGTGTGTGTGTGTGTGTGTGTGTGTGTGTGTGTGTGTGTGTGTGTGTGTGTGTGTGTGTGTGTGTGTGTATGTATGTGTTGGTCTTGCTGGGTTGGATTTGAACAAGCGTGTATATATATATATATATACACATTATTTTTTGATGAAAAAATGTCCCTCTGCTTCCAGTCTTTAAGCTACAGTAAGCTAACCACCTGCTGATTCTAGCTTCATGTATAGCATACCGACATGAGAGCAGTATCAATTTTCTCATCTAACTCTGTAGATGAGGTGGTGTGATGGTTAACCTGGTACAAGATAATAATAATAGACCATCTAACCTGCAGACAGCAGCAGGTTTTTATTGTAGCATACCAGCATTTAAGGCTGCATTAAACCTTGCTTGCATAGATTCATATTGAGCATATTAGTAAGACTTGACGGGGTTAACTGACTGTTAACTGGCTATTAGCATTTTTAGAAACCCGTTTTTTTACAAAGAATCATGAAGATGTGGATCTATAGCGGTAAACACTATTGAACATACAGTATGTCAGATAATCTCCAACTGGAGGAAACACCCTGACTAACAATGAACAACTCGTGGTTGTACTGGAAGGATGCCATTTTCTTCCCCTTCTCTTAAATATAAAAAATATTGAAAGTTCTGTTCCACAGCATAGATTTATATCTTACTACACACTTGACATCTTCTGTACACTGTTTCCTTGCTTCATATTCCTGTCCTTTAACAGATCATCAGATGTCTCTGTTATCTCCCACCTTGGGAACGTAGTAAGTAGTGTATCAAAGTGTAAAACTGCAGCAAATGGCAGGAAATTCAGTTTATGCGTGTTTCAGGTGCCTCAATCATAGGCCCGCTAGTCTCGCATTGCCAGGCCTTCCTCCACAGCACTGCGGAGGAGGGTCTGGCTAGTCCACACAGCATTCTGGGATGGGAGAAAAACATGCTCTGGTTTATTGGCATTTATTTAAACCAATCACAATCGTCTTGGGCGCCACTAATCCCCGGACACAATGACGGTGCCTCTGTAAAATAGCCTTGGGATGGAACTTGTTTTGGTGGAACGTGTAAGTTCAAATATTGTTTAGTCGTGAAACAGAAAACTCAGATTGGACAGAGAGTCTAGCTAGCTGGGACATCCGGCGGAATTTCCGTCGGCACCTGAACGATCCTGGAAGTGGAACGTCGTCGAAATAGATAGGCTCGCTGTAAGTAAAAGCAGTGTATACACTGTACAGGGCTTGGGGATCAGTCAACATTTCCTCCAAACCATACAATGATATAGGCTGTTTATTTCTACCTCTAATACGACCCATAGGAGCGTTTTAATAAATTAGCGTCTGTAGCGGTGGCCAGAAGTACGACCCCCAGGAGCATTTGCCTCGTGGTTTAAAACGTGGTTAACGTTGTGAAACGGTCACAGTTTTGTTAGGTGTTGGCACAAAAACTACTTGGTTATGTTTAGAAAAAGATTGTGGTTTGGGTTTAAATCACTACATTACTTCACTTCCGGTTACACACGTGGTGCAGAACGGAACGCAGTAAAGTAAAAAAAAACTTGCCGTTTACTTTTATTTTCAAACGGGACACAAACCCCAGTGTCCTGTGTGAATGTCCTGTGTTATACTGTAATAAGACGGCCTCCATATCCTGAATTTAGCGATCTTATAATTCCTGCTTCGCTTCTGTCATAATTACTAAGGCCACTAGAGGACAGCGCCGCCTAACAATAAAATGTAAATATGGGTTCGCCGGATTTGCTCTCAAGGGACTAAAGGGCATTTTACATATATGATTGAAGAACAAACACACACACAAAATAGTAGCAGTGTTTGCCGGGGATAAGAGGATTAACTGAGTCCGTGGGCCTTGGTGAACAGGAGGGTTTTCAGGAGTGTTTTTGAAGGTGTCTATAGATACAGCATTATGAATTTCTGCCAAGAGAGAGTTCCAAAGGTTGGGCTGCCGCCACACTGTAGGCTCTATCCCCGAAAGTCTGCAGGTTGGTGAGCAGACCCATGTCCAAGGGGTGGAGGAGGTCTGATAAGTTCTGGGGGGCACGGGCCCCAAATGGGAAACAAATGGTGAACTATAACATCCAACAGAAGTTAAAAATGATCATTAGTTTAAGTACCTGGGATTTATGTTTTGCCTTTAATGCCAAATTTGCAAGAATCAACTGAAAATTAAGAACGAGTTGTAAAGAAATGAACAGAGTATGTAATGATTGCCCTAAACAAGGTTAAATTAAACAGCACCATTTTAAAGGGGAGTTTTGTGACTCAGAGCCTGTATAGCAAAAGAGAGTATGGGTGTTTACTATGTGTCATGATTTTTGTTGAACTAATAAATGAGTTATGTGCACTTACATGAGGTGGTAGATTGTATAACATGATTGTATTATGTAAACTTTATAAAAAGCAGCCTTGTTGTTAGCTTGACAACAATATATTTTGGAGTGTATCTTACTGGTTTTGATAAAGGTCACTATACCAAACAATTTCCCCAAACCTATGACGGTTAGACATGAAAAAACTGCAAACCGAGATAGAAGGTTTTCACCAGATGATATATAGTGATATAAAACTCTCCAAAACTAGTGTTTTCCACTGTATTCCTGTTATTATAACACTGTAGCAGATTTTGATTGGAAAAGGAGAAGGTTTCTAGCATGTGAGGCTGATAGAAATGCTGGTACAGTGTAAAATTGCCCTGCAAGTGCACCAACAAAAGTTATTGTAAAAGGTAATTTTTTTTATATTTCTAACCATTTGCTTTCTGTTGTTTGTCTCTTGCAGCTCAGCAGAAGAGAAATTCCGCTGGAACAACCAAGGTAATATTTCCTTTCAAATCGTAGGCTACATTTTGTCTGGTACTCTATTGTTTGCATTCCAGCATTGCACATTGCTGACTGTGCTTTATTATATTGGTAGCCATTGTTAAAAATAAAAACAATCCCCCATCATGCACTAACAATATATTGATGCAATCCTGTACAAGAACAATGGTGGCTGCAGCAGTTCAAATGCTCAATCAAACTCACTCTCTGCACTGAAAGTAATGGAAAAAATGCTTGCTCTAACGAAAAAAAAATCTCCTGTCTCCTCTCCCCCCGCTGACAGCCGAGTAAAGGTCAAACAGTATTTACAAATTATTCTCAGTATTTAGTTTAACCTATTTGGAGAGCCAGATGGGAAGCATTTTCCATAAAGAAAAAAACAAGGATCAATCATTGTGAATCCTTGACAACTTCTTTGACAGCCTTTTAGTTAAAAACACCACCCATGCATGACACTTAGGTCTCTCTCTACCTCTTTGTTAGTCATGTTGAGATGTAAAAGGTGTTGAGAGTAGATTGATTGTGTGAGTGCAGGGTTGGCGACCTCTGCCAACAAAGCGGTGACTGAAGGTTCGTGGTCAAAATGTTTTATACAGTGCTGAAGGCTTTCGCTGTCCATCTGTTGCACTGAAGCCCGACCACTTGGCCTCAAAGAGACTACATTTACTCTGTCGTGAAAAAAGGAAAAACCCTCCCTCGCTCCAATCAGACCTTTTGATCTCGTCATCACTCACAAATCATTAAAAACCCATCACTTCTGGATCAAGCAGGTTTAGAAATGAGTTTTGGCTTGTGTGTGTTTAAATCCAGCGTAATGCCACAGACAGCACTGGAAATCTTTCACCGACAGCATCAATATCATCAGCCTGCAGTTGCGTCAGTCGAAGTCAATGAAATCAGCCTCCTAAATCCACTCAAAAGGCCTCTACTATTACCGTCTCTCTCTTTCCTTCTCTCTCTCTCTCTCTCTCTCTCTCTCTCTCTCTCCATGTTGCTCCTTCGACTCATTTGTAAGTTTTATCCTCCTTGGCAGCCCTCTCTAACTTGAAGACACTGGGCATGTTATCAGCCTCGCTCTGACAGACAAACGGCCTGGTATCTAAGTACAGGACGGCGCCCCATAGACCTAGATCCCACAAGATTTGTTGCTGGATTATCGGTTAGGTTTTTACCCTTGACCCGAAAGTTTATCCTTCCACATTACTCTGTGATGAGACATGAGTGAGGCTACTTCTTTAGTTGCTAATCAGCGGCTGAATGAGAATGATTGAATTGTATTTTGATGGGTGAGATGTGGAAGTACAAGCAAAAGCATGGGTGTGTGGTTATCAGTGTGGAGACCCTAGGTTTACTGTGCCAGTTGGTTTGTGGTGACTTAGTCTCGCTTTGCCAGACCCTCCTCCAAAGCGCGTCGAAGGAGGGTCTGCCTACTCCACATAGCATTCGGGGATGGGAGGAAAGCGTGCTCTGGTTTATTGGCATTTCTTTAAACCAATCAGAACCACCATGGGCGGTGCTAAGCTCCGCACGGAGCCGCTGCAAAATATCATGTGAGAGAAAACTCAGATTGGACAGATAGTCTAGCTAGCTGTCTCAGTTTACCATGCATGAGATCTGAGGAGCAGTCAACAATAGTCCTCATTAATCCACCGAATTAAAAATTCCAACACAAAGAAAGCGGAAAGAAACGGAAAATACATGCATCCGGCGGAATTTCCTGCAGCACCGGAGTAATCCTGGAAGTGAACGTCAAGGATATAGACTAGTGATGACTTGACTAAGTTCAAATTTGTTTGAGAATATGTGCCACAAATTCACAACTCAAGTCATCAGAGCCTTAAGATGCAGATTATTACCTGTGTAAAAATATAGTTTTTCACTCTTTGAATTTGCCTGGTTTTCACTCTCAATTTGCATACTTACGGCACTGTCACTTCAAGCCTTAGCTAGCATGCCATATATTGTTATCAAAATAAGTTAGGCTACATAGAAATGCCATTATGTCAGTGGTGCTATCCATGTTCTGGGACAGTTCCCCCCCCCCCCCGCCCCTCTTTTTTTAAAAGTTCTAAGCAACTTGAAATGATTTGGATTGTTTGCCTGCATGTCCACAGATTTTCAAAACAAAACATAGGTCTAAAAGTCTCAGCATTCCAAAGTTTTAATAACCATGTCGATTGGAAATTCTGGGCCTTAGTTCTGTTAAACAATGTCCATTGTCGTTGACGGTCACTCCTTTTTTGTAGTATGACAAAATAAAATAAATTTGAAAAAATAATAATAAACCAGTAGAAATTGTTAATATTGGTATTTATCAGTGGTTTTTTTTTCAATAAGCCATAAGCACAGTAAGCCCTAATTATTTAGCCTGAATGTTGTTTTGGTGAGTCTGCACTATGAAATGTCATGCTGCAGTAGTTGCAAGCAGTTCTCATGTGCACCGTGACCATCGATTCACAGAGAGGAATCACTTGATTCTTTGATACTGAAAACATATCCAAACATGATGATTATGACTTTCTATGATTTCTGAATGGATTTAGGAAGTTTAACGCCGGTGGACTCCGGAGATGCTGGTTCCAAGAGTATGTGCATGATGTGTGTTCCCATTTGACTGAGTTATTATGACTTATTATTATGTGTTTTGGGAATAATTGTGTCATTTAGGTTCAAATGGTTAAGATCTTTATCGTTTCAATTGATGTAGCATTTACGAGGCACATATTCTCAAATAGATTTGTGTAACAACAAACACCCATTTTTGCTGAACCTCTTGGGTTAATCCAGCCATGAGTGTGGTTTAAGTCATATGCTGCAGTGTAGAAGTATAGAGGCACAATCTGTAAGTGGCAGAATAAGCTGTGTCTTATTTTCAACTCATGTTTTTTTTTTTCTTCCTATTTTGATTTAGCCCATGTAGATGGACAGAAGGACATAGAGGAGGAGCTAACAACAGGCCTGGAGCTGGTGGACTCTTGCATCCGATCACTCCAGGAATCAGGCATCTTGGACTCGCAGGACACTTCTACAGGAGACAGTAAGGCCAATGTTATGATTAAGAGTGTGCGCCCCATGTAGGCTGAGGCCTTTGCAGTGCCCTGGGTTCGAATCTGACCTGTGGCCCTTTGCTGCGTGTCATCCCCCCCCAAAAAAACATATATCCTGGTAGTTTTCTTTACTGAGACAGCCGCGAAGCATAGCTTAGAAGAGAATCGGTGAAATGCAATCAAAGACCAGCGGGGATGGATATTCTGCAGAGCTGGAGTCTGCAGGTTTTTGGCTGATTAACCTATTGAATGTGTGTGAATTCACCAAGAAAATGCTGCTCACAAAGCCAGCCTGTACTGTTTATCGAACAGTGAACAATGTGGCAAGGGTGTGTTCAGTCCTTCCTTAGATTAGATTTAATCAAGCCTCAAGCACTTGCTCTAATTAGCATGTTCTACCCAAAGGCTGAACAAGAGCTTGTCTTTCATTAGATTTCATCACATTTTCCGAAAGTGCACTTGACAATATGACATAATTTCAAGTAACATATAGTGGATAAGAGTGGTGGTCCACAAAATCTAAACCATTTGTGTGTCCAGTTTGAATTTCGCCTTTCCTTGGATTTTCTATTGATGAAATATCATTTTCTGTGGGTTACACACCTTTTCTTTGTCTGTTCACCCGTGATGAATAAGTACTACTTAAGTTTGTAACAAACACACTTTAAATCTTTAAATAAATCCTCTTTTTCTGTGCTCCACAAGATTTTGTTTTCCAGGTTATGCCTGCCAGACATTGGGAGTGAATCACAATAGTAAAGTTGAGGGCCCTAAAACCAAAACAATAAGCTGAAAGACAAAATAGTTATTAGACAAAATGGTCTCTCTATCTCTCTAGATAGATGGTCTAACTTGCATAAGAAAATTAAAATATGCAACATACTAACTTGTGTCACATAACATACCAAACTTACGTTTATCTTAACTTTTACGTAATGTACTTATTTTAACCCAAACCCTGCTCTATTCCTAAACTTAATCAATTAGTTTTGCTGCCTAAACCAAATTATTAAGAAGTGGTCATGGTCATTTCATGTATTTCTGTAAGATCAGGTTGGTTACAGGCTATGTTAAGATTGTTTCACAGGTGTTGTATTGGTGTTTTAATGTCAAAGTGCAAAGCAGTTGTTTATAAGAGCTCTCAGTGAGACCCTGCATAACTCCCTGTGCCTCTCTCCACCACTCTCATCTTTTTTCATTTGGTCCCAGGGATGATACCCATGTCTCTTGTATAGGCAACCCCATGGGAGAGAGGTAGCTGTCAGGAGACATGCAGAGTCATGCCAATAGTTTGATATGCTAATCCATTCTCGCTGAGGTGTCAGCTGGCCTGCTGTTCACAGTGCAGAGAGGGGAGGCACACACACATACACGTACGCACATACACATGCAAGTAAACAGCTGCACAGGCACATAAAGCCATAAATGTGCACACATAGACAGGCATGCATACGAGGCATGAATCAACACAGAAGTTTACAGGCCTGCGTGCATAGAATGTTTATGCACACATGCTATCATTGCTAAGCACACACACACGCACGTGCACACACACTTACACACACACACATACACACACACGCATGCATGCATGCAAAACTAGGAATAGTAATTTTGTTGGACGTTCTGATGTTTAAATAACAGTTATGTAACCGACCACCTGACTAGTCAGACACAAGAACAAATGTGCTAGCAAGAGACAGATGGAGAGAGACAAATAAGCAAGAAATAAACACATTGGCAAAAAAAGAGACATAGGCAAAATTACCAAAATAATGTGGCTTTAAATGACCCCTTCACCAAACATTGATCGACCAATTACAGCTTAGCAACAATAACTAGGCATATGGTGTGCATGGGGCTGTAAGAAGAGAGATAGTCTTTATTCAAAGGTAGGTGTCTTTTTTAAGCCATTTCAAAACCAAAAAACATAAGAGCAAAAGTGAAAGGAATGGATTAACCAACTGCAGTTGTTAGCATATTAAGTACCCTTACTAACTTACTGCAGTATAAAACTAAGTGTTAAGTTCAAGGCCAAGGAGCATTGTGATTAACTAACTACATTAGTTTGTGGAGTTACAGGCAGCCCGGTTTGTGATGACCATGACCTGTTAACACTGCATTACGTGGTGGTGGCACATAATGTGTTATCATTACGTGCTGGCACCATGAAAACAATGCAAATGGAATTATTACCCTTTGTCGTGGTGAATACATGTATTCCCTGGTTTAACACAGTCCTGTCTGAAAGTCTGTCCCATGTGAAACAAAAAGTAAATGTTGAAAAGAAATAAAAAACATAAAAAACATCACTTAGCCTACGCAACATACTAAACTTACGTATGTAATATACCAACGCATGATCTAATCTTAAACCTAACCAAGTAGTTTTGTTGCCTAAACCAAATGTTTTCATGGTGCCAGCACATCATTTTAACAGATTACATGCTGGCGCCAGGTCATGGTCATTTCACGTATTTCTGTGAGATCAAGTTGTTTACAGGCTATGTTAACCCTCGTGTTTTCCTGTTTTCAAAGTTTTTTTAATACAGAAATATGGGTTTCTTTCAACCAAATTGCCCAAAAATAACATGGATCCATAAATTCTTCAGGTAAAATCGATGATTACTTTCATTAAATTTTGTATGTCTTATTCAATTTTATAGCATTTAAAAAAAAATGTTTTAATGGTTCCATTTTATCCTGAAAGAAACATCATTGTTTGTGTTTGTGTTTTAAAGCTTTAGAGTGTAACTTTTTGATAATGAACATCTTTTACATTCAAGCCATTGCCAAATCAGTTGATACAAAGCTAATCAAGACTATCAGCTCCACACAACTCTCTCTGGATTTCTCAGTGTGGCTATGTTCGAGCAGAAGCTCGAGTGAAGATAATGACTTCTTTTGAAGAGTCCATGATGTTTTTTTTAATCCTCCGTGTCCTACTTGCATACTAGCAACTGTGTGGAGGAGGGGTGGAGGCAGTGCGTGATCATGGAAGGCTTGTATCATGTGGACGCACCGACAGGGTTGTTGTCATTACTTAGAATTCTTCATGGGGGAGACAGAAACTACGCACTATAGCTTTAAGTACAAGAGAAATTGGGATCAGCCCTTTGTTTCCGTATGTGTGCCCCTTACAGTAATATAAAGTAAACTAGCATTGCAAGTGATTGGTATGGGATATCTTCACAGATCAAGAGCGAATAGAGATGGATGTTTTAAATGCAGTTTAACTGTCAAGTGTCAAGAAAAATGTCCACACATTTGTGAACGTATTACAATAAGTATAACATCAGTAGACTATAAGCTGTGGATGATTTTGACATTATGATCCAAGGAAAATATTGCATAAAACCATTTGAAAGATCGCTTTAATGTTAAGACATGAAGAGGATATTGAGCTGCGGAACAAAGTGCCTGGTGAACATAGATACAGTATGCTCCTGTTTCTTTCTTTCTTTGCCAGGGCCATCATATTAAGCTTCAGCATGTATGCAGTCATGAAATGCATGTTTAAAAACCTTTTATAGGATTTATTGGTAATTTCATTGTGGTAAAAAAAGAAGAAAAAAGGGCACAAAGAATATGGACATTAACACACAGCTGAACATATACAGGCATGAAAAGAAGCGCATACAATGAGATACATACTGTGTGTGCGTGTGCATGTGCATGCGTGTGCATGCGTGTGCGTATTGTTGTTCAAGACTGCACATGCCTCCAATGGGTATCTGCTTTTATGTGGCAACCATGTGTATCTGTTTGTGTGCATGCATGTACTTGCATATGTGCTACATATAGAGATGTGTGTTGAAGGGTGTCTAGCTGTGTGTGTGTGTGTGTGTGTGTGTGTGTGTGTGTGTGTGTGTGTGTGTGTGTGTGTGTGTGTGTGTGTGTGTGTGTGTGTGTGTGTGTGTGTGTGGTGTGTGTGTGTGCATGACAGAACAGGAGATCAATGAGCCTAAGCAGGTGTATCAGTGTCAGAGCCTCCGCAACTACATGCATGCAGGTATATGCAGATGTGGCGTGTGTCACAACCACAATGGTGACTCCATTTCTTTCCTTCTGATACACTAATGCACCCCTCTTTTTTCCTAATGCACGCACACACACACACACACACACACACACACACACACACACACACACACACACACACATTGCACCCATACACTCATCCCCTTACACTCATCCCCTTACTCTCTCACCTCAGATGGATTCAGCGGAGCCTTCAGTGTTTCTGCCATCTGAGTGATAATGTATTTATGAGGCCCTTCACTTCCCTAAAGGCTCCACTACCCACATGAAACACAAAAAAATATCTCCTGGCTTTGCACACACATCTGGGTTTGTGTGCATGTGTTTCAGAATTCATCTGAAACAAGTGCGGAGTACAAATTCTTCCATTGCATTTTGTTTTTGTAAGCCCATGTGTGCATGTATGTGTGTACTCACCCAGGACAAGCTTATATTGGACACGGAGGCCTTGACCTAGTAAACTCACTCAGCACTCTTAGCTTAATATCACATTTTAATAATGCACAATCACCAGTTGCACTGCCTACAGGAGCCATTCACTTTACTTTTAAGTGACTTTTCACTTTAGTCAAGCTTTATTTTTCCAGTGCACTTATCCAGAGTGACTCCGTTTGCCGTTAGCTGCTGACTTTATCTCTCCTATGCAGTTGATATTGACCGCTGGACAGCTATGATTTCTCAGTCTCTCTTGTTTAATCATCGCAAACAAGGAAAGTGTCTGCTTGTATCATGCACTGTTATTGCTTTGTTTCTTAGACTGCTGGCAAAAAAGTGACATCAGGGGAGATTAAAGGGACAGCCACTGTTGACGGAGGACAGCTCAAGAACTCCTTTGAGAGTACAAATACTGAGCGCTAGGAATGTATAGGTGTATTTAGAGCTGATATAATGCAGTAAGGTTATTCTCCAGTGCAGTGAGTTATTTGACAGGAAGGCAGACAGATGTAGCAGTTGTAAAAGCGACTGGAGTACATTGATGTGTTACTGCAGAAAACTGCTACCCAGAGACGTCATGTTTTCAGGAACATTTTGGGTAAAAATGGGTCATTAAAGTCGTAATGAGGCACATCATTGCTATCATCCCCGAAAGTGAATTAATCAAGGGTGCATCAAACATGTTTCAGGATTTCAATAAGAGGAATGAGAGAGATTTGGCTCCTCAAATGATTCAATAAATTTCACTTCAAACTTATTGGGCCATCCAGGCAAACTCACGCTTTACAGTCTACAAAGCATGCTATACATGCTTTGTAGACTGCTATACATGCTTTGTCATTATGTTTCATGCATGTGTGCTCACTTACATTTGGCCTGTTTGTGTTAGGTCACAGTCTGTTTATACAACAAATTAAATGATCCATGTGCAAATCACCAGACTGCAAATGCCTCACAAACATGAATGAGGCTGCATGTGAAATGAGTAATGCATTATATCCCAATATGCTTTTGCTATATGTATATCAGTCAGACTCTATTATTACTTACATTATTTCAAACTGACCCCCATAGAAAATAAATTACATCCTCTTCTGCACGTCACCTCTGAGGCCTCTAAGACTCCTGAGGCAAATAAGAAAGTGCAAAGTGATCTATAAACTGAAACGTTACCATTGACCAACTGACTAATTTGATGGCTGACCAGCTGCCAGCTCAATGGTAGCTCGCTGTGGGATTGGCCAGCTGGACTCTGGCCGACTGATCTTTGGTAGATTTTGGATGAAAGCCTAAACGTGAAAGTAGCAGAGTAAAAGAGTTGTAGTAATGGGAAACGGCTCCACTGAGAGGTGTTACACAGCAGTGTATCAGTGATTCTCACACTTAAATTTTGACTACAGCTGACAGATGACATTACAAAGTGTAGAAGATGTGTAATGAGCCAGTCATTGGCAATGTTTCGCAAAATGAGAAAAAGAAACATGATAAATGTATCAACCTATCAACAAGTCCGCCAAACCATACGACGAAATAGGCCGTTTGTTCCTACCCTCTAATACGATCCGCAGGAGCATCTTATAAATCAGCGCCCCTTGCGGTGGCAGGAAATCTAGACCTCCTATCTAAACCAGAGAATGTAACGGTCGTGGTTTGAAACTGTTGCATGGTCGTTTTGTTATGTATTAGTCTCGCTTTGCCAGACCTTCCTCCCCAGTGCTGCGGATGAGGGTCTGGCTAGTCCACACAGCATTCCAGGATGAGAGAAAAACATGCTCTGGTTTATTGCCATTTCTTTAAACCAATCACAGTCGTCATGGGCGGTGCTAAGCACCAGTCAGAGCTGGTCAGTGGTGCCGCTGGTCAGTGGTGCCGCTGCAAAATAGCCTCGGTAAGGAACTTGTTTTGGTGGACCATGTGTACGTTAAAAAGTTGTTTTAGTCGTGCAACAGAAAACTCAGATTAGACAGATAGTCTAGCTAGCTGTCTGGATTTACCCTGCAGAGATCTGAGGAAAGGTTAACCATAGTCCTCATAAATCCACCGGAGTTTAAAATGCCAACACAAAGGAAGCCAAGGGCAACGGATATCCGGCCTAAATGAATGAAATCCGGCGGATTTTCCCGCGGCAACGGAGCAATCCCGGAAGTGGAACGTCAAGGATATAGACTAAATAAAATCTGACATTTAGACACAGCAAGTATGTTGGCTTTCTCTAATTGTGACTCTCCGGTTCTCTGTTCCCTCAAAGGTCAGCGCTGTCACGAAAGAAAGATGAAATATTTGTCTATGAAAGCTTTGTGCTTGATCACTTTGCCTTTCCAAGCAAATAACTCAATACAGTGCTTCCATTGAAAGTAATTCATTTTTTGTAGCAGCGCTGCTCAAAGAACCAGAAATACACCTGAACCAGTTCTCCAAAGATACTGTACTTGGATTGTTTAAAGCTATAGTTTGAAATTTTTGAAGTTCAAACTATGCCTTTAACTAACCGTTATAATCACGTATAAAGGCACAAATGACGCTTTTAACAGAGAAATGATTATTTCAGTACATCAATGAGTGACTTTGTGTATTATTGGCCTCATTCTAACACATTGATGTCACCCTCTGTTCCTCCTGCTGAATTATACAGAGAAATATGGAGAGGAGAAAGAAAAAGATGGGTAATAGAGAGCAATAAGGAAGTGATAGAGGCAGGGAGATTAAAAAAGAAAGAGGCAGCGTGTGTTTTAAATGGAGGTCAGGAACAGAGTGAGATTTAAGGGTCACAGAGCATGAGAGGAAAAGAGTGGAGAGAGGCCGCAATAACACGGTGGATAAAAAGCAAATGGGTGTCTCGAAAATCTCTTATTCTATTCCAGCTTTTAGTCTTCTCTTTCTTCTCTTCATTTCAGGGGCTGTTGCAAACCTAGGCAGTAATATTTGTTGTATACACATTCATTCTTCATAAAAAAAGAAAAATACATTGTATAACGTGTGGGATGTAAACTGGGTAATATAACGCCTTCAAGGCCATGAACAGAATACATCTTTACACAAAGACTGTTACAGTAGTAAAACTCGTCCGCAAACCGTTACATAAAAGCACCTTGACAGAAGTAAAACCACGTCTTAAGGTGGTGCCCCCCCCCATGCTGTGTGGAACTATCTAGTTTTCCGTTCAGTGCACAGGCACTCATTGCCCTTTAATACTTACTTTGTTAATGCTTCTTGTCCTTTCCTGTTTTTCCCATCAGGACAAGGACTTCTGTCCCAAAGCGCTTTGCAGCTCAACCACCAGGATGCCTATGCAGCAGCTGGTTACCATAGTAACCAAGGGCTGGCACTTGGGGAATCGATCACGGGCCGCAGCGGGCATGTTGGAGGGGCTGTTCACAGCTACAACCAGGTGCACACCTATCACTTTTCTTTTTTTTACACAACTAATCAGAAAGCTTCTTTTCCCTTGAATGTTTTTTCTCCTTCATTTCTTTCTTTGTCCACCCCTCTGCTTTTTTATCCTCCCTCTTTTTATTCACATTTCTGCTCTACTTCATACCTCTCCTGCCTCAATTTTTCTCACCCCCATTTCTCTTTCTTTGTCCAACCTCCTGTTTCCCCCCCATCCTCCTCCATGTACATCTATCCTTCTCTACACTTGCTGCCTGACCCCTTCTTGTCCTCCCCTCATCTTTCTCCACACTCTGTCCTCTCTAGGTGACATCGAGCCGTGCAGCTGCCCACTTAGTGGGAACTGACTCTCCCTCCCAGTCCCAGAGAGACATATATGCCCAGCAGGCCCATGGCAGCGCCTTCCACATGCCCAATGAGATCGGATCTGCACCTACTGGACCACCCATGTATTACTCCTGTGCCACTTTGCCTGCACAGGTACAGTACAAATCCCAGAAGAGATTACTGTGATGCTTTTGTTGTCGTCTGACAGATATTTTTTTTCCTCTCAGTAGCACACTATTGGTGGAATCAAGAAGTTTTAGATTTACGTGCTATGGGCACAATGACATTGAGGAATGAAAATCTCCTTATTATCAACAACTCACCCCTGTAGGCTTGAAAGGTTGCTCTTTAAAGTGTGTACTCCATTGGAGGCGTATTTCTTTTAAGAAAACTACAAGGTTACCCCCATGAATTCTTAGCACTTCCACAGCTTACAAATGTGCAAAATATGTAAACCTTTTTGGCTTAAAAGGAAATTCATCTTACAGTACATGCAAGCCCCAGGCTACAGAAAATTTCAACCAACACACAAATGCAGCATAGCAGTTATGGCTACCTCTTTTGTGCTTTGTTAGCAGATGTAAAAAATCTGTAAACCACTAAACAAATACTGTAAGATAATTGTTTCTAATCGAGTGAACTCGCAGCTCACACATATTTGTCTTGACTACTTCACCACTAAAGTAGTAGTTACATTTGTGGCAGATGAGTGCTTTGTACTACTACAAACACATGGTACCTCAGTGTTTACTGCTGTGGCAGCCAAACTGTGCCGGCTCTTCATCTGAGCAACATTACTGCTTTTGTGGTAGCAAGTGAAGAAATAGCTTATTCTGCATCTTTCTTGCAATTAGTAGAATGGGTTTATGAGATCTGCAGGCCGTTTCTCTTGTAAGGCCGGTCAGCAGTGCAGCCACAATGCACCAAACCTGTATTCAATTCTGTTTTTGGAGATTTTATGAACACTGTGATCATGTATCACGGATCATCCTCACTTCAGCACATCTTGACGCCGCTCATCTAAATTAATGGAGTGTTTAAAATGGCACCTTTAGCTCTATAACTGCAAGAGCTTACAGATATTTCTCCAGCGTATTTCCCCTGTTGTAGCTAAATGTAGCATGTTTGAAATTCTGAGGGAACTTCATCTGACGGCCCATTGCCCGCGGTCGGATTTGGTTATTAAAGTTCAAAGTTGTCCCTTTTTGTTTGGTCTGATAACTCCAAGCCTCTTCATCAGGATGTTACCACAGATTAGAGTCTCTGCTCCAGGGGGAGTTGTTCATCTTTCTGAAAATAATGATATGAACAAGAAGAGTAGACGAATATTTAAAGTGAGTGACATTCCTCTTTAATGAAGTACAACTCCTCTGTTACAGCGTGTGAGCTCCCCTCTGCAGGCGGTGGGATCTCCTACCAAGCTGCAGCGCCTGGGATCAGCCTCCTCTGACATGCCCAGCTACGCCACGCTACAGAGGGTGTCCTCGCCCAAACAGTCACCCAGCCGACTTGCCAAGTCCTACAGGTTGGTTCAGCTTCAGTCTGACCAGTTGATTTAATAAGGTCTTGTTGTTCGGAGCACATTACGCAAGACTTTTACTGCACAAAGGAATATATCTGCTGTTCAATACCAATGACGCAACAATTACTTCAACTGGTGCTAAGATTTCTGGCTTTAAAAACACTACAGGATGTAGTCCGTATCACAATAAAAACTCATGTTAGACTCTAGACTAGTGCTAATACTTTGGTAGTTGTACATCGTACTTTATCATGCCTTAGAATATAAATGGGCTGAAACCAATTTAAGTAGTGCTGCAACAAGCAGTACAACAGATGTACTGCAAATGTTTGCCTGAATATAGTATAAATGTGGTTAAACGAATAAAGCTAGAACACAAGTCTAGTCTCTGTATAGATTTCAGTCCTACACTTTTCTAGTGCCTTGGATTTTGACTGAATGCATTCGGCTCATACATTTCTCGGTGTCAACTTGGACATTTTTCTAAAATAGTCTTTTCTGCAACTGGTCTGCTTAAAGTTTTACTCTACCACAGACAATTAAAGGCGCTACACGTACTGGAGTTCTATGCATTGAATGGGGGTTCAGTGTGCAACTTATAACAAATAAATCTTTGATGAAGCTCCTGAAGCACAATCTTTACATTGCATTGCAGAAGACATACAATGTTGAACAAGCAGATTGCTGGTGAGCCAGTCATTACGAGCTCATGCTCTGCAGCTAAATGTTCAAACCCACAGAACTTTATTTTAAATTCTCATGGAGATCCCAGCATTTCCAAAGATAGCAAGCATTGTTTGTCAGGCTGAATTTTGGGGGATGTGTACAACATAATGCAAGTTCATATTTCACTTTGATAAAGTAAGGGAACATACAAGAGAGAGAAAAAGGATGGTCGAAATCAAAGCAGCAGAGACAGCATATCATAAATTTTAGTCCCTAAGATTGGTCAAGATCCAAAAACGCTGTTTCCCATAATGCAGCTCAATAGAATATTTTCATTAGTGCCTCCCTTCATAGTGAACACCCATGTCTTTCAGACGCCACACCCCCAGTTTTTAATGCAGGCTTTCTGTTTTAGTCTTCAAGCCCAAACCATTTTACTTTCTGAAGCTTGACAAAGCTCCTCCAGAGCTACAGAAGACATTATACAGGCACAGGCTGAATAGTACTGCCTACAACTAGTAAACTAATTCCTTAATTCCCATGTCTATTATGGTCTTAGTCTTGAATGGGGCTTAGTTTTACATCATCTCATTGTGGGAAATGTTCATTCCTGACACAACAATTATAATGTGACAAACATACCAAATGAAACTGTTCCCTTTCCTCCTCCTGCAGCACCTCATCGCCCATCAACATGGTAGCATCTGGTGCCGCTGGCTCCTCTTCCCCCCTTCCTATGGCAGCCTCCCCAGGGGGAAACCACACCTCGTCGCCCATCCACCAGCTGAGCTCAGTGGTGGGTAGCTACGCCACCCTGTCGCCCACCAAGCGTATGCTGCATCACATTGGAGCAGACGGTTACAAGATTTCCCACGAACTGTACGCCAACGCAACCCTGCAAAGGCCTGGTAGCCTGGCAGGTAGAGGTCAAGACACTTTTATTATTACTTTTTTTTATTTGTGGATGAGTGAAATGCATTTTGTCATGTATCCATTTTTTGGGAATTGTCCCACTTTAAATGTATCTGAAATATATATATAAATGGTTAATTCTAGTCATTGTATTTAAATGTTAACAATGTGTGGATAAATCATCAGTAGATTATTTTTTAATTTTTTTACAATTACACTTACACTAGAATAAAATGTCCTATAAAAATAAAGGCCTAAAATGGCAAAAAAAATAATCTTAAAAAAAAAACTACATATTGTATGTTTAATGACCAATTTAATTAAAATTAAAAAGTTGTTAAATACATTTTGGTCTGTGAGAATATGAATTATAGGTTTTCTTCTTCAGTTCCATTCCAACAACACAGGACTTGTGGTCCACGTGTGGCGTTTCATTTCTCCGTTGTTCTTTTCTTAACTACAACCATCCCGACCGTGGATTGTGTCCTGGCGTGTGGCGTTTCATTTCCCTGTTGTTTTTTTCCTAACTACAACCGTCCCGTTGTTGTCGCGTGTCCCCCAGAGACCGGGGATCGTGTCCCGGTGTGTGACGTATCCTTTCCCTGTTCTTCTTTTCCTAAACCCAACCTCTGTATAGATGCTTCCCATTACGTGCTGACCACCACAAAATAAACAAGAGAATTGTGTCCGTGTACACAAATCAATAGATTAAAAATAATGTCACCATTTCACGAACTGCCGTGAGACCGTGTTGGTGTGGACTGTACTTGAAGGGAACTTTGAATTAACAAGGGCCCAACAGCAATCTGTTTGCCCTGGGCCCCTCAAACAGGTGAATCTGCTCATGGTGGTCATGGCATGTTAAGTGATCGAAACATAACTGCTTTTCTGTAAATGTGTTTTAAGGAGCGATTCAAAAGACAAGATCGACTCGACCTAAATGTAGTGATCACCTTGACAACCACAGCGTATATAGTTATTCATCCACCCACCTTTCTATCCATCTGTCAGTATATCTAACGTCCATTCCATGTGCGTTCCAGGCTCCAGAGGTTCCTACAGCAGCCAGCACAGTCACCTGGGCGCTGAGCTCCGACCTCTGCAGTCTCCTGAACACCACATCGACCCCATCTACGAAGACAGAGTCTACACCAAACCCAACCTTAGAGGACAAGGTAAGCTGACGTAGGAAATGAAGGCTGAGGAAAATAAAGACATGGGTTATTTATTTAAAATGTAAAGGACTGTGTACAAATACAGACTCAACAAAACTGTATCCCAGAAAGCAATGGGAGCAGAAAGGAGGTGTGGAAAGCAAACATTTCATAGGCAGGAATATGCGCGGGGTGCACATAATTTTTTTATAGATGATATAGTGGCATGGTAACAGCTTTGCAACTAAGGTATATAAGACAAAATTAAAGATGATATGTGAGGGGTGGATGGAAGAAAACGAGAAAGGAGGGTGGGGACTGGAACGGAATGGTATGGGCTTTCTCTTAATAAAGGATTTATAAGTTTTTACTATTGCTGTTATTAATGATTAATAAATAGTTACACTTAATAAGGACAAATTGTTGGGTTGTCAGGTTGTGGAAAAATCTCCTTACTGGGTCCGGTATAAACTAGTCATTGATGAAGTCATTAATAGGGTAAAGGCTGTTTTATGCTTCTGCGTCAAGTCCACGCCGTAGCTACGCCGCCACTCCTACGGTGCACCTACGGGGCTCCTACGGCGCTCCTATGCCGTCGTGACCCTTTCGGAGTTCTGCGTCAGGGTAGCTTTGCATCGCGGTGCATTTCACCGCCATAACGCTAGGGGGTGATAAGTCTGAGGTTATTTGCGAGGTGTGCCAACCAGTTTATGTTATGTTAGCAAGCAAACTTTAGCACAACTGCCCACAGAGTACTGCTTGCTGGCGAAGTGCTAATTTCAAAACTTTACTGACATATAGACTCTTTACAAACGGATACATTTATTTGCAAAGCTTAGCTTAGCTCATTGAACTAGCCTACTCCCCACAGTAGGCTGCTTGAAACACCAACTATCAACACACAGGACCAGTTGACCAATCACAGTCCTTGCGGTCTGCGTTACCTTGACGCAATGTTACACATTTTTGGAGGTGCACGTCAAGCTACGGCGGAGGGCTTGGAGGGGGGTTCACGGTGATGCAGAGGGGTCTGCGGGGGTACGCTGTTGATTCGACGCAGAAGCATAAATCAGCCTTTAGGATCTTCTCACTTTTTAATAAGCCAATGTGTCTTTTGCAAATGTGCTAACTTTGTGGAATTGCATTACCTTAATCACCGGAGTAGGCCTTTAAGAGCTAGCTACAGTATAAATACAAACTAAGTGTCAAGCTGGAGGAGGATAAACACCAGCAAAAATAAATTATAAAGCTTACTTAGTAGCGTGGAACCGAAGAGGTAGATGGAGCTAGAGGGGACAGGTAGTAACATTTGGAGTTGGTTAGAGCGAGACTGTAAACACAGAAATGTGCTTGAAATAGTGCAAATTTATAAATAGCTGCAGCGTGCTGTAAATCACCCACTGAACCTTTTAAATTTAAAAATCAGTGAGTAGAACAAGACAAAGAAATACTGTACAGCATACAGAGAGGTAGAACAGTAAAAGTCATTTGTCTGGTCCAGTTAAGAAGATATGTGTTCTTTTATATGGTGTTATATTAAAGGCTGCTGTGCAGAAGGGATTTTCTTGTCCCATCTGATCATGTAGCGCTATTTACCAGATCAGGTAGGCAAATCCAATTGGGGTCACAATGGCAATTTGTCTCTCAGTCACAGTCTGTTAACTAATTAGTTTCAAGGCTGAAAATTAATCTCAATTAATCCCATGGGCGTTAGCTTGGGTGCTTTGAAATCAAAGCAAATCAACCGTGTCCTAAAATGTTGTCAACGCTGTGCTGTCGGTTTGGTCGCTGGAACGATGCATGTTGCTATAAAGAGAAATACACACAAAGAATACTTTTTTCCACACGTTTTTTTCCCCCCAAAATATGAGAGAAACATCTTAATAATTAAAAGCTTTGAGGTGATGCTGGCTCCCCGCACACACTGATAGGCCACTTTGATACATCAAAATAACTCAATCATCTGCAGCTTTGTGTCAGTGAATGGAATGGAAGTCAGAGACAGCGGCACTCTGATTGTCAGATTCTTTTCTTTTGTTTTGCAATGACTTTTCACTACTGTGCAACACAAAGTAGCTGTTGAAGCATGTTTCAAGGTTAATTCCACAAGTTTCAAGATAATAAACAAGAAAGTTGGGAAACAAGCAGACAACACACCGTGACTTTGTGTCACATTACAACACACACACACACATTATCACTCAGATGGCAGAAACACTGAAGGCTCCGCTGAATCCATCTGAGGTGAGAGAGTAAGGGGATGGTGTGTGTGTGTGTGTGTGTGTACAGTTGATCTCCTGTTCTGTCATGCACATACACACACACACACACACACACACACACACACACACACACACACACACACACACACACACACACACACACACTCTGACCCAGCCCAGCGACGCGAGCTGGTGTAAGTGTGTTGACTGTGATGCCCAAATTGTTTCTTAGCTGCTGTTTAACAAAAAGACAATTTCTCTCTCTGTTTGAGACTGACAAAGGAGGTTTGTTATTATGTTTTGATGTCTTTCCATCAAGGCTAGACCATACCAGCCATAGACTGCGCTGGGGCCCCAAACCCTCACTGTGTGGCCAAGGTGTGGCAATTAGTTTCCAATTAACTGTAAATACTTGGCACCACTACCACGCAGAATATAAACTGGAATGATAAAAGCTTTAAGAAATACTTCAACACAGAGAGTGGAGGGTCAGGGGCTGCACATCTCCGAACATGTTAATCTGGTAACCCGGGTAATCCGGCTGTGCTGTAAAGGAAATGTTTTAATTGTCATCGCCAAGACTTTGTACAGTGCCTGCACATTTTATTTGTTTATTTACCTTTAATTTGTTTGCATGTCTGTTTGATTTGACTGCTTCTGTCTGTTGTTGTTTTTTTATTATATTTCTTATTGATCATTTTGTGAGTCCACCTTTTCACCTTAAGTTATCTACTGTTGAGTTTTTACTTCAGTTTGTCATATTTATTTAAGCCCTACGTATGAGTGTTTTATTACTTTAATTTTTTTTCTTCCTCCCTCTGCTTTTTTCTTCTGTTTTGTTCCAATCGGTGCTGGTGTTGTTGCTTTTTTCTCCATTGTGTCTATGTGTACGTGCATCCTTGTGTTGACACTCGTGTTTGGTTTCGAATTTCTTCTTCCCCCGCTCCCCGTCCACCTTGGCTACATCAAACCCAGTGGTGAACCAGTTGTACCAAGAGGTCCTCAACTATCTGCTCTGTCCCTACGCTCCTCTTCCTGCTTTAGCCCCGCCTTCCCCCGGTGTCGACCCAATCCCCTTGCAGCGAACGGGAAGCCAGAGCGCCACCGCCACCTTCCAGAGAGGCAGCTTCGCCGCAGGAGGCGGGGCGGCTGACTACGCCAACCCGTACCGTACTCTGCAGTTCTGCCCGTCCACCGAGTCGCCTTACAGCAAGTCGGGCCCCGCCCTCCCCCCTGAGGCTGTTCTGGGCCGGTCTCCATCAGTGGACAGTATTCAGAAGGACCCAAGGTGAGGAAAAACAAAACATGTATTTCTGTCGAATCAGCTCTGGCTTGTTGATGAAGCCCTTTGTTCCGCTCCCTTCCCACTTTCACTGAACTTACTGATGACCAGATTCACCAAATTAAACATAATTATGCAAATAATATCAATAACCTGGAGATATTAACATTGAAAAAGAGTTTAATTGCAGTCTTCAAAAGAGTGTAAAAGTTTCAAAGTGTAACATGGTGACACCAAACAGTTTGGAGCACCTCAACTAAGAATTGACTGTCAGGATTTGACTGGTTGAATCTGGGCTTTAGTATGACGAACACGTCACGCCACATTTGTCACTGTCCTCTCTAGTTTGCCTGGTGTTGGGGCTTGTTCACACTGCCGTATAAAGGCCTGCGCACACCTCTTGGTCCAATTTAAAAGTTTGCTTTCGCGGTTAGGAGTGGAGTGCCTCTCTGTCAGTGACAATCAGTCGCATTCTGTGCAGTAGGTTGACACAGTTAATGCGGAAAGTGCATGAAGACCAAGAGAGCGCTGTGTACGAACATGGTGTATGAGAATGAGAGAGAGAGAGAGAGAGAGAGAGAGAAAGAGTGACAGACAGACAGACAGACAGACAGACGGACAAGAAAAGAGTAAGAGAGACACAGACAGCGTAATAGCTGTTTTTGTCATTAATTTGTCCTACTTACAATCAAGTTTAAAATACTATTCCAATTGTGTCTTGGATTTTTCGTTTTTAGCCTCTTTTTTTTCTGACTAATGACTGCACAGGCATATCGTCACAGCTAGAAGTTGCCTTATTAAAGTTGAAGTGTCTCTTTTGCATTTTTAGCTAAGCAGGATATATATGTATTTTACTTAAATATAATATTTCTAATGAGAAAGTCACTTTGTGCTGAACTGCTTATTATACGGTAACATTTGGAAGCACAAGGACATCTTTCTGTGTTGTGAGGATAAGTGACTTTTGTTGTTGTTGGCATTGCTCTTTACTCCACCCATTGTCCAAGTGTTTATTTCTTTGTGCACATTGCACTCACATTGTCTGTTTGTTCAATCTTGACCTCCAGCATCATTGTTGTGTAGCTTCCAGCATCCACACATTTGCACTGCTACATTCAAAGGACTGACTTGTGATGCATGGCACTTTGCTTTACCTTCACAACATGTACAGTCAGTGCTTGCACTGTATGAATGAGACAGTGCTATTCAAGTAGCTTGTTGTCCAAATTGCATTGAAGGGAGGGTCCCCCAAGATTATAATTATACAGGAACATTCTGATCCTGCAGCTGTCAAGTTTTACTGTTTACAAGCTTGCTGCGCTGCTGCTGTTTTTGCAGCTCAAAGAGGAATTGTTTGAAAAAACATTGTTTTTAATATATACTGTGTATACTGTATATATTCCTAATACTTGTGTAAACAAATCCTGTAAAGAGACCAAAACTAACAATGTGTTAGTCCATCTCTCAGAGCTTTTCGGCTTCCCTACCGTGTCTGTGGCACACAGGCTCAAGACCATTTGTTCCTACTGAAGACATATTTCAAACGAAGAAATGGTGCATTTGTTGGGGGCTATTTTCATCTGCTGATTAACCCGCATTTGGTACTCTAGTTGGTATTTACAGCAACAGGACGGTGTATGTGAGTTTAAAATGTACTTCAGAGCCCAGAGGTCTTTGGCAAAGAGGAATAAGATATACATGGTTTTGGTAATAAGATCAATTCATTTTTGGTTTTGGTCTTTTCATGGGATTTGTTGTCAACAAGAAAAATATAGACTATCACCAGCGTTATCCTTTAAACAATTACACCCAGTTTTTCGGATATAGGCCAATTGGTTACGTAGCTCTTAAGTGCTAACACCACAATCATTCAAATTAGATTTATTCACGTCTTACTTGGGCATAATCTATGTGTATTCTATGAATGTGTGAGGTATCAGAAACTAGCAGCATATTAATGACTAAATAGAAATCCTCGGATTAAAAAATATAATAAAAATATATACAGAGTATGTTACTGTAGCTTCAGTTTTTTATTAAAACAATTTCAGGTGAGCAACCATTTTTTTTCACTTGCCACCACCTCAGTAATGTGAGAAAAAGTAGTTGCTAAATACATACATATATATATATATATATATATATATATATATATATATATATATATATATATATATATATATATATATATATATATATATATATTAAATATTGCTTAAATTGAACCTACACATAACAGGCTTAACAGCTTAGCTTGTCATTTACTTGCCATTTAGCTTTACTGGTACAAGTTGCTTTTCAGAGATAAAAGCTAGTCATTTTCTATCGCACAGAAAAATTCAAATGAATTACACATGGTGGATTTTGTCATCTATATTCAACAGCCATGTTGACTAACCGGTCAACCATGTAATAACTTGAAACAGGATGACACAGATGAGAGAATAGCATTGTTTATATAATTGACATATATATGGTTTAATAAGGACGTTAGGTCTGTAGTAGGGTCTATAGCCTACTCTGCACAAGACCTTGTAAACTCACAGGTAAAGCTGGTTGTTTTTAACCTACAGTAAATCAGATTTTCTGCTGTCTGAAAGTACAGTGAATGTTTGTTTGAAACATCTGAATGTTTCAAACATACTCCACTATGCAACACCAGCCATGACCTAAACATCCAGTTTGGTGTATGAATGTGCAAAGAACAAGGCGGCACCCAGTTTGTTTTATCATGAGACCCTCTCTTTACCCGACATATCCACCATCTCCCCACCACCAGCTCTAAATGCATGTCTTTCACCCTGCCCACCTGCTCCACCATTGCCTGATAACCAAATGTTGAGAGAGAAAGACTAGTCTAGTCGCTACATATTGATTTCTATTTACTAATCATCACTATTATGACAGTTATTGAATAATTTGTTGCCAGACAGCCAACAAACACATCTCTCTTGTTTCTCTCTGCCTGTCCCCCCTCGATAGGTACGACCCTGAATTCCTTGTGTGGAATCAAAATCAAGCCGAGCAAAGAATCACAAAGTAATCCAACTATTTATTTATATATACATATTCTGTCTATCTATCGAACCTTTGTCTCATTCACTGAATCTTTCCATCTTCTCTATATGACACTATGCAGATGTTAATGTTAACGGCCACATGACATCTCCCATTTGTATTGTCACCCATTTAGTGCTTTATTAAACAGAGATCACTTTTATTTTAGCATCATAAATTGTAGAATACATCTAGTGCTGGCTTTCAAAAGCACTTTGCATTTAATTACACCATAACATTAGAATTGCATTCTCTGTGACCTGAAAACATTAAGAAAAAAAAAAAAAATTCAAATCAGTTTTAAGGTAAATGACTAATTGAATTAATGATTGCTTATTTGCAATTTGTAAATTGTTTTTTAGATTGTAAATATTCCTCATTCTCTCCTTTTGGCTATCCACCAATCCCTCCATCCATTCATTTATATCTGTTGATTTATTCATTCATTTGTGGCCATTTTCTGTCCTGATGATTTCTGAATGTGCCTTGTAGCTGTTATATTTATGTAGATGCCCAGTTTAAATTTTGGCACAAGATTTCAATTTTTGAGTTAGTGGCGTTAAACTTGTCATCTCCGCCAAAAACGAATATGCACATTTTCGTAGTTTGTCCCAATTGTTTTTTTGCTGCTTATTGACTAATTTCAGTGGAAGTGTTGTTGAACTTATCTTTGAATCGTTAATAAAACATTTCCATCCAATAAACCGTTACATTAGCTAAGAATACTGCCAAGACACATAATATTAGCCAACAATACAGGCAGAAACACAACTGGCATAAACATTAACCAACAATACTAGCAGAAAAACAACATTACAATATTGGCAGAAACACAACTTTAGCTAGCAAATACTGGCAAAGACGTACAGTATAATGTTAGCTACCAATACTAGCTAGGAAAGCAATGTGATTCATAACGCAGCACATAACATTAGCTAACAATAAATACTGGCAGAGACATAATGTTAGCTAACAATGGCAGAAAAACAACATTAGCTAACAATAAACACTGGCAGAGACATAACATTAGCTAACAATAAATACTGGCAGAGACATAATGTTAGCTAACAATGTCAGAAACATACCATTAGATAAAAATAAATACTAGCAGAGACATAATGTTAGCTAACAATGGCAGAAAAACATTAGCTAACAATAAACACTGGCAGAGACATAACATTAGTTAACAACAAATACTGGCAGAGACATACCATTAGCTAACAATACTGGCAGAAACACAACATTAGCAAACAATACTGGCAAAAACATAAAATTAGCTAACAACAAATACTGACAGAGACATAACTTTAGCTAACAAAACTAGCAGATAAAGCAGTGGGATTTGTAATAACACAGCAGAGACACAACATAAGCTAACAATGTCTAAAAACTAACATTAGCTAACAATACTAGCAGAGACATAACATTAGCTAACAACACTAGCAGAAACATAACATTAGCTAACAACACTAGCAGAAACATAACATTAGCCTACTAGCAGAGACATAAGCTAACAATACTAGCAGAGAAATAACTTTAGCTAACAATACTGGCAGATATATTACATTACTGAAATAGATACTGCTTTGTGGTGAAACAGGTCATGCAGCAAAATCCATTTCTCAAAAAGTGATTCAGGCAATGAAAAGGATACTGTTTTACCAATCGGGAACTTTCGTGTGTTGACTGCATTATAGTTCTTTCCTCCGTTTGTCTTTGACATGATCGTTTTTTTGTTATTCATTTATGAAAATTGTAATAAATTACATCATAGTTTTTGTTATCAAAGGTTACTCCTTTATAGTTTTAGTCTTGTTTTAGTTGTCGTCTCGGAAAAAAGGTCGTTGACAAAGGTTTTTCACATTGTTTTAAAAATGAACACTGGGCATGTCTCATCCACTACAAAGTTTCCTCTAATGTCTCTGATGAAATGGAGTGGATAGACTATGTAGCGAAAGTAATCAGCATCAGCATAGTAAATGGATGATAACTGGAAGTGTGGCCATTTCCACCGTCTTGAGCTGGCTCCCTTATGATACTCTTATCCTGTAAAAGCCTCAAACAAACATCAGCTGATTTGTCAAGCTACACACTCGCACAATCTTGCAAATCAAGACTGTGGAGACAGCCTCTTATGTACTCCAATGCGTTTCCTCCTTCAGGCTGCCAATAATTTATGGAAACGTTCCCACTAACACAAAGAAAGATTTTGTGCTAGACAGGATCTGACCTGATCATGAAAGTGCCTCTTTTTATTTCATGCTCATGAGCCCAGTAAGAATCTCTGATCCAAATTCAGTCACAGGGTTGAGATGGACTCCATGTGGTGTGTGTGTTTCTCAGCTCTGCCTGACATCTCCTGACCTTTCGTTCATCTCTTCCAGCCTCAGTGGGCCAGTCAGTCAGCCATGCTATTACACCCTCAAACATACACACACTTTTCTTTTTCTTTCTCTAATTTGCCTCAGTCTCTCTTTGTCCTCCTATTCATTCATTTTCTCACTCGAACCTCCTTCCCACGTGGATTTAAAATTTGACTGGTTTTGTACTGATTGGATTTATAGTTCAGTGTTATATTTTATATAGCCTATTGTGAAACTGAAATGGTTGTTCATCTAATACAACAATACATTTCTCTAACATTTCCATTTGACAACACATTGCAGCATCTAAGCTACACTGCCAATCTATGAATGCACAGCATTTCAACAGTATTCACTGGTGCTTCTCCAATACAATCAAGTTTCTTGTGAAAAAAGAAATAATTAACATTTTACAGTGTAAAAGTTAAGAGTTAAAACGGAAATTCTAGATCTGTAAGTTTGCAGACCTTATTTTCTGTAAGATTCAGTTACCTTGAGGCAGCCAGTCATGTTACAAGTCTACAAAAGAAATAGAACAGAAGGTTGCTCTTGACAACAGAATATATTAGAAAATCCTCAGTAGCCAGCTATCAATGATCAATTCTTCTCCCTTGAGGTCATTTACTAAACAGTAGTTCATGCAACAGTCCAATATCAGCAATTTGAACTCTAGACTGGATACAGAATAAAATACTGTTGTAAATTGACAAGCTATGTTAAATGTTTTATATATATATATATATATATATATATATATATATATATATATATTCAAAATGAAAGCATGGGAAATTGCACATGGTGGTTAAGGACAAACCTAATGAAATGTCGCTTAACTTAACTGCTAACATGAGCAACTTTTAGCAAGACTGGTTGAAGACATTGACTCTGGGATGGAGACAAAAGATTATTCAGTTCATGCTTTTAACCCTTTTATTATGCCATTAACTCCTCTGTGCCTCCAACCAGTGCTTCAAAACATGGTATGCTATTTAGGAATCATGTAGTTAGAATTTATTATATCTGATAATTGGACATTGATCTTGAAAGTCTATTGTTTATGATCATGCCCAATCCTAAAACATATTTGCTATATTGTCAGAAAAGGTATCTTTTTTCAGAAATAGTCTATATATAACCATTTACAGTATATCACTAAATCACAGCAGTACATACCTCAACTAATACAGAGAATACCTGTGAAGAAAGTGACCCCATCTTAATTACACGCTGTTCAGCAAAGAACAGGTGATACTGTGGGTCTGGAGAGAGTGAGAGAGAGAGAGAGAGAGAGAGAGAGAGAGAGAGAGAGAGAGAAATGAGAGCTGATAAAGAAAAACAGAGTGCTCATGCATGCTACAACATAGCAAGGACTGTTGAGTTGAGCCGCTGTTGATCAGTTACTGTGCCAATTACTGTATCAATCAGCTGACCTTCTAGTAGACAGATCCCCGGTGGTCTGTTGCTGCTGGTCTGAGGTCAGTATGTTTTGTAATACTAACCAATACAACAATGGGTTAGGGTATTTCCTTTTCTATATGTTATGGTTTGCTATAAATACACTGTAATGTTTTGTTGTTAATTAGCCACTTGAAGTTGTTAGATGTTCCACTAAAAGTGAGTCAGCACCCTTGGCAATTTATTTTTGACTTCCTTTATTCCTTCCTCCTTTCTTCTTCTATCAGTTTACTCTCCAGGTTTACCCTACCTATCTGTCTGTATTTCTGTCTGTCTATCAGGGAATGAGTCATCAAATTCATCCCCCCACCCCCAGCAGTCGCCAATGGTGGCAACACACAAATATATACGTATACCCGACACAAATTGCATAGTTCGCACTCTGGTTTCAAATTGGTCTATTCCCCAAAAACCCTGACTCACAGGAAATCCCTTTCAGCCCAATATAGCAGTGATCAGCATCTGCTTGCAGCCCTCCCATTACAGCGCCTCGCCCTGCTTTCTGAATACATAATTCATAGATTGTTTCTTTATTTACCGGGTTTAATTGTTGGTTTGCCTGCATCTTGTATTCTGGTGTAAATGTTTTGGCTGTGGTTGACTCGATCGCACAGAAGCACACACTCGCACACCTAGACAAGTGCTGAGGTGAGATAGCCCACTTGGCTGGTTGGGAACAAAGAGTAGATTGACAGTTTGTCAGTACTTTGTCCCAGTCCACTGGGTCGCCATTTGAAACATTAGGCTCCCTTGGGGGATTTTATTGTCACACACAGATACACACATGCACACTTACATATACCAGATGCACATTTTTGTGAGAGGAAACAAGTCAGTAAATATCTTTCTCACACATAAAATTATACAGTTCTTTTATCTCCTTTTCTAATGCTCCTCTTCTTCTTCGCAGTATTTCCCCCTATTTTTTATTTTTTATTTATTTATTTATTTTTTAACCTTTATTTATCCAGGTAAGTCGATTTGCAACGACGACCTGTCACATTCACACAGTTCACACCTGGAAGCTGCCTGGTACAACCACAGTCTGATCTGCTGGCCACTGAGCAGCTCTACTGGAGTGGTTGGGGTTAAGGGCCTTGCTCAAGGGCACCTCAGTGGGGGCTCTCAGAGGGCTCTTTCACTTTCCCCACCCAGATTTTATCCTGCCCGTCTGGGGATTGAACCGGCGACCTCCTGGTCACAAGCTTAACCATTAGGCCACCAGTCACCAATCAAATATAATTCTGACTTGTTAAGATTGGAGCCATCTGCAGGACAGAAGGGTAGAGGGACAAGGTTGTAGTTAAACTAGTAGTCTCGCTTTGCCAGACCCTCCTCCAAAGCACTCTGAAGGAGGGTCTGGCTACTCGACATAGCATTTGGGGATGGGAGGAAAACATGTTCTGGTTTAATGGCATTTCTTTAAACCAATCAGAATTGTCATGGGCGGTGCTAAACTCAACACGGAGCCGCTGCAAAATAGTTGTGCAAGACCAGATTGTCCAGATTGGACAGATAGTCTAGCTAGTTGTCTCACTGTACCCTGCAGAGATCTGAGGAGCAGTTAACAATAGTCCTCATAAATCCATCGAATTTAAAATTCCAACACAAAGAAAGCGGAAGGAAACGGAAAATACGTGCATCTGGTGGAATTTCCTGCGGCACTGGAGCAATCCCGGAAGTGGAACGCGAAGGATATAGACTATTAAACTAGTGACTGCCAAATGTAGCCTCAAGAAGCTGCGTGAACCTTTTTATTTATTTTATGAAGCCATTTTTTATTTATTTATGGAAGACCAATTGTATTACGATAATATTTGCTGCTAAAGATTAGGGTTGCACGATTATGGCCAAAATGATAATCACGATTATTTTGATCAATATTGAGATCACGATTAATTATCACGATTATTTGTTGATTTTAACCAAAAGAAATTTTATTGTCACATAGGCTAATTATAACTGCTTTCACATCCATATTGTGCTACATTCCTGCTAATTCATCCATATTGTGCTACATTCCTCCTTTGTTGAAGGATACTATGAAGGAGTATGCCATTTCAGCTGTTGTGCGACCGCTTTCCACACATGCGCATTTGCCATGAAAAGATACAGGCAACGCAATTTTCTGTTCATGTTAACGGCGCACCGGTGCCCGGTATCTACCGGACGAAATAGCAACGCAAATTTCGGTGCCTCATTATGGTGCCACTTAAATGTCTGCGTTGCGCTCTGATGCTCCGAAACAGACATTAGAAGCAACAGAAACATCGCTGCATGTCACGCTAGTAAACACTAATAACACGTTAAACAGCAAGTAACGTTAGCCTACCATTAGCTACAGTAGTAACTGGATTAAACGCGGCTAAAATGCTGACAGCTAAACTGTGTAGTGTGACTGTATTTCACTGTAGAGGATTCCAACAGCGGGACGTACAACAGTCTGCTGCTAAAGCTATGAGCTAAAAGAGACAAACTAGCACCGGTCACTGCTGTTGTCTGAAAAACAACACAGACGGGACAACATGTTGCGTTTACTGGTAAACTGGTAAACCTTGTGACCGACTGCTATCTGTTGTAGACCGACTGCTATCTGTTGTGGAATTTTCCTCACGTTACTCTGTCCTCTGTGACCGTCTACATCTGAACTAAGCTGTGCGGTGCGGGGAACAACTCTGGTTGGCTCATGGAGGCATAGACAGTGGTTTACGGAGCACTTTGCAAAAAATAAATAAAAACTTTGATACGGAACATTCTATGAATGGAATGACGCATTTTAAATATTGCTCGACCACGTGATCGTGGGAAGCCAAAATCGTGATCATTATTAAAATTAGATTCATTTTGCAGCCCTACTAAAGATAAGCTGGTTATATCACCTGTGAAGTTTTAAGGGATGTGGGGGAGGAAAAATAGACCCGCATAAGAAATGAACTCAAAATGGGCTCCCCTTATAGAGTTTTCAGGCTAAATATCTTTTGTAATTATCTATGGTTTAAGTCACTGAAGGGGCATGGAAATCACCAATACACACACAGAAGTAATTTTTATGTTTTCCAGAACAGCAGTGCTATTTTAATATGTTGCACATTGTTTTCTAAACTCCAATACTAAGACATTAGTCAACACCTTTGCCTGAAGTTCACAGATGGCTCAGTAGTGTTTGCTCATCCTGCTGTGATGTGTTAGCACAGTATGTGGGACTGGGAGCACCATACCCTCCTGTGATCCCTTGTCTCTGGAATGAGAGAAACGCACATACACACATCGAGAGAGAGAGAGAGAGAGAGAGAGAGAGATGCTGAGTGAAAAGTAGCACAGCTCCAGGCTAGAGTTAGTGAATGAATGAACCATTATAGTACAGCTTTCTGGAGCAGGCACACAGGAGGGAAAGACAGTCTCTTCTTTTCATTTAGTTTCACTGCAACTGTAGGTAAATTATTTTTAGAGCGTCAGTCTGCTTTAAAATTTAGGTTTTTTTTGCACATTTCATCTGTACAGTATGTTCAGTTTAGCTTGTGCTTAAGTTGTGCATCAAATCTATGTTGAATGTGTACATTTGTTTCCCGTGTGTGTGTGTCTGTGTGTGTGCGCGTGCGTGTGTGCGTGCATGCATGCGTGCGCCCCTGCGAAGCATCACAGCCTGAGGCCTTGGGTTGAGTTTGATCCGCTGTGATGTGCCGCTGTCTCTCTGGGGCCGCAACTATTCTAGTCCCTGACTCTGTCTTTGTGTGTGTTGTGTTTTTTGCATGTTTGTGTTTATTTCTCACCTATTCAAGGCTCCTGTCATCTCAAAATGTTTGCGCACAGTTGTGTTTTTCCCTGTTCTGGTGTCAAATATTCTGTTGCAAAGAAACTCCCGCACACTGTCTAACTTGCAAAAAATATAAAGTTTAGACTAGGTCTAGTACCGAAATGTGTGCGTGAGTTTCTTTACAACTTTTGACCCATTCTCAGTTGTAACTGAGAGTGGGTCTGGTGAAGGTTCATTCACAGCCCATTTCCAAAGGAGCGTCACCAACGGATGCTACTCAAATGCCTCTGGGTGCAATTGGATAGTCCTTCAGCCAATCAGACCAACGATTCGGGTGACGTAGCAGCGACAGCGGCATCAACAGGTCGCTGCGCTTCGGTGGCCGTCATGTTGAATGTAAACAAAAAGCTGCTTTCCGTCGCTGCGCTATCGTCATTGTGTAAAGCCCGCCTCAACAGTTGTGATTGGTGCCTCGATTTGGAAAAATTGGAAATGGGCTTGAATGGGCTCTTGGCCAGACGGACCTGCAGAGCAAATCTCAAATTTGCTGGAAGTTCGTCAGGGTTTTCCCAGGCTAACTCAGATTTAGTCTGATGGTCAAACTATATTGTTACTTCTTCAAGTAAGTTCTAGCTTTTTCTCAAAAGGGATAGTTTGGATATTTCGAGTGGGGAGGTACTTATACTCAGTGTATTACCTACAGTAGATGGCAGTCGGTACGCCTCCAGTTTGGAGAAGCAGGTAGGAGTACCAACGCAGAAGCTAAGCAATGTACTGTTGTTGACAGGGGCAGCAGCAAAACAACCAACACACTAACTGATCGAGGCAGCCGTAGACCAGCAACTCCTGTGTTCTGCGAGGTAGAGCTGCACGATTAACGGGAACTTGTGGTTAACTGCCTTTTTGGCGTTAAACTCCACAAGTGCCTGCGAGCTTGACAACCTCGCTGGTCCGCCGTCTCACACACACACACACTCACACACACACACACACACACACACACACACACACACACACACACACACACACACACACACACACACGGCCACAGGCAGAGAGAGAGAGATACCCGTTTCTCTTGACTTGTTTAAATTATGACATATATACATTAGATTTAGTATAGCCTATAGTTCATACTTTTTTTGGTGTATTTCTTTTCTGATTTTAATTAAGACCGTTGCTATGCTTGCATCACTCCCTTACCCCTCCTACCAGTCCCTGTGGTCACTTTGGCCGGTGAATGCAAATGGAAAAAAAGGTTTGTTTTTGTTTGTGTTTCTCTGTTATGTACCTTTTTTCGGAACGAGTTCGGTTTGAGACTGAGTGGTTGGCTGATTCTCGTCACTAGTGCCTGGGTTTTCATCAATATCCATTTTGTTTATTTCCGAACTACCGCGCTTGCTCGACAAGTGAAACACATGACTAAAAAGCGCTTTGTCATTGGCTGAGTGTGAAGCCCTGAACTTTGTGAGAGCTGTCCTATCAAAATAAAAGCAGAGGAAGGATTTTCTTTTTTTTAATATAAAATCGAAGTTATTAAAAATTAAATCGCGAGCAGGGTGAATCGATATCGCGATTTTAAAACGATTAATCATGCAGGCCTACTGCGAGGTAAAATTACTGTTTTTGTCAAAGGAGCATGGTGGCTTTGAAGAGAGCATATGGATATAATGGTTTCAGTTCCCATTCAGTAAGGGCTGTCTGACAGCAAGATAAAGCAGTAAAAATATTCTATAATAGTGTACACTTAAACTGATATTGATTTTTGTAGGTGGGCCTTTTTTCTTCTTTTTTCTGCCCCCGTCCACAGCAGTACATTGCTTAGCTTCAGTGTCGGTACTCCTGACTGCTTCTCCAAACTGAAGGTGTGCCGACCACCATCTACTGTAGGAAATACACTGACTATGGATAAGTACCTCATACAACCCCACTTCAAAAAACATTCACTTTAAGCAAAAATAACAATACCACAACATAAAATACTCCATTACACTTAATATGTTCTGAATCTAAATTTGGCTCAAGTAAAAGTACTGAAGTATTACAACTAAATGTACTGAAAATATCAAAAGTTGTCATACACAAAGTACTGTATTCATCAGTGTTGGTCAGCTTACTTTAAAAAGTAATTAGTTACAGTTACAAATTACTTCTCCCAAAAAGTAATTGAATTAGTAACTCAGTTACCACATTGTAAAAGTAATTAGTTACTCAGCAAAGTAGCTGACGTTATTTTTTATGTTCTATAACGCTATTACGTTCTATAACATCTTTAACGTCAAAGATGTTTATATTAACTGAAGAATAAAAACACTATATACAGTATTTTAGAACATTTGGTATTTATTTGAACTCAATAGATTGCAGCCTGCCATATGATATGCATAGAAATAAAATTGCAATCAATGTGTTCAGCTCGGCCTTGGTCACCTGTTGCTGATGTTGCTTGTTTTAACAGAGTGGCTCCGTCTCCTTCGCTGGAGCTCACGCTAGCTGCATTTGGGCTCGGGGTTATTATGGGGTTATTATGGGGTTATTATGGGGTTGTGTTAGCAGCAGCAACAAGTGTCTGTTAGCATGTGTTGATGTGAGGTGCTTTGTAAGATTCGAGTTGCTTGAGGCAGACGTGAATAAAGTCTTTTTTCCTGGGCATAGCGTGCATGTTACATAAGTGCCGGTACTTCCAGTTCGAGAACGCTACCTTTGAATGTCCCTGGCTCGTCGCCATTGTCGCTGTCGCTGTGTTTAGTGGTAGTCAGAGCATGCAGTGAGACAGCGTGAGCAAGGCATCCGCCCACCCACCCAATCATCATTGCATTTGCAACGATGTCATCATCCCCTCCCCCCCCCTGCTCTCTCCAGGCAGCTGATGTGTAGACAAAGCCTGACACCTCACGCTTCATTCAACCAAATTGTAGTAACGCGCTACTTTATATTCTCAGTAACGATAACGGCATTGCAACGATGGGAAAAGTAATTAATTAGATTACTCCGTTACTGAAAAAATAACGTCGTTAGTAACGCCATTAGTAACGCCATTAGTAACGCCATTAGTAACGCCATTTTACTTAAATGCTGTTTTACTTAAACGCCGTTACTCCCAACACTGGTATTCATAAGCTTATCCTACTGTATGTTTTGTATGTAAAATATCAATCTGTAAATCGACTATAGTAACTATAGTTGTCATATATTTGCAGGCAAGTAAAGAGTAAAACATCTTCCTCTGAAATGTACTGAAGTGTAAGTACAAAGATGCATAAAAAGTATTCAAGTTAAGTACAGATATTTGAACCCTTACGATTCACCAAATGATTACATAAGGAGTTGAATCTGCCTGATTAGTGAAGCCTTCTGATTTACTAGTTATTAAAGAAGCTTCATGTCTACAGGCATTGTTATCGCTAGTGTCCCACTTTCTAATTACAATGTAAAAAAAACAAAAAAACATACACACACATCTGACAGCTCGCTCAGCCGTGACATTAGATGTCATATTGGCCAATAAACCCACAGGGTGACCTCAACAAGGTTATGTCATCTCTGATCTTATTTATGGAGGCGTATGTTGCTGTACTCTATGTGTATCACAACATTATGTATGTTAATGTGTGCATGTATGTTAGTGTAGCAAATTGCCTGGAGCAAGGCGGGAAAAGAAACAGAGAGACAAGAGAGTTAAAAAAAACACTAAAGAAAAGCTAATTGTTGAAGAGAGAGTGGACTTAAGCTTAATTTACCTTAACTGAACAGCTTCAGAGTCATTGGAATGGTTATATGACTTTTTTCGAGTTGAATGGTGGTCGTCTCGCATCTCCCCCTAGCACCTGTGAGCGGAAAAACCACCCTTGCAACTTTTGGCCGGCAAGCCGCCGGCCTCAGCGTCAGGAAGTATTGCGTGATATCAGGTATCGCAATGTAACAAATTGCTTCACGGCACTGCACCCATACGCCCATTCAGGAACCGGCTAACAAGGTAGAGATGGAGTTTTTCACACTATCGTCATGGCTGAGCCGGCAAAAAAGAAGCATAAAACTAGGAAAGCGTTGTCGGAGGAACAGAGAAAGAGGAAATGGCACAAGTAAACCTGCCAGCAAAAGAGAGAAAACAGCGAAGAAATGGCCAAAACTGCATAGCGCCACTTTAAAGGGAGAGTGAGAACAAAACAACCTTTGAAATAATTCTGTCTTCAATTTCCCCATTTTCCAAGTACTGGGTTTATCCCATTGACCCATTATGAAACTCAGAGACAAAAGCTTTCTAATCCTGGCTCTTCTGCACTGCCTTTGATGGCTGGGTGTGTGTGTGTTTGACGACTATCTGAGTGTGCTGGGTTGTGTGTGTGTGTGTGTGTGTGTGTGTGTGCATGTGTGCTCTAAGCTGTGTACTGAGTTATCCTACGGCGCTCAGTGGTGTGTATGTGTGTTTGTATCTGTGCAATCCGGAGATTGATTGTGTGTGCATATGTTTATGTTAAATTAGACTGAAATTATCTCCATGGGTATGCTGCATCAAGAATAAGATACATCAAAGAGAAACGAGTTCTACATAGGAGCAGAGCAAACAGGGCTCTTTATGCAGCCCAAACCTCTCACAACTCGCAGAAAACATCTAATCAAAATGTGCAAAAGTGTGGATTAAAATAAATAAATGGGGGAAAAAAAGATCCAGCCCCAGTTTTAGCTGGTCCCTATACCATTGCTGTCAAGGTAACGTGATATTTCGTTGCTGTGCGACATAATCTACATCGATAAGCCCCACCTCCCTCTTCTCCCTTGATCCCTCACCGTGACTTCATTCTCTCGCATCAAATCTTTCTCACGTTAATCATCTTTGTTTCTTCTTTCCCACACACCCTTACACACATGTATAGGGTTAGTGAGCTTAGTTTCTGTGTGTGTGTGTGTGTGTGTGTGTGTGTGTGTGTCTGCCTAGAGCATGCCTTTAGGCAAAAGCACTGGTAGACCCTGGTTAAATCCTGAAAGCAACAGTTGGGACAGTTAGAAGAAAGGATTCATCACAGCAGGAGGAAGCTCTTAAAGGAGAATTTCGGTGGATGGGTGCTGTCAGTAGCAAGAAAAACACAGAGTTATCCCCTTGCTAGAGTTAGCACCCAACAGGCTTAAGCAGGGCAGGTTTTAAATGTGTTTTTAGCCTCTAAACATGTTTGAGATGTCATTACAAGTGCCTACCCATGTGCAGTGATTCCTTCCGAGGGAACACAGTGAATCTGACTGCAGTAAATGTGACAGAAAGGCTTAAAAGTTGTGTTAATCCATACCTAGTCAGGTTCCTCCACACCAAACTAGGAAAACCATTTCAATATAGAGCGGGCTTTGTCCACGGGGGCATGTTGAAACTTTGTATTTTAATGTGTCTTTTTTTTGTTTTTCTCTTGCTTTTGATTCATCCACAACCTCACCTTCTGTCTGTCTTTCTTTTTTTCTGGTGAGCCTTTTAAATCAGGCTTACAGTGGGAACAACAAGCTACCTAGCAACGAGTTCAGCCACACACACTAACACACAAATCTATCTCTGTACAACTGGCAACATACTGTGTTATCTCTGTGTGTCTCTGTAGGGAGTTTGGCTGGAGGGATCCAGAGCTGCCGGAGGTGATCCAGATGTTGCAGCATCAGTTCCCATCAGTCCAGTCCAACGCTGCTGCCTACCTCCAGCACCTCTGCTTTGGAGACAACAAGATCAAATCTGAGGTATTGATCTCTGAAGAGAATCCACACCAAGAGAGAGGGCTGCTTGGCCCTAACTCACCCTGCTGACTACACACACACACACACACACACACACACACACACACACACACACACACACACACACACACACACACACACACACACACACACACACACACACACACACAAACACACACACCAAGCATACCTTGGTGACTTCCAGTAAAGAGTTTAATCAAAACACACACAAAAAAATAGTTTCCCACTAGTTCCTCTAGTATGCAGATAGGAATGCAGATACCGCAGTGTTTGATTTTATTTCAGCTGAAGTTCAACTGAACATTGCTTCTGGAAAGGTACGCTTCTGTTGAGTTTTTTTAAGTGCTATTTTTCAGTGCTTCGAATACCACAGGCAAGATTCCAGGGGACAAGGGTTCTTAACAAAGAGTGAGTGGGTGAGTGGGTGTTTTTGATGGTCATGCAATAGACCAATGGAGAAATAATACAACATTTCTACAGTGCTTTTTGCCGCCGCGTCCGTGAGCCAGTCACAATTATGTAATCATAAAGGTTTGCAGGTGTGCATGCACAATTGAAAGGACTGGAGAACCATGCAGCAGGTCTTTCACATCTGGCAATATTAATCCAGCAACATGCAGAAGATATTTTATATAAAATAAATGCCATAAATATGCACATACTGTAAAAAATAAATTAAAAAAATCCTTGATTAACCTAGTTGGCAATATGCAGAGATCAAGAAGGCCTTTCTCTCTGAATACACTGAACATATTTGTTCATGTAGGCCAAGCAGCACATGAATAGCTTGACTCATTGTGAATGACCAGACACTAAGCAGTCAGGTTGTAAATTAGGTCAATTTTTACTTGGTTATTGTAATCCTGCTGCAATGTGTCTTTAATGAAGGGAAACTCCTGGTGCATTCACGTGCTCCTCGGATAGTCCCATTTCTCGAGTCGTTCTTCTGACTTCGGTGTGTTCATGAGCTTTAAGTCACAATGTGAAAACAACATGGACGCTAAGCTTCATCTACTGTACATAAAGCATGGGATCCCCTTCTGTTTTGTACAGCGTCTAGGTGATGGGTTGGCATCCCAGTGAATAATTATGTTACTATCCAAGCATTCTGAAACAGTTTGAAGCTTTAAGCTGCCTACACATGATAGGTGGCAAAACCGCTTTGCGGCAGTTGTTCAATTGATTTCTTACGAGGAGAGCGGTGCCGCCCAACTATGCGCTGTGCCCTGGTGTCGCGCACCACTCGGATTTTCTGCTTTGCGCTGCGCTCAAAGTTCAAATTATTTCAACTGACCTATAGTTGCTGCTGACCTTTCGAAAGCGCAATCAATGAGATAACAGCATGTTGTTACCTAGCAACTGGAAATAGCTTCCTTGCCACCCTTGATGATGTTTACCTGCGCTGCGCTTTGCTCTATGCGCTTTGCTCTGCGCCCTACCTAGCGGTGCGCAGAGCAAATTGTGTATCATGTATAGGCGGCTTTATTGAGTCTTGCGGCTTGATTTTGTCCCAGACGTGTTGCTGCACCAGTAAATTCCCTAAATCCACTCAAGTATTGCATTACTTGACTAGTTTTCATGGTTAATACTAATAAAAGACTTTTCTAATCAGGGTCACTCTACGTTGACAGCAGCTAATTGTGATAACCTAATACCATATTACGAATCAATATTAATATTAAAGGTGCCCTACCACACGTATTTCATTACATTGTGGTAGGGCTGGGGGTAAACAATTATTTATTAAACGATTAATCGGGCGATTATTTTATCGATTAGTCGACTAATCTAACGACTAATTGGACAATTAATATAACGATTATTTTTCTGTTGCTCGATTAATAAAAAACATAATGTATCTCAAATTACTACCAAAACATTCTTAATAATATACTTTATTAAACAACAGTTTTGCCCAGCAAAATCTTCTGCTTTACACAGAATAAAATAAAATTATTTTACTGTTATACAAAATGAAAGGCCAGCCTGTTTACTCTTTTACAGTACCAACATAACTCTCTTGTTCAAAAGCAACTGCAATCTGCTTGCTACCATTAGCTAGATCTAGCAGCTGTGCACTTTGGTGGTGCTAGGCTAACCAATGCATCTTAGCTCTCTGTGCAGTGTGTTCGTGCTAGGTTAGTAGCTAACGTTGACGTTAGCTAACGTTAGCTACATTAGATAGCTGTGTTCTGCAGCCGTTCAAGCCAACGTTAGATAACTAACGTTAGCTAAACACAGCTGTCTAGGCGCCAGTAGCTAGCTAACGTTAACCTTGTTTCGTCCTCCATTCTACAATGTTTTGGTCTCCCACGTGTGTGTGGCGAGCTGTGGTGAAGCGTCAACGTAAAAATATGACGATGTAATTTTGACGTTGACGTCATCGACTTGTCGCTACAGGCCTACTTTGTGGTAATGTCTGAAGTTCTACCATGGCCAAAAAATGCCTTGGTTACCTTGTTTCAACCAATTCTAGCGTGGTATAGAAAGCCTGCAGGAATATATATATATATATATATAATAAATTTCAAATATTCCAACATCACATGAATGCAGCATTTGTCCCCCCGTGTGCAGCTGCCTGAGCTCCACCAAACTATATATTTGATGGCATTAACTCTGAGTACAGCCCTGTTCCTGCAGTCTATGCTTCTGTCCTTTAGAGCAGTCATCACTCGTCTCTGAGAAAACTGTCCCGTTTGTCTCTTCAATGTCAACTCCATTCAGCTCATTTCCACTTTATTAATCCCCATGGAGACGATGGATTTGAGGGCAAACAAAGTTCTTCAAACAGCAATCAGCCAACAGGCATTAAGAGAGATTGAGAGAGAGAGACGGATGAGAAAGATGACTGATGTTGAAATTGTGTTGAAAAATGAAGTATGGTAGTATTTAAAGCAGGGCTGCTAAGACTACAACCTACAGGCCAGATTGTTTTTTGCCCTTGAGAGAGATGCCTAACTGGTGAAATAATAGATGGGAGGCTGAGGGATATGTGGCCTACTGCCTGCTCAGTCTCTGAGCACTGGATGCACTGTAAAGCTGTGTTATTGTGTGCTTGATTTATTCTGTTGTGATGTTGGGTAGTGTTTGGTTCACAAGCCTTTATCTGCTGTAATCCTGGCCAATTCTGGTCATTTTCCCCCAAATTCCGGTCACTTTACTGCTGGGACATGTCCGTTGTGTAATATTTGTTTTAGAAGCCTTTATTGGTGATTTTTCACGGTACAAAGTCCTGCTATATACTTCGTTGCAGTAGCTTCAGCTTCAACATGGAGTGGAGGCTCCAGAGTTTCCAGGAAGTATGCTGGCCAATCAAAGCAGACTGGGCTATTTCAGGCTTAAAGAGACAGGCGCTCCTTACAGAGCATCTCATACAGAGAGGGGATACAGGTGCAGCAGCCATGAGCAGTAGGAGAAAAATAAAGTGTTTTTTAACATTAAGGCATGTCAACATGTTTTAGTACAAACACAAAATACAAGTATAATCCTGAAAATGCTATATAATAGTTGCCCTTTAATGTTACCTTTATCTGGAGCACAAAATGCCTTGCCTCCATGGAATCGCCTTCACTAAAATGTCTCTTGTTTTTATAGACAGCAGGCAGTCTGCCCTAGATATTTTTCTTTGTCTAGACGGCAGAAAGCAGGGAGGGCTGCAGACAGTTTAAGGGGTGATGGGACACAAAGTGCAGTCTCTGGCATTTAAATACATCTTGCATAAGTGCCACAGTACCCAATGCGCACTGTTTATTTCCAAGTGTTAAAAAGTAGAGACTAATATTTACATGGTAACATTTTCTCCAAAACGTGGAAAATAATTTTTTTATAGTTGATGTGACCAAGCCCTAATGTCTTCCAATATTGTTTAGACACCTGTTTCGAATGTTTTCACTCGACTGTATAGGCGTTATCAGTGGTTATCAGCCTCATAGATATGGGTTCGAAGGGGCCTGCTACACCTACTAGTAGGGCTGTCCCAGAAATGTTCTCATAAGTTGCTTGGAAATGAGTAATGAAGCATGAATAAGCACAAAAAATGACTTATCGACTAAAGAAATCTTTGTCGACTAAGACGAAAACGACCGATTAGTCGATTAATCAACTAAGAGGGGGCAGCCCTACCTACTAGTAGGATCAGGGTTTGGGATAAAATACTTTCGTTTGTGGCACACAAACACCGTTCTCCCCAGTGAAAGTGTGGCGTGGGTTTGACCCATGCATGACACCCTCTGTATGTGGACTTTCGCTCTTTATACTTCTCCCGACCATTGACGCTCTTCATACTATGTCATCTTACAGCGCCGTGGTCGAACATTTGCTCTGAGCATCTGATGTGTTATCCAGCTTAGCAATAGATGATAACGGCCAACTAGCCAACATTAAATCAGCTGATAACATTTGAAATGGGTGGTTTAGACCCAAACATTTATTGTTATACTATAGGGGAAATTGGCACAAATGCAAACCTCTATTATTCATGAATTTTACACTGCTGTCCCACTGACTCCATCCTGCCTCTTCTGTCTTCAGATCCGGCGGCAGGGTGGCATCCAGCTCCTGGTAGACTTGTTGGACCACCGGATGACCGATGTGCACCGCAGCGCCTGCGGAGCTCTGAGGAACCTGGTGTATGGCAAAGCCAATGATGACAACAAGATTGCCCTGAAGAACTGCGGAGGCATACCAGCTCTGGTGCGACTGCTCCGGAAGACCACAGATGTGGAGATCCGAGAGTTGCTGACAGGTAAAAACCACAATTTACAAATGCTTTGATGTCACTGAATGTGCAGCAGGGATTGAGATCACACTATCAGGGAACCAGGAATTTTTCTAATTCATTTTCGATTCTAAGGTCACGATTCGATTCAATTCTCAATTTTTACTTCTTGTTTTTGAAGCACAGGTTCCTATGCCATTTTTAGACTAGACTTGTATGTAATATAATATCTGACCTTTGTTCGCAATGTACCACATTACATTGTCAAATTTAAAACATTTATTAACAACATAATGTAACAATAACATATCTTCAGTCAAGTGGAAACTTGACAATTTGTCAATAAAGTAAAAAGAAAAAAACAGAGGGAAGATGCTTTGCACCACACGGAGTTTGGTGTTAAAGGCCCCAACGTCGTTGTAGGCACTAGGCACTATGATTAGGCAATGGTTATGGTTGAAGACGACGGTCGCAGCGCTGCCTTGAAGGCTAAGTTTAAACACTGGCTGTAGCTAAGTTACAGGAGGTTGACTGACTTGCAGCATTTCAACACGTGTGTGTTTTTCCGCTTGACAAGCCATGCGGACGTGACATGGGGGCGTGGCAGTATCGACAATTCCATTTTTTTATTCGATAGTCAAGATTGTGACTTAATTTTGATAAATTAAATCGTGACACCCTTAATTCTCATGATACAATGGCAGTGTTATAACACACATACCCTTAGGGCTGTATTGAGGACTACACTATACAGTTTGAATCTTTTTCCAAATCTTTTAGGGAGATTGCAGTATTTTCAAAATCAACATATTTAACAATGAATGAAACTTTGAAACCAACAAAATAAATGAATAAACAAAGAGTATTTCCTCAACAGAAATTCCTAAAACAGCATCTAAAAATTGCAGGTTTGCATTCTCTGTCAGTTAACACAAATATCATCCATATTGTAAAAAAGTGTATCCAGGATTGATTAATTTGCGGTTTTAAATCCACTGAGGTCTTGGTTGTAAACTCCCCACCAAAGGGATTAAAGGATTACCAGCAGTGCCCCTACCAGTGGTTTTTTACAGCTTTTACTTTATATATCCTGGCAATCCCTTTCTAATTGGCATTCACACTGATGGCCACGGCAAAATTACTTTTAGCTTGGGAGGGGAATGAAGAGACGACAGAGCTAAAAGAGGAATACCACTTTTCAAACTGATGTAAATCCAGAATCTTCTGGGTTTTTTTTCCAATCCTGTAGCCAAATGAGAAAAATGGATTCCTCTTACCATCACCCACGCTCATGAAAACATCTCTGCTGTAGGCCTGTCAGGAGCAGGATATTTCAAGACATGTCAGAAAGCAAGATTTTAGTTATTTCTGCTTTCTAAAACAGTTGTGTTTTAGGGTGATGTGAGACAAAAAATATGAAGCTTGGAGACCCTACGTACTAGTCTGTATACTAACTCTAGGTGGGATCAGTATGAATGCAGGGCCAATTATGATTTGGGATCAGTACTGATCAGACCAAATTGGGCCAAGTCTGATCCATTCTGGGCCAGTTGGTGCTGACAATCTGTAGATAAAACCATACAGTGTAAGCTGTTTAATCATTTTAAACATTCAAGCTCAAAAATGAATTTGTTACCATGGAAACTAGAAAGTTCTTCATCAACAGATGGAGTTCAATGATGGATCTTTTGACATGCAAGCTCAGTTACTTCTTATCTTATCTCAGATTGGACAGATAGTCTAGCTAGCTGTCTGGATTTACCCTGCAGAGATCTGAGGAGCAGTTAACCAGAGTCCTCAGAAATCCACCAGAGTTTAAAATTCCAACACAAAGAAAGCGTAAGGTAACGGACATACAGCCGAAAAGAAGGACATACGGCAAAATGTATGGCGACAACAGAGCAATCCCGGGAGTGGAATGTTGTGGATATAGACTTTAAGATGTTTTTGAAACTTAATTTATGTGGTATGGGCATTGCTAGCCAGCTACTAGCTAGCACAACTGTCAGTTATGTTCATTTGTTAGCTACTACTAATGGCGAGCCAAATACAGCAAAGCAATATGAATCAAGGTGACAATTTACTAAAAGTTAAATTTAGTACATTGTAATAGCGTTACATTAATATCTGCAGTTGTGGTTTCATGTACGAGGTGCGTTTGGATTCATTGAGCAAGTAGGTTTGTGTGTAGTTTTATTGATGTGTCGGATGCTGCCCCTACAGACTTTATTGTACCACACTAGGCTTTCCATGCCAGAGACGTCACTGCTCATGTCCCATCTTGCAAGCTCTCGTAAACCAAACTGTCCCTGTGTCCCACAAAGGCTGGCCTTGAGCCATTATGCACTCCCCGACGGGGGAAAGCAGACTGGGCCTTGGTCAGGGGATAGGACCTGAACAAATGGGGTTACGTTACCTTGCGTAAGCATGGACGCCTGGCTAATAAATGCTATTGAAGAGCGGGTCTTGGCGTGGCCATTGTGGGATTCGTAATGTCGCTATCAGGAAAGTAAAATTGAGAAGTATCCTCACATTTCCCACATACAATAACTATAACTATAATAATTTGGTGTGGAGTACAGTATGACCCACGCGTGCTCTGCGCATGTACTGTATGTATGTACTGTATGTTTATATGAGTGTAGTGAGTGGTGAGTCGTAGTTTAGGCTTAGCAAAGATGGAAATAAAAGGTTTTTTGTATGCTGCTAGAGTCTTAAAGAAGATTACCATATAAATTAGAACAGCAATTCAAGGCACGGAGCACAGAAATCCCTCCTGTCACAAATTAATCAGCTGAACGACCGGCCGGACGCAGACAGACCGTCTCTCTCTCTTTCTCTCTCTCTCTCTCTCTCTCTCTCTCTCTCTCTCTCTCTCTCTCTCTCTCTCTCTCAAAGACCCAGAGGAAATAAATCTCTCTCTCCCTGTTTCTCAGCCTCTCTCGCTCTCTCATCTCAACTATGGTTGGGTTTTCATAATTGGTCTTCCCTTCTCTTCCTGTCGGTCTCCTGTCCTCTTTGCCTTTCTCCTCTTTTTCACGCATCTCTATATCGCCTACCCTCTCTGACTCTCTCTCTATCCCTCTGGTGATCATTTTGAATCAGGATCACAGTAGGAAGTCAAGCTGCCTGCCTTGCTAGCTACAGATTCAGTAACACACACTCTCTCTCTCTCTCTCTCTCTCTCTCTCTCTCTCTCTCTCTCTCTCTCTCTCTCTCTCTATCTCTCTTTCTCTTTTGTGCTACAGTTTGCTTGATGGCACAAAAAGTAACCAACAAGGTTGTTGCCCTCTGCTCTTTAGTCTCTCTCCTTCTTTTTGGTTTACAATTGCTCTCTCTCTCTTTTCTTCCCTGTTCAGAACTAAAGATGATTATTTGAAGGGAATGAAGCTGCTTTGAAAGAAAACATTTTAGCTCTACCTCTGTAGCATACAGCAGATTTGTTACTGTATACCCGTTTACATGCAGCCGTCAAAATAGGATTTTTCCAGTTTTCCACTAATGGCGGACTTGTTGGACCGTGAGAACACATCCTCCCTCTTTCATTCCTTCAACCCTTTGCTACATGTCGTCGCCCCCCACCCCTCTCCTTTCATGTCTTCAGCTTTCCTATCAAAATAAAGGCCGAAAATGCCCCCCCCCCCCCCCCCCCCCCACAAATAGCAAAATAGAGAAAGAGAGAGAGAGAGAGAGAGGCGTATACTAGGCTACTCACACAGTGACGGCTGACACATTATGAATGGGTCCAGCACGGGTCGAATGCTTTGGCGGATGAGCGGTGTGTGTATACACATCTTGTGTATGAAATGTCTGTATCGTCACTTTGCTGCATTTTTATGAACTATGATATTCTGGCTACATCTCTCGCCCAGGTCCATCAGGCTCCGTCTGAAGTTAGTTGCATTCAATAACTTCGTCTGTGTTTTTCGCCGTGCGGCGGCCGCAGTAACAGAGTTACCAGCGGAAACACTGGTACAAATACATGTTTCCCTCTCATGCTTAACAATATAGAGCTGTGTTGATAACAATTAAAACCGTAGACAAATGTCGTAGTGTAGACCGACACTGTCTCTCTCCATGTTGCACGGGAGTCATGTGTGACAGTGTGAGTGAATGGGGGCGGGGCTGCGTGGAGAGTAGGAGAGATCCAAACACAGGCACGTCTTTACAGAAGAAATGGGTCATGTAACGCAGTGGAGAGGACATTAGGTGCGGGTTAAGTGCGACCTAGGAAAAATGTTAGTCGCACCCTTACAAAATTTGGGCGCACTCTCGAGCCCTGCATTAAGATTCCGAAACGAGCAATTACTATCCTCAAAAAAACCCTTGAAATGCCAACACACCATGAAATCTTCCCCTCTCTGACTCACAGAGCGCTGTGCTTTCTTTAATGTCTTTATTCCCTTTAAAAAATCTTCATGTCATCAGTAGCTGTGGTTCCACTTGTCATTACAATGCAACTTTTGTATCAAGTCACAGCAGCACACATCATCGTAAGTGACAGGTCTGAGTTGCTCTCGTTGGTGTCAGCTCTTCAGAAGCAGATGTAGAAGTTGTTGTCACACTGTGATGGGAACCCTCGATGCAATCCTGTCACAATGCTCATCCAGCTTAGGTTAAGCAAAAAGATGGAGAGCGACAGCTCGAAAGAGTAAGGAAAACGCTGACACAGATTAAAAGGGGGAACTGCAATACAATCTGTATGTTATTTACAAAATGTAAACAGTTTAGCATTTGTGTCACAAAGTCATCCGGCACATTGTGTGTACCAACTCTCTGGTGAATTATTGGTTTGGTTAAAAACAATAGCACTCGCACACATAGTGCTACATATAGTACAACCATGAACTATGTAAAAACTGATAATAGCCTATATATTTATAATAGAAATGCATTAAGACAATAAACAAAGAAACAGAAACAGTCTAGTTTGAGGACAACACGTGTCCATAAATTGATAGCTACCAAATTAAGCTTTTCCTCTCAGATGCTTGACACAATATCAGAAGTGCTGCTGGAGGTATAGGGTGCTATTAAACGTGCGGTATACTCGCCACAGACCTGTCGTGTGCAAATGTGATGTCATGGGAGCAGCAAAACAGTTTATACTCGCGTGTGGTGGTCGCGACATTAGTTGCAGTCTTCTCCTGAACAGAGGTGTCACTAATGAGGAAAGGCTACCAACTTTGCTATTTCTACGGACTAGAAGAAGAAGAAAAAGGTAAACAACGGCAGCATAGATGTCAATGTTTCGATTTGATTGGATGACCTACTTGGTCAGATCAAGCCTTTCATTCACCATAGAAGAACTCATCTTAACCCAGTAAGTTTACAAGAGAGACTTGCAGTCACTCTGAGAGTCCTGGCATCCGGTTGTCCTAGAACTCGTCCATGCTTCCTGTTACCGCTTTGTCGCGCGCCGTCGAAAAACATAGAAAAAAATCATGCTGCGCCAGCGAGATCTATGTCATTTTGACGTCACATCGGCGCGCGCCAGGTTGGCTGCAGCGACTGTAAAAAGGTCCTTAGTCAGTATAATGTCAGTAGTTGCAATGTGCAATGTTTTTGCATGTAACTTTTGCATGTGACCTCCACGTTTTTGATATTTTACAACAACAAAAGTATATTTTGCCAAAAGTTTTTTTTTTAACAATTTTCTTTTTCCCCAACATAATGTTCACCTTTAACATATAAACTGAACCAATGGGTTATAAAAAATATTTATTCAGTCAACAAAAACTTGATTAGATCAGATTTATTATACCACCAACGTTTTTTTGGAGAAATATCCATATGTTACAGGTAAAAACTCGAGGTTTAGCGAGGTTTAAATCAGCACTGTTTTGGTCACGTCCACCATTGAACGAAGTGTCGCCTCATTTGTGATGCCTAAGTCTACACGTCACCACTAAAAAGTTTCTGAACATCATCAACCTAGAAGAAGTTTCACAAAAAGTCAGTTTTTAGTGACCTGCAGTTTGTGGACAAAAAAACAAAACGCATAGAAAAAGCTGTGTTTCATAAACTGCCCAAGTACGTGTGGATCAAGTTGTACTTTTTGATAGTTGTCAAAACCCTCTGGTGACAACATTTATTATTTACTCCCAACCTGCCTTTGGAAAGGTGAAGTCCAGCAAATTGGGGAGAAACAACAACAACAACCTCTTTCTAAAAGTCTCATATACAAGGTGGTTCACACAGGTACAGGAGTCCACAAAAATACATGAGGAGAAGAAAAAAAAAGAGAGATCACGAGGCGAACAAAGATATGTTGCAGAGGAGAGAAACATGACGGGAATGAAGATACAGTGCAAATGAGAGATGTGAAATGGCTTCAGAGACAAAGAGAGACAGGCAACATATTCAGTTCCTCTTCCTCAATATAACTGCTGCAACTCAAGGCGAGGCAACTAACCTCCTTCATCTATCATTCACTCATGGTTCTGTGTGTGCGTTTGTATGCACGATTGCGAGCGTGTGTTTCAGATCAAAGATAAAATCCTGCTGCCTTTCAGCTCAGGGAGATGAGGTCATTCTCTGCACAGCAAGAAGTGACTCTGGCAAACAGCTGACTTTACTCACGATGATAAAAAATCATCCTTTTCTTGCAGCTGCAGCATGACATCATGTGTCATGCATTACATTTTGCCAAATATAACATATGGTTATTACTTAGTAAACCACAGTGCATCAAGTTGTAAAATTGATGCATGATATGCACATTCTCCTCAGTAGGAGCTTTCATCATTATTATTATTATTATTATTATTATTATTATTATTATTATTATTATTATTATTATTATTATTATACGAATTGTGCTGGTTAATTATATACATATTTTAGTTTCCTCAGAGCAAGTTTACTCTGGGGACCACAACTGATAACAAAAAAAAAAAATGTTAATCATATTCTTTGATTGCAAAAGCCATTCATTTTATTCATTGCATTTGTTTCTGATTATGCGGATTTAAACAAATTAGAAAAGTCAGAGTAATGTTAGCATGTTTACAGGATATAGCTAATATGTGGCAGTCTCATAACAATGGCTAACAATGCCTGTGTAACTTATGTAACAACCAAACGTATTTTACCCCAACCCCCCCGATCTTTTCCTAAACCTAACCATGTAGTTATGTTGCCTAAACAGGTTCTGCACTGCAGGGGCTTGTGCAGATGCACTTATTGCTGGTGTTGCTTGAGATTCGTAGGATAAAAGCATTGTGCATAACTTTTGGAAGATATCATATGAACCGTTGTATGAGCATATGTTGTTCAGACATACATATCCATGCAAGATCTATGCAGAGAAAATGGACTCTCTCCTAGTATTTATGGCACAGTATCCAATTTTTTAATGTAAGAATTAAAATTGTAAGGGTTGGTATAACAATGCTTTTCTGCAACACATTTTCTAACTTAATGTAGGGTGCTTCTTTAACAAAGTGGACTGTGGCTTAGCCATAGTGAGTTAACAGCGTATTGAAGACCCAGCGATAACATACAGTAGACCTTCTCATTTAACTTTTGGTAAGACACCAAACAAGCTAACAAAATGTCAGTGTTCCTTCAATAGCTCAGTTGGGGAAAAGCAGTATGAGAAGTCTTTCATAGCAGCATTCGTTGACTCACATATGTGGAAATCAAGGTCAGCTAGAATTATTAAATCATAATGTCAAGGTTATCAAAAACCCAACACGCCTTCTTGGCCCTCTTGAACAGCAGATAAGATGAGACAGAGAGAAGACACATGACAGGCCCAGCTAATTACCACCATGAAGCCAGAAGCTAGTAACTTAGAAATGTCTTCTGACCACAAACACTGACACTGCTGCCTTAACACCCGGCATAAACACACCAAACGGCTGACGGAGTTAAGACTGATTTGTCGAGGTGGCTTAGTGCACACGCACACAAACACACACACACACACACACACACACACACACACACACACACACACACACACACACACACACACACACACACACACACACACAAACACACACACACACACACACACATACAAACAAAAGAACAAAGTCATACAAACCCACAAAGACAGATAACAGAAGCTGTAATTACACAGTCGCTGTTCAGCCGAGGGTGAACAACACGGCAGTTAAGAGAGGACACCTTATTCCAAACACACAAATCTAAGGATAGAATGTTTTACCTCTATTACAGCTATAATTACAACCATAGAGGAGAAGGGTAGATATGTGCAGATGTGACTAGAGGTGTACACTCTCAAATGCACACATATAATTATATGAGCACATACATTAGGACATAGACACTTTGGAAGACGAAGATCAACGACAATTATGATGTGTTGAATCATTCCTCAAGGTTATCACCATTTGTATGTACACGTGTTTATATGTGTGTTAAACCACTTAAGACATAAAAGTGTTTTGCAGTAAAATGGGATGATCGTGTGTGTGTGTGTGTGTGTGTGTGTGTGTGTGTGTGTGTGTGTGTGTGTGTGTGTGTGTGTCTGTGTGTGTGTGTGTGTGTGTGTGTGTGTGTGTGTGTGTGTGTGTGTGTGTGTGTGTGTCTGTGTGTGTGTGTGTGTGTGTGTGTGTGTGTGTGTGTGTGTGTGTGTGTGTGTGTGTGTGTGTGTGTGTGTCTGTGTCTGTGTGTCTGTGTGTGTTTGGGAGAGTCTCTAGAGAGTGAGAGCTTTTGTCTATTCAACGGCCAGTTGTGTGTGTGTCTGTGGCGACTGGCAAAAAGAGTGAACAGTAATTGGTAGGCAGGAGAAAACTCACTCCATTTTCTTGGTTGGCTGGTCACTGTATCTGGAATTCAGGTGAGGATTCTGCCATAGAGCTCAACAGTGTGATTCTGGAAGTGCAAACTCCAATTAATTTTATTCCTAAGGATTTTCATTATTAGCCATAATGTCTAAACCATCCCAAGTAGCCTTACCACGAGCTACAATAAGTGAAATGATGGTTTATGCTTCTGTAGAAGCCACAAGTACGTATAACATCAACCTTGTTTTAAAAACATGTTTTATTTGCGATGTCATGGAGTACCACCACCCACAATCCTAAGCATAACAGCGACGTCTGTGATTGGTGGAGCTCACTGTTACCATGGAAATGTTTACCGCACATGCACACCCGCGAACGGCTATAGTGAGCTGCTACAGTTGAAGTCTATGATTGTGTATGTACACAGTCTTGTACCTTTGAGTTTTTTTGAAACATCGATGGAGATATTGAATGGGGAAAATCACTTTCGTTAGCAGAGCCATTTAAAAAGTGGTTGAGTGCCCTGTCTGCATTGAAAATGGGAATGTGTTTTGTTCTGCAGATTGACATTGGCTGCTTGTGATCGCCGTGCACGTGCATTTTCAGCAAATAACTGTACAATTCTGTAATGTATGCCGTACACACATCACTACTGTTTGATATGTTTTGCAATTGTTTATTTTTTAAATGGGGTTCAATTTAAGGACATTAACGTGTGCAGGAGGAGCTGGGGATCAAACCACCAACCCTGCGATTAGTGGACGACCCGCCAAGCATAAGCTGCCCAAGTATAGTATCTTACCTGCATGTCTTAGGCTGTAGGAGGAAACCGGAGCACCCGGAGTAAACCCAAACAGACACAGGGGAAACATGCAAACTCCACACAGAAAGGCTCTTGTTGGATGGATTTGAACCCTCCAGTAGGGATGGTCAAATGATGCTTCGCGAACCACACTTTATTTTCTGAGCTCACTAGATGGCGCACTCTGTTGAAAGAAAAAGGTTAAAGGAATGGCAATTCAGTGTGTTTTCAACCCTTTGTTGAACAGAGTGCGCCATCTAGTGAGCTCAGAAAATAAAGACAGTGGTTCGCGAAGCTTCATTTGACCATCACTCGCATCCAGGACCCTTTCTGTGAGAGGTTGATGCTAGCCACTGAGTCACAGTGCTGCCCTAAAAGGTGTAGCCCTAACCAATCTCACTCCTCATGCCTAAACCTAACTAATAAAGGCAATGAACACTAGCCTATCACAGGTAGTGTTGGGCGGGTCATCACTTCCCCATCCTTGGCAGGAACTTTAGCTAATGTTTATGGAGGTTGGCTTTGAGGTGTCGGGCGTGGCCTGATTTTTCTTCCTTGACACTGGAGACTATTGGAGATGGGAGGAAGGGGGGCGAACTTCAGCTTGCCTTCAGACTCAGACTGACGCTTGGAATTTAGTGGGAAGTGAACAAGAGCTAAGGTGTGCCTTGCTATGTGCCCAGAATCACACGGGTCATTTGATTTGTCCTCAGAGGGGGACTGGGGCAGTTTGGAAATAGGGGGCAAGTGGATATACCTGTACTCCAACTTGAGCTTCCTCAGTTTATCTGTCAGCCTTGTGTTCTCCTCTTCCACTTCCTTGTTCTTCACCTCGTACGCCGTGAGGAGTCCATGTGATGCCATTACCACTTTTTTCAGGTGTCTGTTGTCCCTCCGAAACTCTTGGTACTTCTGTATTGCGTCATCTGGCCGCCGTGCCAACTTGCATTTCAGCTCCTCAATCTCTTTGTTCTTTTTCAGAAGTTCTACATCTTTAATTTTCACAGAGAGCAGGTTCTGGCTCTGCTGGTTGTACATCAGCTTTAGATAGGAATTCAGATTTCTCGTTTTACACCTAGTTCTCTCTCGGCGTGAACTGGCGGCATGCCGCAGCAGTATTGTGACTTTGATGTCATGCTCAAGCTGAAGTCTCTTGTTCTTCAGCCTGAGAGACTTGACTGTATCTACATATTCCCTGACCGTTTCTTCTAGCGTGGCCTTCTCAGCATCCTGGAGGTTTAGCATCCGTTTCTGCTGCACAGCTTGTTCGTTGTACTGCTGCACCTCATGTTCCAACTTCTTCTTCTCTGCTGCGATCTTGGCCAATTCGTTTTCTGCCAGCTGATGGTCCTTATCAGCAGAAACTATCGAAAATGTCTGTGCCATCTTTGTTTCTGCTAGCTGCTCCCTCACTTTTTCCAGCTGGTACCTCAGAGAACCCAATTTCCTCTTTACCTTGACCAGCTCTGCGTTCTTTGAATCGGCTTCACGGCCCTTGCCTTTCAGTTTATTATGCAGTTTTCGAATTGTTTTGTTCATCCGACCCATTTCCTTCTGAGCCTTGAAGAAATTTTCCGTGATGAGTTTTTTCTCAGTCCTGACACCCTCAATCTGGATTGTTAGCCGTCTTTGCTTGCTATCTGACTCACTAATCAGATTTCTAACATTCATAATCTCCATGTCTCTGGCCATAGTGTGCTTGGCGAGCTCTTTCTCCTTATTTTGGAGTTTAGTTTTCAGTTCACTGCAGCTGTTGAGTTCACTTTCCAGGTTTTCTATGAGCTTACGCTGTTTCTCTGCCTCTTTTTTCTGATTTTCGGAATGCACTGTTAGGGTTTTCTTTTCTTGCCGCTCAATGTCCATATTGTTTTCCAGGTTCTTATACAAAATAGTCAAGTCCTCATTCTTGTTTGTCAATATCCCTATCTCCTTTGAAAAGAGATGTATTTCTTTCTTATAGATGTCATTTTGTTTTTTTTGTCTTATAAGTTCATTCAGTTGTCTCTCACATTGTTCCTGTACTGTCTCAAGTCTGTCTTTAACAGGGGTCAGCTTTTCCACTTCATCTTTGCAACGTTTTGCATATGATCTCAATTTATTTAACTCCTCTGTTATCAAATTCATATCTGTTTCCTTCTTTTGCAACAGTTGGTTCTGTTCTTCAATTTTTTTGAGGGCATAATGTTTATTCCCTGTCAACTCTTGCACCTGATGACGCAATTTATGCACACGCAAGATCAAATCTTTTTTCTCCGTCTGTGTGTTAATTAGCTTTTCTAACTCCTTCTCCTTCTGCTCCCTGAACGTCTTCTCCACGGAGAAATTGTTATGATATTCCTGAGACTCCTTCGTCAGAAGCGCAATTATCTCCTCTGACTTATTCTTCTCATTAGCCCTGCTGGTCTTTTCGTCCCAAAGTTCACTTTTGACATTGTGTAGGTCTTTCTTTAACTTCTCTACATGCCTGTCCTTGTGAGCGATTTTCTTTTTTAGTATAGTAACCTCACCCTGTTCCTTTTTTAAAGCGATATCTGCTGTAGCTAGTTCGGCGAGCCTTTTTTTCTGCTCTGTGTTTTGGTCCATTAGCCGTTGCTCGTTAAGTTTTGACCTGTTAAGTTCATTCTGTAGTTTTTCCATTTTCATAGCTTTAGTGTCAGTGTTTTGTTGCGGCTTCATTGTGTTTGCCTGTTTCAAATGTAATTATTCAAAGGATAGTATAATCGTCTTTCCCTGTTTTTCTCACTGGAATTGCATTACTAGGCAACAGATACATGGGTACATGTTTACCTGCTGTCAGCTGAAGTCTTTTGCATGCACTGCAACCAAAGGAAACTAAATGTAAGGTAATTAAAGCATATATGTATAGTTTCCTGCAACAGGGAAATAAACTAGGACACATCCAGAATGTTCAAAACTGAGATGATCTCCAACAAGGTACTCCTACAATAGAAGGTTGAAGGTACTCCAACATAAAACTGAAAAACTGAAATGGGATTCTATGACACTGGACACACCTTAAAAAGAATGGTGGCGATGTCATGACATTCCAATGATGACATCATCAAGATGAAAGGCTTAAAAGGCAAGAGTTGATGCTAGACTGTTTGATGGGTTGTGATTTTGTAACCTCCGACAGATGGTCTAGTTGCTCACCTTTTCCAGTAATTTAAAGTGGCAAGCCTTAAGATTTCAGTTCTGGCTGATTTATTTATTTTCTATTTGAGTGGAAACAATGGAATTGACAGTCTGGAACATAGAAATAGAATGCATCTCCAGAGCTGAGTTTTGCACAGGTCACCATGGTTACGCATCTTCAACAAGCAAAGAGGCTTTCAGGAAGTGACGTGGTAATTACAGCTCAGTGCGTCCGAAAAGATACATACTGTTTATTCACAGTCACACAAAAATATGCTGAACAGTTGATGATATTAAGTATGTAATGCATAGTATGCAATTTTGGACGCAAGGCTTTGATCTATTATCCATTCTGAGCATAGACAGTTAAAGAAATGGACCAACAGATCCCGTTGCTCTGGACGAAGACCAGTGAAGGCTATTAGAAGCACTTTTCTGGTGAGGGCTGAGCGTTACTGCGCAGCTGCAAACTGAGCTTGCCGACATAGATGTGACATGGGCAACATGTCTGAAAGTTGTAAGTCTTCTGGTAGCTGGGCCAAGATAAATCTCAATCATTCGGAAACGGAGAACCTAGGTATATGTAAGTAGATAACATAGGCACAGGCTAATTATTGCTAACTAAAATGCTAGTTAACATTAGTAATTAAACTTAAACAGCTAATGTAAGTCGAAACTACCTTTGAGCTTCTCCTGTACTGTACGGTAATTCCTCTACTATGTGACAGTGAGTCGCGTGGATATGACGCAATCGTTAGCCTATTTTTATAAAAACGTCTGCTAGGGAGCCATAATGTGAAGTACAAGGTAATGGAGCCTTTTATACATTGTCGTGTTTCTTTAGAAATAAACAATGCACAAATAAAGTGTTGCCATAGGAGCTTCGCTCTGTGGAGGTATATACAGTCTATATAAAATAGCTTTTTTCAGAGCTTTCCACCAAACTGACTGTCAACAGATACACTTGTTATCCTAATTTGTATTTACAGTAAAACAAAATGTAATATACACCACACTGCCTCTGGTCATTTTTATTTATATATATTTATATATATTTTTATTGAAATGCCGGTTGATCTTGAGGGTGAAAATAAAGTGGGCATCCAGTATCCAGCTCTGCAGCACAACCCAGAGCCTACATTACAATGGCATCTGCGAAGGGAATGTGCAGCACCATCTCCGGAGCTCTTAGCATGTCGCCTGGACAGATGCCCCAGGCCGGGCCAGGCCAGGCCAGGCCAAAGTCAATCAGATTCACTTACATTAAAGTGGCTGCTGCTGGTGGTCCACAGCTATTATGTTACCATATTTTATTGTTGAGGTCTGTTTGTCCACAAGTGGGAAGGAGCTGTGGTCAACTGATGAACAATTGAAAGCAGCAAGTTCAAATGTGAAAAACTTAGTTCGTCTAAATCGACATTTGGATATTTTACAGGTGTTTTGGAAGTAACTTCAATCAAACTTCAAACAAACAGTGCCCTTTCCGTTCCGTTTCCGTTTTTCAGCAATGATTGTGTGACAGACAGCATGCACAATACCAGGACCCTGAAACTGAATTAACTATATGAAATTCATTTATTATTATTAATTACCCGCCGCTATCTTGGCAGTGCCTGGCTACTCCAATACTCCAGTACTATTGCTAATCCAAAAATGGAGGTGGAGTGTGGATGCGGGCTGATTGAAGCCTACAGTCTAGACTCGCCTCAGCTGGCCCTGTTTAGCACCACGGCTGGTGTGATCAAATAAAACAGGATAGTCTAGTTTTATTAATCATGGCAGTTATTTTCCTACTGTGACATGTCACAAATATCTTACATGAAAAAAGGGTACTAGTTTTGAGAACACACATTTGAAAGCAGGCTTTTCAGACTGCTGTAAAGTAAGTTAGTCAAGTAAATGGCTGTGCTGCTGTCTGTGTTTGATCAAGCTGCTCACTAAAACCTACTAAATATTTCAAATATTTTTGCCCTGGAGTTGTCTGTGTCTGTCTCTCCTCCTGTCTACTTCCTCTGTTTTTCATGTTTCTTTGGATTGGTTTTCACTTCCTGTCTCCCTGCTGTCCTCTTTAGGTGTTTTGTGGAACCTGTCGTCATGTGACGCCCTGAAGATGCCCATAATCCAGGATGCCCTCGCCGTGCTGACCAACGCTGTGATCATCCCCCACTCAGGCTGGGACACCTCCCCACATACACAGGAGGATCGCAAGCTGCACCTACACTCCTCGCAAGTCCTCCGCAACGCCACAGGCTGCCTCAGGTCAGTGTCCCTGTCTGTTTCTCCAAGGTTTTTATTTCTTCTCCAACATTAAATCTATAGTGCATAGTTTCTGTCGTCACCATGAGGAATTCTAAGTAATGACAACAACACTGTGGGCGCCGTTGTTCTATATCTATGGTTGGCGCGTTCACATGATACAAGCCTTCCGTGGTTGCCAAGGGTGCAAGCCTGCCTGGTCTGAGTGAAGCCTCCTATGGCGCCATTTTGATGCTAATAAGCCATCACCCCCCGTTAGCATTCCATTGACTGCCATTCATTTTGGCGTCACTTTGACAGCCAATAACTTTACATCTGAAGCGTTTAAAGACTTTATTTGTCCATTGTTTATTTCTAAAGAAACACGACAATGTATAAAAGGCTCCATTACCTTGTACCTCACGTTATGGCTCCGTAGCAGACGTTTTTATAAAAATAGGCTAACGATTGTGTCATAACCACGCAACTTACTGTCGCGTTGTAGAGGAATTACCGTATAGTACAGGAGAAGCTTGCAGGCAGTTTCGACTTACATTAGCTGTTTAAGTTTAATTGCTAATGTTAACTAGCATTTTAGTTAGCAATAATTAGCCTGTGCCTATGTTATCTCCCTACATATACCTACCCTCTCCATCTCTGGGAATGATTGAGATTTCTCTTGGCACAGCTACCAGAAGACTTGCAACTTTCAGACACGTTGCTCACGTCACATCTACGGCGGCAAGCTCAGTTTGCAGCTGCGCAGTAACGCTCAGCCCTCACCGGAAAAGTGCTTCTAATAGACTTCACTGGTCTCCGTCCAGAGCAATGGGATCTGTCGGTCCATTTTATATACTGTCTATGGTAATCGCGCACCACCCCTTCCCCTCCTCCACGCAGTTGCTTGTTGCCAAGGAGGACATGCTCGATTTTCTGCCCACAAAAGTTGCCGGACGACACAATCTTCTGAACATAGCCATACTGAGAAATACAGAGAGAGTTGTGTGGAGCTTAATTAGCTTTGTAGCAACTCATTTATGGCTTGAATGCAACGGACGTTCATTAAGCGATGTTGGGTGACAGCACTTCTTGTTGACGTTCAAAGTATTTTCAAACAAAATGAGGCTAGCTCGCCCATCCCTCCTCCTCATCCCGTCCCCTCTCCCTCCCTTCCGTGCTTCTGCGCACTAACTCCCCCAACCTCAACCCCCAAATCCTTCTTGTCAGTTATTGGCTGGAAGACTGTTATGTTGTGTGGTGCAGGTTGGCACAGTTTATTTTTGTTGCCGTTTATGGAGCCTGGGCTGTCTACAGAGACCGCATTTGTTTACATTGTGTTCAGGGGACAGGCAGCTTGCAGATAGTGAGGAGATGTTTGCTGTATGTGACAAAAAATGTTGCCAAAAAACACGTGACATCGCTTAGAGCACCTTTAATATCAAAAAGTTACGCACTAAAGCTTTAAGAAGACAAATACTTTATTTCTAACAGTTTTTTTCTTTGTTATTGTATGACCTATTAACCCTCTGAGGACGAAAGACGCAGCGGCGCATCCAAACAATGTTTGACAACACTCCTACTCAAAAAGCGACAATGTTTTATTTACTTTTCACAATTTTAATCATATATATTAAAGTCCTTTGTGAACTTAAGACTTTGGTAAACTCATTTCAAGCACGGAAACATTCGTACAACACATCGTAAGTTAAGGTTTGTTGTTGCTAGTTGCTTTTTAGAAATGAAGGTCTGTAACGTCACTAAATCTAGAGAGAACGTCACAGAGTTGTCAACATTGCTGCTAATACAAACTAAATTCAAACAGAGAAATAATTCTCTCTCATTTCACAACAGTAGTCTGTGTTATTTCTACCACTGTACACACAGAGAGTTGACAGACATAGCTGCATTTAAGAGCTGCTGTGGCTTTTTGTTTTACACTTGAGACATGCTGCTGGTCATACAGTGCAGTGTGGAAGTAGTAAAACTGTGGCACATATTTTTTGTTGTTTTGGCTCTGTACTTCAGCATGTTGGTTAAAAAGAAAAACAGTGACTATAAAATGTAATGTGTTTGAGAGCATTTCACTTCCACACTCCTCTTGAGGATGTGGGAAAAGTGCAGCACAATAGAGTGGGAGCCTGCCATCATATACATAATTTGTATCTCTGTCTGCAAGGTTTACTGGGTTTCTGTGTGTGTGTGTGTGTGTGTGTGTGTGTGTGTGTGTGTGTGTGTGTGTGTGTGTGTGTGTGTGTGTGTGTGTGTGTGTGTGTGTGTGTGTGTGTGTGTGCATGTGCGTGTGCATGCGTGTGCATATGTGTTCAAGACTGCATATGCCTCCAATGGGTGTCTGCTTTTATGTGGCAACCATGTGTATCTGTGTACATGTGCATGTGCTACATATAGAGATGTGTGTTGAAGGGTGTAGCTGTGTGTGTGTGTGTGTGTGTGTGTGTGTGTGTGTGTGTGTGTGTGTGTGTGTGTGTGTGTGTGTGTGTGTGCATATGTCTCTCTGTTTATAACTATACTGTGTGGTCCATTACTCTCGACCACAATATATCTACTCTACCTGCTCTCAGTGAAAACAAACTACACACAAATACACACATCTGCTACTGTGTGTATTTTTGATTCTGGTGGTGTGTGTGTGTGTGTGTGTGTGTGTGTGTGTGTGTGTGTGTGTGTGTGTGTGTGTGTGTGTGTGTGTGTGTGTGTGTGTGTGTGTGTGTGTGTGTGTGTTGCAGGAGATAGCATTGTGTAGATCAGCTCCATAAACTCGAAGGGCTAATTCATCTTTCTCACGCCTCGTTAGGGAATGCTGGAAGTCTGATTAAAGATTGAATATTTCATGGCGGGTTTGGTATATCGCCGGCCACCTGCTCTCTCTCTCTCTCTCTCTCTCTCTCTCTCTCTCTCTCTCTCTCTCTCTCTCTCCATCTCCCATTATCCTACTCGCTTACTCATTTTCTCTCCCTCCATCCCGTGCTCTGTCTCCATCTCATTTTATTACTCCATTTCTACTCTCTCCATCATATTATCTATCCTTGTATCCCTTTCTTTTTCTGTCTCGCCCCGTTTCTGTCTCTCTGTCTCTCACTTTCACACACACTTTTTCCCTCTGCTTACTCACTGCTTGTTTTACTCAATGTGCATATGCTGTTGTGCCAACTAACAGGAACTGCTGAAACTTGGGCTGCTAGAAAGCTGAATTTGAATTATGTTGAGTTTGCAGATGTGACAAATTCTACAGCAACTAATTGAGTGCCGGTTTGTTCTTCACTGTACTTACTGAAGTGAAATATATTGTGATATTGTGGTTTTAGCTTGCTTGCTCGCTAAATGGTTAACTAGCTAGCTACTAATACAATTACAAAGCAACTGAAGAAAAAGTAATTATGTGTGGGAAACTGCAGCTATTTTATCACAATGACATGAATAAACGTAACGTGGATAAAACTGTAATGGATTAACCCTTCCATGAACAGATACATTTTAATCGGCAATGATGTTAAACAATGAAAACTACAACTCCCATGATGCCACTTCGCGACGTCATCAAAAGTGTGACATTTTTCCACAACAAGCTGAAAATCAGGCACACACAGTTAGTTAGTTTGTCTTATTGTGTGACTTTGGGGAATCCAAACTAACCGTTAAGTTAAAGAAATAGCCTGTGCCAATTTCTTATTTAATATTTATTTATTAATAAACATAAACTTTATTTTTTATTGGAATGTGTCTATAACTTTCATATTGCCATACTTGATGACTGTTTTATAAGTAAGTATAAAGTATAGCACAGCAGATGTATAACAAAACACCTCGTGTCTTTAAACCACAGATTAGTTTGAGACTAAAATGGTGAAGACAAAAGCAGCTTTTTGAGAATCTTGGTGCCATTTCTCACTGACATTGAGGGCACAAGCATCTTCTAGCCATCTTGACATTTAAAGGGCATTACACTCCAACTCTCTCTTCTCTGTCACACAGACATGCATATATATACAGTAGCACATGTCCATATACTTCAACATACACATGTGCTTACACACAGGTAAAATGTGTATGAAACTACTGGAAGATTCAAGTTGTGTGATTGTGTGTGTGTGTGTGTGTGTGTGTGTGTGTGTGTGTGTGTGTGTGTGTGTGTGTGTGTGTGTGTGTGTGTGTGTGTGTGTGTGTGTGTGTGTGTGTGTGTGTGTGTGCAGAAGTGTGTAGGATATCTGTGCTGCATTTTCAGTTTTCAGTTGGACTGTTCATTGATAAGGTGTGTATGTGTATGTGTGTGTAACAGGAATGTGAGTTCTGCAGGCGAGGAGGCCCGCAGGAGGATGAGGGAGTGTGAAGGCCTGACAGACGCTCTGCTCTACGTCATCCAGACCGCTCTGGGGAGCAGTGAGATTGACAGCAAGGTACCTTTCTCACACACATACAACCAACTGCCATGCACACAAACTCCCATAGCCTCTAACTCATGCATACACAAAAGCACCTGAATAAGAGGGTATGCACAATGATAAAAAAAGTGTGTGTGTATGTGTGTGTGTGTGTGTGTGTGTGTGTGTGTGTGCGTGCGTGTATGCATGTGTGTGTGTCACTGTCCAAGAACTCAAATGTATATGCTTACTTTTGATTGGAAAACGTGTTTCGTGGTAATTACTATGTAAAGAATATAAATAATTTACAGGAATTTACAATACAGTTGTATGCAAATTTACTTTATCTGTGTCTTGTGCATAAATTGTATATGCATATTAATCTGTTTAAATTATTTACTGTACCTGGGGTTGATATGTTAATGTCCAAGGCTGGCGAACCACAAAAACGTGTTGGTAATTGTTATTTGTTTTTAGACCTGCAGTGTTTTTCTGGATATTTATGGTCAAATCGTGTATCTGTTTGTGTGCATGCATTTGCATATGTGCTACATATAGAGATGTGTGTGTTAAAGGGTGTGTGTGTGTGTGTGTGTGTGTGTGTGTGTGTGTGTGTGTGTGTGTGTGTGTGTGTACACATTATGCATGTGTGTGTCCTTGTCTATATTTTTGATATTATACTAGCAGCACTGTGCAGTTTGTTCATCTGTGTGTCTACAATACAGTTCTGAGTGTGTCTGTCTGTCTGTTTGCCTGATTGCCATCTGTCCCTCCATCATATCCATCTCTTTTTCCCTCTCCACATCTCTTTCCCATCTCTCTCCCTCTCTTTTTTCTTTACCATCAGACCGTAGAGAACTGTGTGTGCATCCTGAGGAACTTGTCTTACCGTCTGGCAGCAGAGACATCTCACAGCCAGCAGGGGGGGTCGGAGGAGCTGGACGGACTGTTATGTGACACCGGCGGGAAGGACGCAGAGAGTTCCGGATGCTGGGGCAAGAAGAAGAAGAAAAAGAAGGGACATGATCAGGTGGGAAAACAGAAAGTTGGGAAGAAGGCAATATTTTTACAGTTCTTACTTTTTGTTCTTGGTCAAATACTTACTGCTAGTGCTTCATGTGAGATAAAACTGGATGGCAGCTTCGGCTGAAGTGGGTTTCTTGTTTGATGATAATTTGGTGGATTCATCGTTGTCTAATGCCTCTAAACAGTCCTCTGATGAATATCCAGACAAGCTAATGGACTGTGTTTGGTCTTAGCTGAATGCTGTTGCCCTCTACATGTTTGTACAAAAAGAGGGTCAGAGCCCGCTTTATCAGACATTCGTAGGGAGCACTGCTAACTTTTGAAGTCTTATCTGTGCACACACACACAAGGGCATTTCCACTGTATGGTGCAATAACTCTGCTCCCCTTGACTCTTTTTTTGGTTTTCCATTAGTGAAAGGTTTGGATAGGACCTGTTTGGTTGCCAATGAAAGGATCCAGTGAGTCCCGTTGAAGATGATCTAATGGCAGTTTCACACTGTGTTGCTACGGCGATTAGCTGAGAATCCCTCCTATACTGACAGGATACTATCCACAGCGGGAAACGAAATAGAGTAATAGGGCCTGGTACTAAAAGCGAAAGGAGCCGAACCATGCAGTTGAAATGAGGCAAGAGTTGGCTTTTCTTGTTATCTAGCTCAACCTAGCATCCATCCTATGTACGTATTAGTATTTGTAGTGAAACAATTTGGACTTCAAAAACACTTCTGTGTTCAATTTGCACATACAGACTCAAAGACTGAAGAAGCGACAAGATGCCAGTGGACATCAGTTTAGTTCACATCAAATCAGGCTTCCCAGTTCTCATATCTCTTCATCACACTCCTTGGATAAGAAAACCATGCATGGAATCTCTCAGGAAGTGAACTACTTAAGTGTGCGGAGGCAATGACAGAAAATAACCGGCCAATCAAAGCTGAGTATTCATAATTATTGGCTTGATGCTTAACAGGCCCACAAGCTCCAGGGCTCGCGAGAGACAAGAGCAACTTTGAATCCCAATATGTGAACACTGCTTTATCAAAAGAAGGAATCAACAAGCAGGAACATGGCAGCTAGATACAAAGGTGGCAGATGGACATTCTCTCTGTGGAATATAATAAACTGTTGCTCATGTACACTGTTAGATTAATGTTAACCAGTTACATGGCTCTCAAAGTCGCTGTGTCTTGTTTTTTGTGTGTGTTGGGACTTGTATTAATTATGCTTTTGTGATTAAATTAATGTAGTAATCTGTCATTGCTGCCACCTGTAGCACCTTGACCATACATTTTTGTATTTGCTCTGTGGGCTCCTGGTGGTTCCTTTTACTTCCCTTCTCATTTCACAACAATAAATTATCTTATAGAATTGTAATGACCACATAAGAAAATCGACATTTACACACATTACATTTTGCATGAATTTGCACTTGTTAATGCTATAACCTTATTGGTTGGTATTCCCTGTCAGATGTCCACGCCAGGATAACTAAAATGAACCAATAAGGCACAATAACAGCAGAACAGATAGAAGGTTGTCATCTTGAGCCTTTATTAAAGAGCATCTAGTGTGTATTTTCAAAGACACTGTCCGTACCATTACATGTTTTCATTCATATCGTTTTGTTTTACATTTCGTGTCAGCAGATGTCACTGTTTGTTTTTTCCCCCTTCTTTTCCAAATAGAGGATTCAGTATATCATTTTGTATTGCAGCTCCGTGCTGTTTCTAGTTTGGGAACATTTGCTCAGTTCATCCTTGGTTCACTCACTATCTCTAGCCTCAAATTAATATTTATGAATGCACCACAGTTTTCTTTGATATTGATGATGTTTGAGCCAGAGTTGTTTTCTTACGTCATAAACAACTGATCTTCACCTACCACCATGATTATTTATGGTCACATGCCCAGAATAAGGTGATTCACAGCTGCATGTAGAGCATGATGATGTGATACTTTAAAGTGCTCATATTATGCTTTTTGGCTTTTCCCCTTTCCTTTATTATGTAATATATCTTTTTGTGCACGTTATAGGTTTACAAAGTGAAAAAGCCCAAAGGGATTTACCATCTTCCAGAGAAAACACTGTTCACAAACTGCTCCAAACAGCTCTGTTGTAGTCCAGCCTTTACTTCAGAGACAAACGTGGTCACTTTGGAACACACGTTATAATGCTCGCCTAGCTGCTAGCATGGCACGCCCTCATACTCTGCAACTGACAAGCTAGCAGTGCTTACTGCTCATGTGAGACTCCCAACAAAGATGGAACAGAAGTGAGATGTCTCACTCTGTAGCTAAAACAGAGAGCTCAACACACAGGGTGAAAAGAGGAGCTGCAGCAATGTGCAGTACAACAAAAATGTGGAATGTGGTGTTTTTTTAAATTAAATCATGTAAACCTATCCTGATACAACCTCTAAATACAATTATGAACTTGAAAATAAGCATAATATGAGCACTTTAAATTTAATATATTTTTTAGTTTTTTTCTATGCAATAATACAGACACATGCTACAAGTTTTTCACACAGCATGTTCTGGAGATTATAGCTTTATCTACAGATTGACTTTCTATACACTGACTACCTGTGCTCATAATCAAAAATACCAATCTAATTTAGTATTTCAATTCTGGATTTCCTGCGTCTGTCCATTTGCTGCCAGCAGGAAGAGTTTCATCCTCCAGTTAGTTTAAAAAAAATTAGTGCTCTTCTAGTTGTAGAATTGGCAGAAACCAAACGGCTGCCTTAGAGAGGCTCTAACCTCTTGTCATGCTAATAAGCAATCAGCATCACATTCTGGTTGAGTGAAGACGTCTTTTACAACTTCTAGTGAAGCTGTGGGGATTGAAAACCCAACACTTCCGGTGGATCAGGGTGGGTGAATTGCTCATTAGCCCTGCATGCTCTCTCCCTCCACCCCCCCCCCCCCCCTTTCATTTCTAGAAAAGGGGAGATTTCAAAAATTGTTTTTATTGAGCCAGGCCTTTACTTCCATTTGCCAAGTCAAGGACATGTTTGTGTATCCAGGCAGAACCAGAGAGATGAGGGATCTTAAAACTAATCCTGGGATCAGATTGTAAAGGGACAAATCATAACCTCTCCATAATGATAATAACTCCCCCCTCTTTTCCCTCTATCTGTCTGTCTCCACTCCAGTGCAGCTGTGGGTGATTACCATGAAGTAGCGATTGGGGAGCTTGTTGGAGAGGGCAAAACTCTACCAACTGTGGGGTAATTAGAGGAGAGAATGAGGAGAGGAGTGAAGAGGAGAGGAGACGAGAGGAGGAAAGGATATGTCGGCGGAGAGGAGATATAAAGGGAGAGTCAAGGAAGTTGGAGTTAATGGTGGGGCTAGAAAATACAAAAGGATTAGAGAGGAGAGAGGGGAAAGAGGAAGTAGGGTAATAATAAATTCAAAGATGGAAAAGAGAACCAGAGGAAGACAACAGTGCAGTTTGTTCGCAGTGTTACAGAGCCTTATCAGATGTCATGTGAGATTACGTCATTGCAGATGGAAGGATGATATCATTTTTTATACAAAACAAACGTGTGGACTGATATTATATAATGACAACAAGTAGGAAACACACAGGACATCCCAGTACAGCACACCTACAAATCCGATTCAGATAAAGAATCCACTGTACAGGCCAACTATGTTTAAGCATACAATTACTCTTATTCCAGTTTTCAGTAGCTCTCAATCAATAGAGCACAGACCAAAATGTACAGGAAGATATATAGACATGTGACTTAACAGAGGCAATGACGCCGAACAAAGAAAACCACAAACACAGCTATTATGAGCTGAACTTTTGTGTGGATGGTATAATAAGTTACTTTGTAAACATATAGCAGGTGGCTAATGTGTGTCTATTGACCGTTTGCTAAGCCCTGCCTCATCCCAAATGCCTAGTTCTTTAGCCTTGATTTTACACTCGTCGACAGTTTTTTGGAGCTCTCCAACAGAAGCCCCAGATCAGGGGCAAATAAGCATTGGCTCGACACTCGCAAATCAGCCCTCGAGCTGGGAGGCTTGCTGGTACCTTGCAGATGCATTCCAGATATCTAAGCAGGCTAAATATCTTGTTAGCATTTCCAGTTGATATCAATGCATTGTGCGGCGTTTTGCGTGTAGAAACACCGTAGCGACATGTCCACAGATAGAAGATGGACAGACTGTGTGTACGACTGATTAAATGAGACACAAATAATACAAAGGTGCTAAAAACAATATATTCATACTACTTTCACTACTGTTGATGCCCAGAGTACCCATGTTGGATTTTGATGTTGGTGTTTGTGAGGCTATCTCGACATTTTGAGTCAGAAATCCAACTTCAGGGGGGCATTCCAGTTGAAATTTCCGACAGGGAACTCGGAAGTTCCGACTTTCCAGTTCAACTGGAATGCACCAATACTCATCGGGTATTCCTTTTGGTGAAATATCTTGTAGTGTGTGACCCCCTGTTGCCTGTCAGTCCTATACTGTAAAAACCGCAACGACTTCAAGACTCCCGATTACAAGACAGCAAGTTGTGTAGTGTGAACAGTACATCGATCTGGTGTACAACAATCTTGCCAGTGGGAGATTTATCACTCATAATTCATCAAACAATGCGTCTTTGATTTAAGGCAGTGGTCGACAAAAGCAGGCTTCTCATTTCTTGCCAGCTCCTGTAAATTTTTCCAACTGACTGTCACTAGCCAATTTTAACAGTTGTTGCTAGCTAGCTAGCTAAGCATTGCTTTCTGTATTTTAAAGATAAGGAGGATGCATATAACAAGTCCAACATGTGCACATACTCATCAACACACGTCAGTCAAATGTCAGTACCACTAATCTGTTTAAATTATATTGCAGTGCCACTGAGAAACCTCCTGTATTTAACAGCCAAAGCTTTCACAGTCATTATTGATATACAGTATGTGTGTATTTTTTCAAAATGCATAATTAATGCATGAGGAAATGTCAGATTAGAATTACAGAGGAGAAAAACAAAATGCACAAATAGATAATATGCCACCCTATTTATACACTGCTTATGAATAGTAAATCTTCTCCCTCTCTCTCCTTCCCCTGTTCTTGCCTAAGGGGACCATGCTGGCACTCTACCACTGTCAAAGCTCGCCACACACAGAATTGAAAATGCTTTTCTATTCTGAATGATGTCTTATCTTCTGCAGTGGGACGGCGTCGGCCCATTTCCAGACTTGGCGGAGCCCCCGAAAGGCATCCAGATGTTATGGCACCCTACCATCGTCAAGCCCTACCTCACACTGCTGTCTGAGTGCTCCAACCCAGATACCCTGGAGGGAGCAGCTGGGGCCCTGCAGAACCTAGCTGCTGGCAGCTGGAAGGTAAGAACTGTGCCTATATCACTGTGATACTGAAGGACATCTGCAGAAATGTATTGAAAATTCCAGTAGGTGCCAAAGTGTTCTGAAAGTTAGAATTCTCGAAAACACAGGAAAATGTGCCTTGCTCAAGAGCACATTGGCAGTGCAATCCAGCTACCAGTCCACACTCCGTACTTCGGTCCGTCCCGGGACTTGAACCAGCTACACTCCAGTTCCCGACCCAACTCCCTACGGACTGAGTTACTGCCACTCCCAAAGTTGTGAATTTTTTGTCAGCCAACCATAATGTAATACATCAGTGAGGATAATCGATCAGAATACACCAGAAATAAGCAAAAAGGGTAAAGAATAAAGGAAAGTGCATGAATAACAGGGCATAAAAACAAATCTGTGATGCTCTCTCTGTCCACCTCCATACCCTGCCCCCTCTGTCCTGCCCAGTGGTCGGTGTATATCCGGGCTGCAGTGCGTAAGGAGAAGGGCCTCCCTATCCTGGTGGAGTTGCTGAGGATAGACAACGACCGGGTGGTTTGTGCCGTGGCCACCGCGCTGAGAAACATGGCTCTGGACATTAGGAACAAGGAACTCATTGGTGAGTTGTTCATTCACAGCAAACAAAGATACGCTCAAAGAGTGAAGTTCCACAAAGGACCAAACACCAAATTGCCAATTTGCAAATGGGTTAATGGGTGTGATTTCCAAAGAAAACTAACTGTATTTAAGAGTTTTACTTGAGTGTCATTTTATTTTTATACTAGTGGAGTAATGTGCTTTATTCTGCGTTCATTAAAGATAACGGCACTGAAAACAAGTGCTGTTATCTTGACCCACTTGCAGAATTACTCACTTGCTTTAATAATGAAAATGATACTTGTTTAAGAAGACATATTTAGAGGTAATTCTTTTTAAAGAAGTTGTTAAAATGTCACTTGTGTTAGGAATGGCAGACTGGCAGTGGACTTGTGGAGTTGTCTTTAATAAAAAAAAAGAGATATATGTCTTTGTAGTATTTGTCTGTATTTATGCAGATATAAAGATAATTTAATTTAAGCAGATAATAGTGTTGTTGTTGTTGTATGATGCTTGATTTTCCTTTGGAGACCGATATCTGTAATAAACTCTGCTTTTCTGCTGGTCCCCTAGCAACAACCACATGCCTCCTTCCTCTTGCTCTGTCTAATGCTCGAGGCTCTGAGCTAAGCTGACTGTGTGTGCTGTCTACAGATGTGAATGCAACCAGTCATGTGTATAGTGTAGGTTGTAATGTCAATCTTATATCAGGGGCATGCATGTGTATTTTGATCGAACATATCGTCCTGCCCTCACGTTGTGTTGTGTTGACATGATCAAATTGGATTAGAGACATATTGTGTTTCTTGTGTAGCTTTCAGCATGAATATCAATACAGTCTGCACAGACAAGTCCGCTGTGAGCCAACTGTGTTTTATTGCTGCAATGTTACAAACTTGATTGCTTTCAGCGTTTGTGGGTTTGTAATAATGTGAATATTGACAATACCGAGTAAAAAATAAATGTTTGGCAATAGTTGAATTAAGCTGTTTACATGGTTCAATCATGTTTGATAACTTACTGTAATAAGCCAATTTAAATGTGTGAATTACTTTTTATTTGAGGAGAGTTATCGTTAAAACTGAGAAAGTCATTAAGAAAGTTGAAGTGATGGAGTGTTTATGTGTGACTTGAAGCAACTGGTCTAGTTTTAGCTCGGTAGTGTACTGTGTTCAGTGTTTTTCAGCCCAGAGACTAATTTTTCCTGACTTTGGTCCTTAAATGTAACTAAAGCATTGTTCACGCTAAATATATCCTTATCTTGCAACTAGTGTAGCATAACTGACTAGCGTAATGGTGGAACCGGTAAAGACCATCGCTGCGTCCGAAATCGTCTATTATGCACTACATACCCATTATGTGTACTTTTGTTCAACATACTTTTGTGTGAAATAATGTTAGTATGTAACTTTTTTGGAGGCACTGAGCTGTAATTATTTGGGTTTTCTTGACGTCTGTAGGAGTACATCAGCTGTTACAAAATGCGAGGCGCAGGCAAAATCGTCTAAACAATTTTAAGGAATATATTATACAAAGTGAAATCTTATACTTACACTTCAAGCATTATTGATGTTATAGAGCTGTCTTGGTTGCTGTCTGCAATTGTCTGTTATTAACGTTGTCATCACTACCGTATTGCATTGTGGGATATGTATGCCAATGTAGTGTCCAGTGTTTGCATACTGTATATTTTACTGGAAATACTATGCAATTCACATATTATTGGATCTAAAATGGTTGGATAAAAAAAATTCTAATATTGTTTTAGCCTACTATATAGCATGTTAGTATGGAATTACGGATGTAGCGCATACTATATTTATTCTCAGCAGGGTTAATGTGCAACATTTAAAAAGTACCTAGTTGCCAGTATACATACTGTACATCATTATTATGTTTGGTATTGGTTTGTGTTTAATACACAACATTAATCAAAAAGAAACATGTGCCAGCAGGATTTTTACAGCAGGAAAACACATATAGTGTGGATGTCAACTGTCAGTGGGATGCGGCGTTCCCCCACCCCCACCAGCCAGGGTGATGACCCAATCAGAATGAGGGACAGAGGTCAGAGTGGACAAGATCGTCTGATAGCAGTACTGAGCTGTCATGGGAAATGTAGTCAGTCTGTGTTAGATCACGTGGCCTAGTCATCATCATTGTCTGTCATTTGGTCGCAGCCGAGTGTTTTAGAAGGAGCAGAGGAAGGTTTTCTTTAACATTTTCCTTATTTCAGATCTATACTATTTTATAGATAGGATCAACTGGTGGGATCAATAAGTACGTTTTGAGAACATAATTGACATAGATCTTTAGATATTCCTTACTGATCTTTATCTCTTTAGATTGTTTTTTTCTCTAGCCTACAGTTCACCATATTCTGCATCAGTAGATTAAAAGTATCGCCAAAAGGCGCCCGGGTAGCTCAGTTGGTAGAGCACACGCCCATATAAAGAGGTTTATTCCTATTATTCTATGCAGCGGTCCGGGGTTTGAATCCTACCTGTGGCAATTCCCTGCATGTCTTCACTCTTTCATATCTATGTTGTCCTGGTGATCAAAGGTAGAAATGCCAAAAGAAATGTATTGCCAAATACTTTTATTATCAATATTTATCAATGTTAGCATAACAAACGTTTAAATTGCCTTACCTTCATTCCCATTGCCACCTTGTCTCCCACCTCCAAACCTTTTAAACAATATTACCCTGTCACTCTTGGCCACAGGTAAATACGCCATGAGGGACCTGGTGCACCGTTTGCCCGGAGGCAGCAACAACAACAACAGTAGCGGCGGGGGAGGAGGAGGCGGAGGAAGCACCAACAGCAGTGTCCTGATGGGGAAGACCATGTCGGACGACACCATCACGGCTATCTGCTGCGCACTGCACGAAGTCATCACCAAGAACATGGAGAACACCAAGGCCCTGAGGGACGCCGGCGGCATCGAGAAGCTCATTGGCGTCGCCCGCAGCAAAGGAGACAAGTAAGCCGAATGGAAAGATGATGTCAGGTGGAAGGGGGCGTAAAGAAAGAAGAAGGGAGTATAGAAGGGTCGTCATGGGACAGTGCTCTTACAGTTTGATAGAAGCTACAACAGCATTAGAAACTGTTTCAAACTAATATAAGAAAGAACATTTTCAACAGTCAGTATGGCAAATGTGACTGTGAATGATCATAGGCTAAAACTAATTTGTGCTATTCAAAGAATAAATCATTAGGAGTTGTTTTTTGAGATACTGAAGGTATAAACCCATGGATGAACATGTCTTTTGTTTTTTAATCTTCTTCACTTTTGTAATGTCCCTGCTTTGCATCACGTGTGACATGCAATCACAGAAACCAAAACAATAACATTTACTAAAATGACTTTAAGAAATAATTTGCTAGGCGATGATAAGGCCATATGAGCCAATTAAACCCACAGCCATTAGTCAGCTGTGTCAAACCCTGGACGATGCAGAATGAAATATTGGCCAATCAATCAATCAAGCAAGCCATTATGCAATTTGGGCTCAGTACAATTTAAGTGCCATATTTGAGGAGATAAAGAAGGCATTTTCTTCTTTGGAGCCCGCAGTCTTTAGATGCTGGTTTAGTGTCTCTGCTTTATGTCTGTTTCTTCATCCTTCTGCAGTTTGATGTTTTAATAGCTCCCACTAGCACAAAAACAAAAGACAGTCAAGCTTTATACTGTATGTGTTTTTCCCTCTCTGCTGAATTCCCAGACATAGTCCTAAAGTGGTGAAAGCAGCATCTCAAGTCCTGAACAGCATGTGGCAATACAGAGACCTCCGCAGCCTCTACAAAAAGGTAAAGTCTGAATATACTCTGGCTGTATTAACACTAGAAGCTGAGTAATGATGATACATCTAGATGCATAATTTCCTACACAGTCTTGTGTCTTTTCCTCTCCTCTTCTCATCCTTTCCATTCCCTTTCTTCTCTTCTTCAGGACGGCTATTCCCAGTACCATTTTGTCGGCTCTTCCTCCACGATAGAGAGAGACAGACAGCGACCTTATTCTTCCTCTCGTACTCCGTCCATCTCTCCTGTACGGACCTCACCCAACAATCGATCAGGTGAGTCTCCTGTTCCCTTTTGTCCTCTATCAATCTTTCCATTAGTACAGTCCAGTCAAACAAACACTGCTCTACACTAGCTGAAGTCTGCTTTAACCTTCACACCACGGCGCCCACAGCCAAATGATTCTTCTGTCAAGTAAAATCCTTGCACGGTGCCTCCTTTAAAAGTTTCCGCCCTGGTGTAATATGAGCTTTCCAGCCTTCAGTATTGTTCAACTCATGGCATCATCCTCTAAAGTTCACTAACTTTGAAAAAATTGGAAGAAAAATGTAATGTGTAATGTTTTCTCCATGAGCTTAATTCTTAGCTGGGTCTGAAACTGATGGTGGGATAATAACAATGTCCAGTTTCCATGGATACATGTGTGGAATGTGATCAAAATGTTTCACTGCCCTTTTCAACAAGAAATACGTACTATTGCGGGCATCGTCTAGATGTGTCAAAGGTGCTGTAGGTAGGATTGTGAAGATGCAGGACTCCCCCCCCCCCCCCCCCCCCCTTGCTGCTAAAGCCCAAAACAGTCTTCTAAGCCCCTCCCCCCACAAGGGAGAATAGGCTCGTTCGAGATGAGCCAGATCTGCGCAGAATCGATCACCGGCGATCGCCGCCCGTTGCATGCCGGTTAGATTTGTGTCCGACTTGATCCCGACTTGCTCTGACGTCATGCACACGTAGGCAACAATAATATCACGAGAGCAAGGCGGCCGCAGGTCTGAGACGCAGGCAGCGCAGTTGCTTTTCACTGACTGCAAGACCCAGGCGGACACAAGGCATGCTGGGAAATGTTGGCCTCTCAGCTGATCCAACCGCTGATTGGTTCAGAATCGACAACATGATGACGTTTTATGTAAACTTTTTTTATTGATTTTGAATCTGATGGATTTTAACTGCTATGTGTCTGATTTAAAGGCTTATTGATTACAGAACACATGTTGTGTGGCTGACAGTTATGTTTAGAAGTCAGAGAGACTAAATCTGTTCAGATTTCAGATCATCTACAGTCTGTCGTTAATTAAAATCAGCAAGAGATCGCATGTAGAGTATTTTGACAGCTACTCTTTCATAATAAAAACTGGAGACTGTGTACAAGCTGATATATGGGTCTGAAAACATTTTATTAAATCGGAATCGGACCACAGTGTTTCTGTGACTTCCTGTTCAGCCTGCAGGCTGCTGGATACGGCTGGAAACTGTCAGACTTCACAGTGGATATTTGTCACCGCCCCCCGCTGCTGCTGCCTGCTCTCGTCCACTTTACAGGCAAGGCGCAGCTCATCTCGAACGAGCCTAATGGCTGTGTGTGCATGAGCAGTGATTGACAGGCAGTTAGACACCCCCCCTGGCCCTGATTGGTGCATCTGAACAGGGAGCTGTGGATTTTTGCAAATCACACTACAGGCTGTAGGTGGTGCCAGAGGAGCCAGATTTCTTTTTTAAATGACCTGCTTCATGTAGTTCTACTCGAACATAGGGTCAGTTTCAGCTAATATGACAGAAAGTTAGTTTTATAAGTCTTACCTACTGCACCTTTAAAGTAATGTCTTCCTGTCATTCAGACAAAAGTGCCCTTTATGTAAATGTTCCTTATGAGTCATGACTTTACTCAGACATAACAGGGCTGTTGCGGAAAGAGCCTCACTGCAGGAAGCAGAGCATTTTTACATCCTCTCGCAGGCTGCATCAGTGATGGATTTTTAAAACTTGTAAAAGCTTACATTTTTTTCGCGACTTATTACCTTTCTCATTTTTATAGACCTTTCCAACAGGAGAGGAATCGCCTCAACTACTTAACACTGACTCATTTCTGTGGGTGACTTTTTCGTGATTAATCAGACTGACTTTTTCCTTGTGCACAAGTGATGATAATGAAGTGATGCATTTATTAGATTCCTCTTAAAAAGGCAAACACAACGTGCATTTAACTTGTCTGTGCATGATTAATTTCAGGCTGCTGTTTTTATTATATACTGTAAATGCAACAACATTCAATTCAGATTTTTGCTGTGTAGGAAGTTTCACTTAACTGTTACCAGGTCCAACCAAGTAAGGTTGCTCATATTTAAAATGTATAGGTCTACAGATATGAAAGACTAGAGGTGTAGAGGGAGTGAATCCAATGAGTGCCACAGGTTGATGTACGAGTAGCCAATCAGCGCCATGGGTGGGACCAACGTTGTCAAGCTGTTGTCAAGCGTTTGTTTTTACTTCGCTCCACTCCACTCTTCCCAGCAAAACCAGTATGTTGGCATGGCTACGGATCAGTGTCAACTTAAAATTATGTTAAATTCAGGTGGACAAGTTGGTCGGTAGTAAATGGGAAAATCAAATCTTCTTCCCCAACAGAAATCGGTAAGATTGGAGGCAATGTCAGACTGAAGATGGAAACGGAGTCTAACAACTTGACAAATTCTCTCTGTAATATAATAGTTTTAGTTCTGCAATAAATGTATTACATAAGTTGCATTAGGGAGATATATCGATCTATATCTGCTAGCCAATACATAGTTCAAACCAGTTTGAAATTACTATATGTGAGAGCATTTGAATGGGTCTCATTGGACCACATTTTAAATTTTAAAAGATTTATGAGGCTGTCAACTGACAGTGGCTAAATGATAAAACACTGGTTTGGAAGCTAATTTCACATTTTTTATTTTGTTTCTCAGTTTACAATTGTGCAAGCAGATGGTCCATCAAGTAGTTTGTTTAATTTTACTGCTGTGGCAATTTTTCACATATATTATAAACTTTTGAATGTAAAAAAAGAAACCTTGAGAATGTGTACATTCCTACAACAGTTGTTTACCGGAGCAGCAGGATAATTGGCCGCGTAGGTGCCGATATTACAATAGACTGAAGATACTAGCAGAGCATTGTGTGTAGGGATCAATGCTAAATGTGTTACACAGAGGAGAGACAAGGCGACAGATGCAGCCACACAAACAGGCTGGCTGGCTGCATCATAGTCAGCAGCTTCTATGTGAAAGGCGGTTGATAATGATTTTGAATATTAGAGGACACACTGAACCATATGGCACTGAATCAATAGCCAGGTTTCTTCCAACATGGCTAACTAGATCTAACTCATGACTGTTTGCCACTGATCACAACACCCCCTGTCAGTCCAGCATTTTGTATACTCACCCAACTGTAGGTGTGTATATTTTCTATGTTACTTTTTGGGTGAATAATGCCAAGACAGACAAGCAACACCAAAGATTATTTTGTACCTTAAAATAATGTTTCCAAAATCGTTTCAGTGGTTCATCAACTCGTAACAGGGTGAATGGCACTTCTGCATTCGCTTTGCAGCCCTCTATCGGCTATAACCGCACTATGCAAGTTTGCTAGATCGGATAGTAGTTCAAATGAGACATAATGAGACATTACGACAACGGTAATGGACAATTCTGCTTCCAACCTGTAGGGGGACGAAGAAGAAAAGTGCTTTGGTGTTGCTTTAATAGGCCAGTGAGAGTTTAAGCTTAAAAGGTGTACATGTAGTAAATGCAGGAGGAGAGAGCCAGACATAAAGAATAAGAAGACAGAGGCAAGAGTAAAGCAGATGCAGAGAGCAGAGATGACTCAATATTTACCTCTTTGAAATCACACCCTGGTCAAAAAGACAGATTTGTGAAGAATGGCACAATACCCACAGAGTCGCAATACAAAGAGCACCCAGTGCCCCCGTTTTGTGACTCATTTTATCGTGATGGTTAGAGGAAATGATACAGACAGTGAAGTCTCAGAGTGCTGTGCCTTTGTTGAGGTAAATACAAAACCTGAGATGCTTTGGAAAGTACAAATCAATCTGGCCTTTCTGCCGTGAAGGGACTCCAGTGTGATGTAAGTAGTTGTCCTTCCTGTTGCAGCTCCCTGCTTCTGAATCCAAAAGAGTATTGATAATGTGTTCATGATAGATTGAAGGTTAAAGATATCCCCTGTGTGTGTGTGTGTGTGTGTGTGTGTGTGTGTGTGTGTGTGTGTGTGTGTGTGTGTGTGTGCGTGCGTGCGTGCGTGCGTGCGTGCGTGCGTGCGTGCGTGCGTGCGTGCGTGCGTCCGTGCGTCCGTGCGTGCGTGCGTGCGTGTGCGGTGTGTGTGTGTGTAGCGAGCGCCCCTACTTCCCCGAGGGAGATGATGGCATTGAAGGAGAGGAAGGCAGACTACGACTCGACTGGCAATGCCAGTTACCATGGCAACAAGGGTGAACACACATCCCGAAAGGATGCCATGATGGGTAGGAATTCCACACTGCATGTCTGACACAAAAACACATTCTCCTATAAAGCTATTGTGTTGTCAGCTTAGTGTATAGCTTTGGAATAAATTAAAAAAGCACTTGTAAGTGTTAGTTTTACAATATTAAAGGAGTAGTTCAACATTTTGGTAAATAGAAAATCGCTACCACTCTCATAAAGTATCTGTACAGAAAACATGAAGCTGGAGCCAGGAAATAGTTAGTTTAATGTGGTGTCAGCCAATCAGAATTGAGTATTCACCATGGTATAAATCATTAATTTGTGAGCTTTAGAGGTGCTGGTAGATTGAATATGTCCCGTTTGGACAGAGCCACGCTAGCTATTTCCCCCTCTTTCCAGTCTTTGTGCTAAGCTAATCAACGTTGGCGTTAGCTTCATATTTAGCATAGCAATCTTCTCATGTAACTGCCAGCAAATAAGCATGTTTCACAAAATGTTGAACTATTCTTTTCAAGTTAACTTTTGTCAATGACATGAAAATACACCAAATGCTACTCCACCTGTTCCAAATTCTAAAATCAGTTATGATTCTTATCACTTAAAATCACACAACAAAGTGAACAAATTAGAAATCTGATATCACTTAGTCATGCTGTTGGTCAGTTTTCACCACGAGATTCATCCAAAACATCCACTAAATAGTAATTGAGTCCCTCATTAATCAGGGTACTTTAGGGAGTGTTTGTAAGTCTAATGTGATATTTTCGACCAGTACAATGCTTTACTGTTTATGTGGGAAACATTGAGTTCCAAGCCAACCTTAATCATCATCATCATTCATAACACTGACAGCCTACCCACACGCCTCTGCCTTCACAGTACTACCTGAATAAAAGCTTCAGAGCAAGTATTCATCAGATGTCCTCATCCTCTCTGTCTCTGCAGGTCAGCTCTCCAGTGGGTCTTCCACACTGCACAGAGGAGCATACGTGTCGCCCACTGATGACCTAAAGTATAATCAGGTACGACAAGTCGGTCTTCCGTGTTAAATGTGACCACGGTTGTTCCCCTGAAAATGTGATCACAAAGCACTCTGTCTCTGTATTGCAACAAGTACTTAAGTGATGAATTATTACTACTAGTTGTCATTTAAATAAGCTGTAAATACCACTTCATGACTCACATCACCTTTAGGAGAAGGAACTACTGTACAGAAACCCCCTAGTAAGTTCCATATGGAGACAAAATATTGCAGCAAATCTAGTCCCTTTATTGTATTGGAATTTAATAGTGACACCAAAGGGGATATAAAAATGCTACAAGGGTCACTATAAACTTCTATAGAGTCCCATTTATGCATTACAGAGGAGTACTGCAGTAAATTGCTCTCAGTATGTGGCATTCAAATCTGTGCTGTGCCAGTAAAAGCCTTTCATGTTACCCATCAAACCCTCTGGAAGCAATATCTGAGGCTGGTTGTATCTCTAAAGGTACAACTTGGCAGTCTCATAGCAATGCACAATAATCTAATGCATTTTGTGTGTACAGTAGATATCAAGTTGCTTTCTAACGAACTATCTGGTCAGCCAACCAAATTGTTGTAAACTATTGAGCTAAAGACACTTTACATTACTAACTGACCGATACCTAACTGATTGCTGGCTTTTGATGGAAAATGCATCAAATTACAGTATTTAACCTAACATTTTTCAAAGAAACAAGTCACCAACAGGGGTGCAGAGTCTATTTTCATGATCCCCTGGAGCCGATAAATAATACTTGTTAGATCCTGTATTGACAGATAGTGAAAATTGTTCATCAGAATTTCCCAGAGCCCATTCAAACTGTAGATAATTAGTTTTCTATCACAGAAGACTAACAGAACCAGCAAATATCCACATCTGATCAACAGCAAACCTTTATTTCAGCTCTGATGACAAAGTTTCATACAAGAAATTCAATTAAATGTTATTTATAGTGTCAAAACAGAAGTTGTATAAGGACATGCTTTAATATACATTGCAGGTATCTATTTGTATGCATTTTTGCACTAGAGGGCTCCCATGCTGCCTGCTAATGGTCTTGGACGCACACAAGTCATCACTACGTAAAGGAGCTAACTCTGTGTAGTCTGATTAGAGTTCTTCTAACTGTGTTGATGTATAAAGAGTCGGATTTGGTTATATTTTACGTGTAAATTATTAGGAACTGTATCTCTTTCTGCAGTTGTCAGTGTAGCCAAGGCCTTTAATTAGCCTTGTAAGCTAAAAGTCAGGGATGAATATAGGGTTTTGCTAAGGTTGGGGCTCAAATTTAGCAGTCGGGTTCAGTCGAGGCAGGTCCGAAAGACACGGGTACAAGATGGGTTCTGGTCTCAGTTTTGGGCTTGTGCCGACCTCTAGCCTGGGTTAGTTTTTGTACTGCCTCTAGCTGCCATTAGTCAGAATGTCATATGTCACGCTAGCTAGCTAGAGCTGGCTGATGTGGTGTGTTCTAAAAAAAACATTTTGGACATTTTAATATTTTTGTGTGCATTATTTCTAAATGATCTTGTTCAGTTTAGACCTCTTGTGCATGTAGTCTCAAGTCATGATGGTTTGGACCTGGCCATCATAATCTTTGCTTTTGTTTTTACAGATCTCTTCTCAAGGCATGCCTTCAGAGCCCTACCCTCCTTTCCAAAATCCTCCCCCGCCCGACAGCGTCAACTACGAGGACCAGGCCTTCTACGAAAACCAAGTTCATGGGGCCGGGCGCCCACCGCAGGGTGACCTCAACATGCACCTGCAGGGCCTCAAGTCCACCGGCAACTATGTAGACTTCTACTCAGCCTCGCGGCCCTACAGCGAGCTCAACTATGAGACCAGCCACTATCCGGCCTCACCAGACTCCTGGGTCTAATGGGAGATGAGGGTGGAGGATAAGGAGGAGGAGAGGATGGATGGGGGAAGGGTATAGTGTAAAGAGTGAGAGAGAAGATGAGAGGACAGTTTCCCTCCCTTTCCTCCCCATCCTCCTCTGTAGTTCCTGAGTAGCATCATAGATAGCAGGACAACGGAAGGGGAGGATGGAGTGCAGGAAAAGAGACATGTAGAGAAAATCTAAGACATTACACTCCTGTCGGACACATCTGAGGGAGGAAGGTAGGAGGAACAGAAGCGAACGGAGGCGCAGCCATGCATGTGCATGCACACCACCAACAAAACTGACAGACACATTTTCTTTCTGTGTTTAGTTTGGGATCAACTACTGCTGCAAGGTTCAGCAGACAGAAAGACCTCCTGCACCTGAAGGCCTCTGAACACAGAACGTAAGAGGGAGGGACATGATGAAAGGGAACATGAAGGGAAAGAAGTGGGAAATGTTGTAGATGAAGAAGGACAATGAAAGAGAAAAATGAATCAGTGGACTCAAGAATGGAAGGTTTTGGATTGTGAATGGAACGTGTGAGATATACCCAGGAGAAACCTGTACATATGTGGTATAGCAACATGGCTTTTTGTAATGTGAAGCACAAGAAGCAGAGCTGTAGGAACATGTAGGACGTCTGTCACACAAACCTTTGTTTCTCTCTATGGCTTCAGCGTGATGCATCCTCCTCTGTGCAAAGAAGGCTTCTGGACTTTGTCATTTGTTACAGTTGTTTTTTTGTGTTTCTACTTTTTTAATTCTCAATTCTGGTTGTATAGTATTTGATGTACATTGTACATTTGCGAAGATGCATTGTATACTGTACATTGCACTATTTTCAGTGTCATGTCAGGCCTTTCATCATTGGGTCAACCTCACTTCGTCACTAACTATCCCCCCTTAAAAACACTCACAGATACACACAATATCTGCACTCAGACTTTCAAAATTCATATCACAGCTACAGACGGATGTCCACGTGTTGCTATTGTGACATATTGGATATGAATTGGGTATTGAAGCATCAATTCTGTTAGGTCACGGTGCTCCTTTAACTGCCCTACAGATAGTTTTCACAGAATGGCTGACTCAAACAGTTGAGCAGCTTTTTCTCTGTGACAAAACTCTAATTTCTTTAAGCTAGCTTGTTTTTTTGGCTTTCCACAGTAACACCTCAAATTCCCTTTTTTGTTCCCATGAGTCCCTCCTTTTGAGTGAACTGTGCTCATTGTGTATATAACCGTGCCAAACAAGGGTTACTTCCCCTCAGCGGGGAAGGTTAGGGGTGTGTTAAAGGGTCCAAGTTCAGCTGAAGCTCTCAGCTCAACATCCTCGCGGTTCTAACGATTGCCAGTTTGTAAATGCTTTGTTTTTTCTAAACTGTGTTTTACCGGGATGAAACCTGTCTTAACTGCACCGGAACTGGGGAGAAAATATAAAAAGAAAACAAACAAGACAAAAAAGAAAACCACGGAGGGACTGTGACCGGGCGGAGCAACGCTTCCTCAAAAGCTGTACAAAATTAGTTGATTTCTGTGTTGTAAAATAATCAATGTTTGAAGTACAAAAAAAAAGTTTTCTGAGAGATGGGTGGCAATTCTAACTTCATGGTAGACAAAACTGTTAATAGAGTACGGATATATATTATATAAATATAAATATATACTTTTTATGTGCAGATGTGGATGTCACTTATAGCAGCAACATTATGGAAAAAGACTTGTAAAAAAAAAAAAAAAAAAACGGCTACATGTAGGAATTTTGTTCACATTTTATTTTCTGGTCAACACACTAAATTGTCGACTTTGTGTAGTAATGTTGTTGCTATGTGGAGTAGAGTAGACCAGGGCCCAGGGATCCACGTTTTCATAAAGCAGTCCAAAACCAAAAAGGTGCTACATCTATGAGAAGTATTTCCAACATGTCTGTATTTTAACTGTGCACAAAACGTTTGTTCCCCTTTGGATTGATAACAATGTATTGATTTTCAGCCACATAACGGAGAACAATCACAAGTTTGATTTTTGTATATCCTTTGCATGAAAACTCCCTGATTAATTGGTCTTATTATGCTAAATAGCAACAATTGCACCCATGAATGCATCAGTATTCTTTGTCAGTAAACCTGAAACTAAATGGTGATTTGTTTTTCTTTTCTTTTTTTAATGTGAGAAAGGCCAAATTGTAAAATGTGACAACAGACCCTGGTTCTCCCTACTCACCGCTGTTTAGAAGTCTTAGGAGTCATCTTCTGATGCTTGAAAAGTGACTTATATTGTAATACAACTGTCCCCACAAAAACTGGATGAAAAACAGACGGACTGTATTTGTTAGTAAGCATCTGGAAACTGACAACGTTATGTATGTCTTTGTGATCCTTAGGCAGGAAAACCTGACTATAAGACCTGTATGGAGATATAATGTCGGTAACCTTTTTGTTGCTAGACCAAACGTGTTTTAAAAAGAGAATTGTGAATCTTTCTATTGCCTCAAACAGATTGCAACTGCTCCAAAAAATATAAACGGACCATCGAAGAACTTCGGATTGTGGGTGTTGTTTGTTCTCTTTCCATTTGTCAGTGTTAAAGGACAATATTGCTGGTATTCTATGTTTTACCATTAACTGTGTATGATGTATTTTTACACTACTCCTAAAGCATACCATACGCTTTTGTCAAAAAAATGATAAAAAAAAGTCATAGCATAGCATGTTGTAAAAAGCCATAGCATAAAAAGTGATAAAAATTCATAGTATAGCATGTCAAAAAAGTGATAGAAAAGTCATAGTATGGTATGTCGAAAAAAGTGATAAAAAAGTTATAGTATAGCATGTCGAAAAAAGTGATAAAAAAGTCATGGTATAGTATGTTGTAAAAAGTCATAGTATGAAAACTGATTAAAAAAAAGTGATAGTATAGTATGTCGAAAAAAATTATAAAAAGTTATAGTATAGCATGTTGTAAAAAGTGATAAAAAGTAATAGTATAAAAAGTGATAAAAAAAGTCATAGTTTAGTATCTTGAAAAAGTCATATTATAAAAAGTGATAAAAAGTAATAGTATAAAAAGTGATAAAAAAAGTCATAGTTTAGTATCTTGAAAAAGTCATATTATAAAAAGTGATAAAAAAGTCATAGTATAGCATGTCGAAAAAAGGTGATAAAAAAGTCAAAGTATAGTATGTCGAAAAAAGTGATAAAAATGTATAGTATAGCATATTGAAAAAGGTGATAAAAAGTGATAGCATAGTATGTCAAAAAAAGTCATAGTATATTATGTTAAAAAGAGCATTTTGCTTCTCCGAAAGAGCCGGCTGGGATAGAGACTGACAGGAACATATTCTTCATTCCTGTAACATAGGCTTTGATCCTTTGGGATTTGAAAAGTCATAGTATAGCATGTCAAAAAAGGTGATAAAAAGTCATAGTATAGCATGTTGAAAAAAGTGTTAAAAAAAAGTCATAGTATAGCATATCAAAAAAAAGTCATAATATAAAAAGTGATTTAAAAAAGTAATTGAATAGCATGTCAAAAACGTGTTAAAGAAGTCATAGTATAGTATAGTATGTTGAAAAAGGTGATACAAAAGTCATAGTATAGTATGTGGAAAAAAATGAAAAAAAGTCAACAAAAAAATGTCAGTATAGTATGTCGAAAAAAGTCATAATATATTATGTTAAAAAGAGCATTGTTTTTTCTCCAGAAGAGCCGGCTGGGATAGACGGATGGGAACATATTCATCATTCCTGTGACATAGGTACTTGGGTCCTTTGAGATTTGAACACACAACCTTCTGTCTATCAAACATTCTCTTATCACTCTAAGCTACCTGACCTGACACAGAAATGACGTTTTTCTCTCTTTCACTTATGAGATTGGACCTCAAAACTTAATGAAGCACATAAGATTCAATGATTCAACCTCCATTAATCTCTTAACACTATAAGCTATCTGAACTCACACAGAAGTTGAGTTTCTTGCACATTTGTCTCTTGCTTAGTGTAATGGACCTCAAAACTAACTTCATCATATAGGATTAGAACACCTAACCTATCTTCCAATCTTTCTCTTATCAGTCTAAGCCATCTGACCTGACAGCTAGCTGAGATTATGGCAGATTTGTCATTTTCACTTAGTATATTGGACCTCAGAACTTCCTGAAACATATAAGATTTGAAAACTTAACGTTCTGTCTCCCAACCATAATCTCATCACCCTAAGCTAACTGACCTGACACAAAATGTATGTTTTCGTAAAAAAGTCATAGTATCATAATATGTTGAAAAAAGTGATAAAAAAGTTACAGTGCAGTATTTTGAAAAAGTGATAAAAAGTCATAGTACAGTATGTCAAAGAAATACATGCAAACTCCACACAAAATGGCTCAGCCAGGAGGACTGGGTATGGAACCAAGTGGTGTGTGTGTGTGTGTGTGTGTGTGTGTGTGTGTGTGTGTCCAAGGCCATATTTATGCTTACCTGTGAGACTGTTACATGCAACTATATTGACATCTAAAGGGTCATGAGTGCACTCTAGTGGTCATTAGAGAAACTGCACCACAGGGTCAGGGTGGCGGCCATTTTAGTCTTTGAGGCCTGTTATGCATGATTCTCTGCAGAAACTGTAGATCAGCACACCACAGGCACAGATTTTATCGTGAGAGCTGGGGTTAGCTCACATCGTTTCCCATTACACATGCACTGCTGGAACTCAGAAAAAAGCATGGACGAGGCATCAAGTCACAGCTTCAGAAATGAGAGGTAGGCTATAGTGCATCTTTTTCCTTATCTATGGTAATCCACAACTATTTTTTGCAGGGTACCTATAGTTTAAAACAACATGCTGCAGACTCTGGGGGCTGGTTTTATAAATTCTACTTCAAGCTGGCTTCCTACCAGCATACTGTATTGCTCTGCTGCAGAGGTAACGAAACATGTGAAATGTTCCAACAGAACATAATGTTTGATCAGCCAACTTTGGAAAGCTAGTTCCCGAGTATAGTTAGAGGGTCCATGTAAATATTTTACTTTACTTTTATGGCTCACAGGAGAGATGTTTCCAAACGTTCCTGTTTTTGAATTTCTGATTTTTTGTAAATTCACCATGTACTTTCTGTACAGTTTTCCATGCACTACCATTAGGGAGGCGTCTGATCCATCCCAAATTCATTCTGCAGAAGACAACGACCCCAAACATACAGCCAGTCATAAAGTCATAAAGAACCATCTTCAGAGTAAAAGAAAAAGGTGTCCTGCAACATATACTCCCACAGAGCCCTGATCCCAACATCTTTGTGGGAGGATGACTGTAGTAACAGGAAAAGTGATTATTCAGTTCAACAGCCTCAGAGCATCACAAACAAGTTTATTGCAGCCAGCAGTAACTCTGATGATCTTTGTGTGCAATTAAAAACACACAATTACACACAATTATTCCCTGAATGAGATAAGGATGTGCATGCAATTGAGTTATACAACATTTGTTGTACCTTAGCTTTCAATATCCATGGTCAAAAATGCATCAGTATATTTAGATAAATCAAAGGAAAGGTATATATAATTAAACACAATCAACGACAAATGAAAGTACAAAAAACATCCATATCAACATTAAAGTATGAATCACAGTATTTCCTCATATGCCAGTGATGGTGTGACATGTACTTTGTTAGGCCATCAACAGTTTTAATTCAATGAATTTGGCATGGTTTGCCTTTGTATTATAGCTTAGAAGGCGCGGACATCTCCAGTCACCTCTCCGTCAGCTCTACAAAATGTATGCTGAATTGTCTATTTCACAAATATTAGATGTGCTTTATGTGGGTGATGTTGGACGGTGATAGCATGTGGCTATGAGTCCCTTATCAGGAAATCAATTTGCCAGTCTCCTGCCGACTCTGCTAACCTTCCAGGGGCAGAATTTTCATTTCAAAGGTAGGTAAGTTAATACAGGCACACATCTTCAAAAAGGTTTTAGTTTTGCCAGATACCCCTGTCTGAGGTGGAACAAACACAACTATGCTTTTTTCATAATTTTAATATGTCCCCTTCGTGAAATGGATAGTCGTAACAAAAATATATTTCATACAGCAAAAGGTGCTGGTGCATAGGTGAAAGAACTGCAGAATAAATAAATTTTGTTCCAATTTACACTAATAGTGCCCTGATATCTGCCCTACTTCTCAAAGTAATATGAATAGCAAAAAATTGTATTCATTATAAAACTCAAGCCTAGAAGCCTTTAAAGCCACATTGTCTAGGAATTTCCCCCATCTAGCGTTGAGATCGTATATTGTAATCACCTCTCTCGAACCATGCACTTCAAATGACGTATTACAGCTACGGTAGCCTTCACGCTTCCAAAAGCCTGTCCTTTGCTTTTTTCAATATCCTTTTTCTTTTTCTGGGCGAAGAAAACTTGGATTTTGAATACGTGCATGAGGCAGAGTGGCAATCGGGAGAGTCGGGACTTTTCCCGGTGGGCCGGTAGTGTTTTGAGGCCGCTCCGGCCAGTCTGTTCACCGCTGCTGGCTCCAGCTGCCCGCCCCGGCCGGTCGGATCGCCTGCTCCGTCCGCCGCTGCCCGCCCCTGCCTAGAGCCAGGCCAGCTCAGCGGCATCTTTCTCCCATTGCGTCTCTCTCCTACCTACACCGGCCCGGCCCCCCGCACCCTGTCCTCCCTCCCCTTTTAACGGCCTGATCAGCGCTGCTGCACAGAGGGGGAGACAAGAGCACGGATGGGGGAGGGGCTGCTCCTCTGCTCCTCACTCAGTCATTGAACAGAAGACTTTTGGCAGCCACAGGAGAGAAATACCTCGCGCTCACTGGTTAATACCTGGTTAATGTATTTGTCGCTAGTCGCTTTTTTGAAAAAAGTCGCTAAGGGGGTCTGAAAAGTTGCTAAATCTAGCGACAAAGTCACTAAGTTGCAACACTGTAATAGCAGCATTATATTAGCAGCACCTGCGGAGCAGTATGTCCTGTATGTCCCTTATCGGCTAACGTATTTCAAGATGGCGCATGAATATGCAGCATCTACCCCAGTTCATGCAAGAGCAAATGTAAAATTTGAAGCCAATAGGAATACTTCGAATTCATGGTGGTGGTCAATATTCATATAAAAGGACAAGTTTGTGAAGGGCAATACAGATTTTACAGATTTACACTTTTACTTAAGGTAATATATGATGGTATGTTGGCACAGTTCAGGCCATCACATTGATTAAGAACATTTGCACAAAAACAAAAAGGTGGTACAATTAAGCAAAATGTGTAAAGTGAGGTGTAAAATGCATTGTATGCAAAAATAATACTTTTGACAATATAGGCTATAAAAGTAAAATTGTAACTCGACTATTGAACTCAAGATTTCAAAATGCAGTTTAATTTACAATGTTTAAACTAGACACTCCAAGCTCCATTATAATAGATAGTGAATAAATATATTTTTAGTTAAGTTATTCTCATTTACATACTCAATTATTCTGGAAAATCAAGCATATGCCACACATATCAGCTTGTCTGCCATGTTTAGACTTCCTCTCACACTGCCTCTGGCGTCGTATTGTTCTGATGGCAGCCTGCTATGAGGACCGGAGGCCGAAGCCACGGCAATGCCTACTGCTGCCATCCGAATGTGGAGAGGAAACATATGAACTTGAATTAGCCGCAGATAGCAAAAGGCTAAAGTACCTGCTCATCTGCCGTGTATGTTTCTGTAGCTAGGTAGAGCCTCAAACCACAGTGTGTCATCTCAAAGGGCTTGATAAAAAGCAAACGGGACCACAGTACCACACAGTAGCAATGGACTATTGCATGTGATTATTTTGGAAGTAAACAAGTCACAGTCTAGCACTAAGCTGTTTTATTTTTGGCTCTGCCTTTCCACTTCTCCACAAAGCCCTTACAAAACCTGTGTGAGCTGGCTCCTCAGCTCAGCTGTCAAATACTGATCACAAGCTCTCCACCTCGCAAATACCTCTTTTACTATATGTACTTCTTGGCTTCCTCCAGCATGCTCAGTGATCTTTTCCTGTGGCAATCTGCTGTAGTAGCAGCCAGCCATCATTCTTCATTTGGCCGTGTCAAGGCTCTTCTGTCCATCCTGTGAAATCCCTACGACTGGCTCACCTTTATAAGCTCCATTTACCCCCTTTTTGTATGCCTCTCCTTCAAATTTTCCTGTCAAAGTTCACTTTGTTGGGGCGACCTCTAGCTCACCCAGTAAGAGCGTGCGCCCCATGTTGGCTGAGTCCTGCAGTGGTGCAGAGTTCGAATCCGACCTGCTGCGTGTCCTCCCCCATCTCTCTCCCCCTTTCATATCTGTCCACTTTCAAATAAAGGGAAAAACCCCAAAAAAATAATCTTTAAAAAAAAAAAAAAGTTCACTTTGTTCAACAACTGGTGTCCTGTATCCCTTCCAAGTCAGCATGACCTCTCAGCCTGTTGCTCTTACTTAACCCTTGTTCTTGCCTTAGTCATCTCTGCCTCTCCTCTGTTCCTGTTTTCTTCCCTTTTCTCTTACTGAATCGTCTTTCTGCTTCGTCCTTTGCGGCCCGGTAGCAAATGTTCCAAGCTGGGAACCTCTGCTTTAGACAAGCACATCTTCTGAAGCATACTGAAACCCTTACAATTAATCTTCTTTTGATTTTTGCCACGTGTCACTGAATTTGCCATACATTTAAGCTGCCAACATCTTAGATACCTAGAAGGAGTTACAAATACTATACTATATGTGGATTTATTTCCCTGAGCTCCTGTATCTCCCACATTGCACCACAAATTATGCTTCACAAATAAATCTTGTGAATTCAAGTAGAAACAAGGCAACAAATCCAAAAATGTCGGCAATCTGAGCAAACAAAAATGGCAACTGGCAGGTGTATTTACATTAACAGTGTCAATTCTTCTGGTTGATTTCTCTTGGACTGCAACATTGTGCTTTGTCAGGGCTTTCCAACAAGACACATTCCTTTCATTTCCTCCTAACCAGAGGTAACAGTCTTTGCCTCTCCTCCTCCTGCCTCTTCTCTATTTTCTTCATCTTGTAGTTCCACTTGGGGATCTGGAGCTGGTGGTTGTTTTTGCTCCGTTTGAGTTTTTCTGGCATGAAGTTCGGAGGCGGGGCTTTGCAGAGCCTCATTTTGGGCACTACGATGCCTGGTCGCACGCTGTTTCTCCTCAGCATATTAAGAGGCAGGAGGCTTGCTCGTCTCATGGCCACTGTGGCCATGTCGTTTAGCAGCTGTGGCTGCAGGCTGGCTCTCCGATCCATCGACTTGGGGAGAAAGAGGATCCGCGAGTTCTGGAAAAATCTCTTGTAGTTGGTAAGTCTCTCCGGGCCCAGACACTTCAGCTCAGATACTCGTTGTCTCCTCAGGATCTCCTGCACAGCCTGACGGCGCTTCCCGATGCACGGAGGGCTGCCTGGACACACAGTGCGGCAAGCTGTGGCAATGACTGGACTGGAGATACTGGTGGTGAGGTGAACCATATGCTGAAGAACGCCATCATCCACAGGGTTAACCTTGTTGTTAATGTAAAAGCCATGAGGGCAGCAGGAAAGGGAGTTGATCAAACGTCTCCAGCAAGACTTTGGCTCTTGGGCCTGGGCCACCAGCTCCTGCACAAGAAGATCAAACATTATAATTTAAAGCAGAGGTTAAAATGCAGTAGCCTATTACTCATTAAACTGCAAAGAAAATAATAATAAAATCAAACTGAAAACGTTTAACTGACTCCTTGACAGAGTGCCCTGACCCCACTTTGAAAATTGCTGGTTTAAAGGAATCATTATTTGAAAGCATTATGTGGTGCATTCAATAGTAGGACTGTAGTCATGTAGAATGTGTTAACCTCCAGCATGGGCCACTCCAGGGAGAAGGAGTCACAGAACTGCTCAGCACAGGGCTTTGACATCAGCCGATACATCAGATTGGCTGTCTCGTATCGACCAGTGAAGAGAGCCCACTCCCTGGGTGTCATATTGCGACTGTTGTCCTGTGCCTGAATATCACCTCCTGGAAACACAAGAAGTTATGCGAGGGAAAATCTGTGACTTAAGCTGCTCTACATTTCTAGAGATTTCTACATGATACATACATCTAATAGCTGTCAGTTGCTTGTAAGAAGAATAAAGGTTGTAATGCAAGATTTTCTAGAGTGGCTGTCCATTAACCTTAATTACTGTATTTAAAGGTATGTGTTATACCAGCCAGCATTAGAGCCCTGACACACTCAGCCCGGCCCTGCATGGCAGCCTTCATCAAAGCTGTGAAACCGTGACAGTTCCTCCTCTCGATGTCCAGCCCAGGGAAGTAGTTGAGCAGGTAGTTCAAGATGATCGCATGACCTGCAGAGAGAGACACAGGCGTGGGACTAGTTTCTGCAGTTTGGCACTAGCAACGCTTCTTCTGACATATCTATCGATATTTCAACTACTTTTTATTTCAACTACTTTTTTTTGTTTTTGAACACTCATCAATATTAAAACTTCCCTTTTCTACCTTTATCTCACTTCTACCGTATACCATTTTGGTTTCTATGAAAACATATTGTAGGTGGAGTTAGTGTCCATGTGTAACTTGTGGAACAGTTAAATTCCCTCCTGTACTTTAAGACTGTAAGACTAACAGGTTTCAGGAGTAAATTTTTAACCCTGCCAGTGGAAGACACTGTTGCACGTAATCGGTTGGTCCACAGTTTTGGTCCACAGAAATATCTCAAAAACTATTCTTTTGATGGCCATAAAATGTGGTACATACATAATAATAATAATAATAATAATAATAATAATAATAATAATAATAATACATGCTAATAAGTGTGCTAATAAGCCAATAGCATGCACAATGGTGACATGGTGAACATACTGCACAAATTCGAATTTGATACAGGTCATGTAAACAGCATATTCTGGTTGGATATTTCAAATAAGTTCTTTTTCCCAATATAGCATTTTCCGATTAAGACATGTGGGATATTATTCGGGTTTTAGAAGCATTCTTCGGAGATGTATACAGCGCATTCAGAATATGCGTCTCAATTCTGGGTTTCTTTCCGCAGTTTACACCCAGTTTACAGCCTCTTGCCTGTTTACTGCTTATGGTCAGCTCTGTGCGTTGCTATGGTTGCTGTACACAAACCAACCAGCCAACAGTTTGCAGTGGTGCAGACCCGATAAGAAGGAGAAACACAGTTACTTTTAAAGCTTTAGTGCGTAACTTTTTTTATTATATTGAACGTCCGTTACATTCAAGCCATTGCTAAATGAGTTGATACAAAGCTAATTAAGACTATCAGCTCCATACAACTCTCTCTGTATGGCTATGTTTGGAAAATGGTGTCGTCCGGCGACTTTCGCGCACAGAAACTCGATAATGACCTCTTCTGAAGAGTCCATTATGTTTTTTTAATCCTCTGTGTCCTCCTTGGCTACTAGCAACTGTGTGGAGGAGGGGTGGGGGTGAAGCGCGATCACGGAAGGCTTGTGTCATGTGGACGTGCCAACAGAATTGTTGTCATTACTTAGAATTCCTCATGGGGGAGACACTACGCACTATAGCTTTAAACATTCAACAGGTCTTTGGATATGCGCGCACATTGCTACGCCAACCTTTTCAAGAAGCTGGTTGAAGGAATGAAAGAGGGACGCTGTGTTTGCACGGTCCAACAAGTGGTAAAAATGGTGGTAAAATCGTATTTTGCACGGCTACATGTAAACGGGAATATTAGTGGAATATTTTTTCATTAGCCATGTAAACAGCTTAGTCAGAATATCGTCTTTTTTTCTGGAATAAGGGTAAAAATCGGAATGTTATGTGCATGTAAACATAGTCAGTGTTGCTGATGGGATTCAAAATCAAACTACAGCTTTTCACCAATCAGCTTCAGAACAGCTTCTTAAAGATCACAACCTTCCTAATTGAGTAAATTCAGTCTAAATCCAGACTAATGAAACAGCCTGATCTTCTGAAATTCCTTGAAGTGAGCTCAAAGCAGAGTTTACGCAGGAGAGTTTTTCTTCTCATGTATTTGACCACTGTGCTGCAGTGTGGACTCACAGTCTTGGTCCGCTGTTCCACTGAGGTGTTGCAGAGTACTTTGTCATGAAAGGGGATCAATACTTCTTTTAATGAAGCAGAAAACGAAGAGTAGTCTGCAGCTATTCATCACAGGACACAGAGAGCCATTCATCATCGTTAGCAGATGAGAGGCTGGGGTGCCGTGCCTGATATATGTGGCTGCATCACTATGACATGACTTACCATGGTACTTTCTAATGACAGCAAATACCAATGATTCTTGCAGCTGGAGCACCAGACCTCATAATATAATCTGTGCTTTACTTTGGACCAATTTTAAAACTCAGTTCTCTGCAATAAAATGTCTACCACTGTACAATATGCATCAAGTTGGGGGGGGACATAGCATGCAAGGTAACATGTCTCACTGGGAGACATACAGTAGAGTCTTAGGAATTTTAGGTAAAAAGGATATTAATGGGTTGATGAATGCACAAATTGTGACACATCCTGGAAGTTGTGTGTGTATATTTGAAGTGATAATACTTGATGTGTGGGCATGTAAACTGTGTCTGGACAGTCATAGCCAGAGTTCTTTTAGTACTAGATTTTAATGAGAAACACTAACAAGATCATATCAATAACTGGCAATTACAGGACCATTGCACATTTAATTTCCCTTCAGTTATTTTATAAGATTACTTTGATTAAAAGAAAGCAACAGTTTGTTACAACTTGGGTTTTATTGTTGTGGCCATTGGTTCTATCAGTTATGATAAGATTGTACTCACCGAGGTAACTACTGGAATATAGTGAAATAAAGTGTTTTTTAACAAACTTTACAACCTGCACAATTGTCTGACCACTCATATGTGTCCATTAGTCCATCAGTCTTGACACTTTTTGTAATTGCCTACTAATACAAAATTAAATTACAAGACAGCACGACTGCAAGTTCAAATGTTCATATTTTGCATGAAAATAGTTAAGGCCGTAAGCTAACCTAATTAAATAAATAACTGGGCATATTGGTGCATTTAAAACAATTTGACTTGAACATAGTGAGTAAGTAGAAGCTCTACCTCCAAATCACTATCTGTGGCTGATAAAGTACATCCTCCGCCAGTGTGCCAGATGCTGATGGGGCTGCCCTTTCACGGATAAGGTTTGATACTGTCAAGGTGCATTGATGATGGTTTAAAAGTGGTACATCCAGGTTCCTGATCATGTCGAGAAATTACTTAAAATGAGACGGCGCAGACTTAAACCAATTACTAATTGTAAGCATCACAAAATGGTCAAATTATTGTACATTATGGCACTTTTTATCGCACAAATACGTTTTGTTGCTCTGATGACAAAAACTGCCAGTTGCTGGTAGTAGCTTTAATGTACAGACATGAGTGTTGAACAATTCTTGAGCTAAACAAACAGGACAGTTAGGGAGATCAAGTACAGTCTGTACATGCCCACATGGTCTGGAAGAGAGGTCTAATACGTCTAATAACACCTCTGTTGGTGGACCCTGTCTGTGAAGGGCCTTTAATTCAATCCTTTAATTCAAAGTTGTGTTTACCTGCTTGTGCTGCAGTAATCAGAGCGGTGTTGCCCTCGTTGTCCTGCCAGTTGACATCGAGACACGGGCACTGAGAGAGGGCGATGACCACTTCCACGTAGCCATGGTAGCACGCCATAATCAGACCAGACTGAAACACAAAAACAAGAGTGCTTGAGTTTCTTTCTCTCTCTTTGTGATTTATTTTGGCTCTTAAAAACACCAAAATTGTTTCTTGGGGCTACGGGGAACCTTATTCATAGCCATATTTCCTCACAGGAGAAAACCATTGCAGTGATTCTCATAAAAAAGACACTTATCAGTTATGTTGCCTACAAGCACAGTTCAAGACAGAGAGCAAGTCTGTATTAGACAGGCTAAACATGGGTTTTCAACTGGAGTGGTCACTTGCCAAGCACCTATTTGTTGAAATTCCTACTGGCTGGTTTGCTCTTATTTAAAAGGGCCATAGCTGTTAAATCAGAGTTAGTGTCACTGTCATATTTTTCCACAAAACACACATTAACAAAGGGGACAGGGATTGCATTTTCAATCTTTTGAGACAGTTAATACTGTCACCAGCCTTACTGGAACTGATGATAATAATCTAACCAGCTGATGGTGTAACAGAATGATATGAAAGACATCAGACACAACCCATACCAAACTGGATCTAGTTGTGCATACTTTCTAGTCTACCGTGGTTTAAAGTTGAAGTATAATAATGTCTTTTAGCCATAATTTCAACAGTAATGACAACATTCACCAACTTAATTGTTTGCGATCTGGCCTCACTCCAGCATTGCTGAAAAGTCCAGTAAAGCAAATAACAAAAGGGATGAGACAATCACACATTTTATAGGTAAACCCCCAGTTTACCCACATTATCTAAACCACTCATTTACAACCGGCTTTAACATGCGGTCTGTATGTGAATATGCTATTTGGATAAGGAAAAACACATGTTAATTCAAAGTGTATATGCACGCGGAAGGCATTGTGATCGGAATGTGATCAGATGAGCAAGACCACATGCGGAAGTGGTGCGTGGATTGAATATCACTATCCAGATGATGTATCTAGACACACATCGCATGTTCGTATCAGATGTAACTGGGGAAAGTAAATCAAAAGCCTGCAGAAAGGTCTCTCTGCCGGTTTGTATTGGTAACCAATCCAAACTTAGCATTTTCTGTTTGCAGTTGTGAAACAAAACATTTCATTATCCACATTCTCATTCCATCCCACCAATTTAGCTGCATTTTGGTGTAGCTCCCACTGTAGTGCCAGTCTTCCCAAATGAGGTATGACAAGTAATTAATTATGCCTTCCAAACTACCCACTTCTGGGTTATAAAGCACTTCAAAAGGTACAGCTGGTTGACCAATTCAATCTTTAGTTTCAACACAGAGCAAGAGGATAAATAAGATCATAAAACAATGGCATGAATTGAAGGAAATTATTTAGAGAGACGAATAAGAGAGAATGTGCATTAATAATTGTAACCAAAATGACTTGACATTAGCTATATACAGGATGTGCACCAGGCTCAGCTGGCCTGACTGCAAAACCTGATGTAACTGCCAGTGAAAAGAACAGCCAAGTTCACTCAGGGACCACATGATTTGTGTTGCATACCACAACACATATTAGTAATGGGCCTTAAAGTGGTGGATTATAGGTGTATATGTATCATGAACACTGACATTTTCAAAGAAATTAAATTTTGTTTGTTTGTTTACTGAACTCACAATCACAAAATCTCAACGGTTTGTGAGTTCTGCTTGATATTTGTATCTAAAGTGGTACCAAGTGGCCAATCAACATTGCCCACACGTGAACTAACAAAAGATTAATTCATTATGATTTGATGATGTTGTCTTTGTCTGTGCTTTTGTATGTTTTCTTTTAATGACATTAACCTGCCAGGGACTGCAGATGAAAATGAGCCTGTATGGCTAAATCTGGCACATTTACATGATGGACTCAAGTGCTCGTGTTAATTAACTGCATTGTCCCTTCTTAAATATTTGCAATTTTGAATAACAGGATAATCCCAGGTCCTACAACATCTCCCTACTCTAAACAGCAGGTCAGTACAGTTGGTACCATGGCCTCTAAAGAACTGTCATAATCTCGGTCTTTTGAGGGGCGGTGGGTGGCTTACACCATGATCAACACTGCTGGCCATGTTGTAGCACTGACTGATTACTTACTTACTTACATCAGTTACACAGCTGTACATGAACTCTGTGGAAAAGAGGACACTCATAATACTGATGCTACCACAATATATAATCAAAGTTTTAAAAGCCATACCTGTGACTTTGCACGTTTTAACTGATTTATCTCAAGTCATGAGTACTTTACATAACTGCTGGCTGTTTTGCACAGTACTGTATTGATCACGATTATATTTTTGTTTTCAAAGTGACACAGTGAAGACTATTAAAATCAATCTGCACTTACCTAGATTACCATGCAATGATATTGGAAAATGAATGGAAAGCAATGGCTGCCTGTAAATTAGTAAATACATCTAAAAACCTCAAACTCTACAGAGTTTCCACGATAGCTAAAACTTACATAAACGCTAAAACAGTTCTTTAAGACTGATGCTCATGGAACATAATGTATTTTCACCCACAGTATTATAACCTTTGTGAACAAATATAGGTTTCCAGTGGAAAAGCATTGTAGTCTTTTGCTTTACATCAGGAAAGTTGTGAACAAAACGTAGATTTTGCTGGTTTCATGTCAGCACTGAAAACAAAGCCAGAAGTGCCTGAAAATCATTTCATTCATATGCGTTGAACCCAGACACCTACTCTTCTGTTCCGATCCGTCTCTTTCACTTCCTCTTCCGTCACTCCTTGTCTGATCATAATCTTGACGATGATGGTGTTGTTGTTGCAGCATGCCTTAAAGAAGGAAATGGGTTCGGGGCTATCAGGGCTTGGCGATCGCTGGTACAATATTTGAGACACAACTGATTCGCCATGGGGATAGAAAGAATCGTCTGAGGCAATGCTCTGCGTGTCCAAGCGATCTGGCAGGGCATCAAAGTCCAACTCCTCGAACTCTTGGTAGATATCGTCCTCATCCTCCCAATAGTTTTGCGTGTAATCAACTTCAAAATATTGGCTATCATCCTCTCCTGACACCTCACACTCATCCCCATTTTTTTCAACACTGGTGATGGATATGGCAGGTGTATGCATAGCCACGTTATTAGTCCTAAACGGACTCTCACCCAGTCCCACGCCTCTGAACACTCCATTCTCCAGAACCTTTGAACCTTCACTCTGTTCCTCTGTTATTAACACCATTTAAACCCTCCCCTGTCCCCAAACACTTTTAAATTACTGTGGGGTGCCAGGGGATTCCTAGGGAAACCTAGAGTTTATGTCCACCGGCCCGCTGTAATACATTGTCTCATCATACCAGACAGAAGATTGAATCCTGCCAGGCTATTGACCTTTATCTGTTTCTGTCTCAGTCTGGTTTTTCCAACAAATAAGGGTCAGCAAAGGTCACAAGAGAGGCATGAGATCATCACACATGTTCCCGATCCTCCGTCATTGTCGAATTAATCTTCTTTGGATGCCATAGTTTAGGATTCCCTAGAACTCCACAAGACAATTTTGGCAAGAAAGGTTTGATCGTATGCATGATCTGAGGTAGTCATTCTGAACTGATGAAGTGACCAAATAGTTTCAATAAAAAATAAAAAGTGTCACAAGTTTTCCCTTATTAAATGAGTCCGTCAGCGTCGCATTTACGAATACATTGAGTTTGACAAGCCCGAGAGTTTCCATGAGTTACAGTGGTGGAAAAGTCACTGCCCATTTCCATGTGACTCTTCGTAATGGCACCAAAAACCTTGTCCATCCGAGCTTTAATCATGGCTTCAGAAAACAGACATGCAGCTGGAGTTCTTGAAATCTTGATGAGAATTTAAAGCTAAAGGTGGATGTCCTCTGGAAAGTAGAGCAGGCAGTCGTCTTGGTTAGAAACAGTAACAGTCACCACCAACAGCAACTAATCATGTTTCCCTGTGGAGAAACATTGAGCTTCCTGTTGAACTGATACGTGATAATCCCTTTAGTCGCTCTCCCTTTAGCTCTAGCTGTTCTGTCGTATTCCCCTCCCCTGTGACGAGACAGTTTGAATGATGTCTATTGGAATACAATAACAGTGTAACATTGAATGGTACAAGCACAGAAGCCAAGTCTTCCCCTTTGAAAATCGTCTCTCTTAATATCTGTAGATGTTTTACACAGGGACAACTGAAGAAAATAAGTAAGTGAAAGGTGTTCTAGACACAGGATATGCAAAGTAAATGCAACAAATACAAAAAACACCAATGTTTACACCAACATTCATTTACTACATTTGTTCTGACCAAAACATCCTTATTAGAGAATTATTGTTATCAGTGCAACAGATCAAGCTGATCCCACCCCCCTATGGTTTCATCTTCTGCTGCTTTTAACACTGCCAGCTTAAACTAGATTTAACAACCATGTGACTTCATGTGTGTTTACAGGGTACAGTGGAAGGTCACCCTTAACCAAGACAGTCACCTTCATCAGTATTTAAGGCTATCCAGCAGTTACTTTCAACTGATTATTTTAACATTTATTTTTAGGTTTTACAAATTCTGAATTTTACAAATTCAGATTACAAATAACGGTTCGCGGCAAGTTTGAGTTATTAACCAAGCCTTGTTTCTGGTGCATCTTAGGTGATTGTGTTCGGCAATTCACACATTATTGATTGGGAAGTGCATCACATACAAATACACATGTTATCTTAGTTATGTTAAGTTAAATGTTAGGGAAGTGAATGTTACAGGCTGTCACGAGCAGACCGGGCGGGCACCAGGCTACTGCTGAGACCGAATGTAACCGTTAGCAACTACACGAGTCTATGTAATCAAACCGTCGTCAAACGGTTCTCGGCAAGTTTGATCCCAGAAACCTTTATTTCTCGTGCATCTTAACAAATACACGCCATGTTATCTTGGTAGTTATGCTTAAATCCCCCCCCCCCCCGCTGCCTCCGCAGGCACGTGAACCGGTGACCGAATCTATAGACTCGGTTCGCCAACCAACAACCGTCCGGTTGAACCGACTCGCGTAAAAGAGCCGGTTGTCACATCACTAATGGTCGCTGATGAGACCGACAGCTCACAGAGCTCTGTAGCCGGTGTCACGTGACCAGCCGGTATTTGCCTAATTTCGTAGGTTATCAAAAGAATTGGTGTGTGCATACATTTTCCTGCAATATCATACAAACCTGTTTATGAGAATGTGTTGGAACACAACACTGACTCATTATCACCTTTTAAGTTCATTTGGCTAACTTGTTAGCGAGAAGATGCCTTTCTTGGTAGGCATGTTCAAGTGTGACTTTTATTTTGGGTCTGAATTTTATCAAAATCAAGTTTCTTGCATTATCACCACTTTTAATTACCTACTAGACATTTCAAAGAGACTGGTTTTCAAAGTAAAATATGTCAATGCTATACATTCAGTGGCATTAAAATGTCAACATTAAATTCTCAGTTTTAGTTGTTTCAGTTGCTTATAACAATTAAATAATTTAGACTTATTATTGCTTCCATACATGACAAGTTTGCATCGATATAAAATATTGTTTACTGAGGTAGTCTTGGATTCAAGTAACCAGATTGACTCGTAAATCAGTCTACTTCACATGATCACGCACTGAGCATCTGATCTGGGCGTATGTGCTGCCTTGGCCAGTTAAGGTTTGCCACATGAAGATACAGTCCACACTGAGCCAACACGTTTTCAGGCACAGAAACACTAATCTCTAGTGGTTAAATCCTGCCTTTCCTGAAAAACATTACACAATTCTGTGTTATAAACTGCCCTTCACTTGTGCTTTAAAGGAGGTCAAATAACTTAACCGTGGTCTGAAAATGATTGTGCAAAGTAGTCATCTGTGCCAGAGAGTGTACATTTCACTCTTGTTCTTCGCCTGCAGTCTGGTTTTACAGCGGAGAAGAAATAGAACTATCAAACACTTCATGACACAGCACTAATCTCTTCAGAGCTCCTTAAGGAGGGACAAATTACAGACACTTAGTCCCTGATTTGACCGTCATGAAAAGGTCGATCCCATTGTGCTTGTGAAAAATGAAGCACAGGTTGGGAAATTCTGATTTAGCATGTCAGAAATCGTTTCAGCTGCATATGCTTCTAATCTGCACTTTGCTTCCAAAACGGTTAAGACATCTTTGCATTAGCAGAAAGGTAATTGGATTCAGCAGAAATAACCCCACATCCCATTTTCTTAGAGCTGCACTTTCTGATGGGTAAAGAGGTGGAGCGTGGACAGAGCTGAGTGAATGAAGCTGAATGAAGCCTACAGTCCATGCTCTCCTCCTGTGAAGGCAGCCACCTGTCATTCAAAGCCGCACACCCTTAATTTTGCAGAAATTTAAGCGTGAATATGATGTAAATGGTTAAGTTATATAAAACAATTCACCCCCCGTACAGTTACCATGAAGGGGGAACTTAGCTATCAGGACCAAAACGTTTTTTTTTGTACCAGGCTGTAAACATTTTTATTACTGCTGTAAAGTTGGGCATTTTAACACGGGGGTCTATGGAGATTGACTCCCTTTTGGAACAAGCCTTCCACATTGGCTTCATTTTTCAGCACCTGAGGTTGCCCACTGGGTTGAACCTGCTGGCTTCCTGCTAACTTCGCGCTAGTCTTGCATTGCCAGACCTTCCTCCACAGCACTGCAAAAGAGGGTCTGGCTAGTCCACACAGCATTCCAGGATGGTAGAAAAACGTGCTCTGGTTAATTAGCATGTCTTTAAACCAATCACAATCGCCTTGGGCGGTGCTAAGCTCCACGGCGCCGCTGCAAAATAGACTCGGGAAGGAACTTGTTTTGGTTGAACGTGTACGTTCAAAGGTTGCTTTAGTCGTGCAACAGAAAACTCAGATTGGACAGATAGTCTAGCTAGCTGTCTGGATTTACCCTGCATAGATCTGAGGAGCAGTTAGTCCTCATAAATTGACCGGAGTTTAGAACGCCAACACAAAGAAATCGGCAGGTAATGGACATCCGAATTTCTGACGGCACCGGAGCAATCCCAGAAGTGGAACGTCTAGATTTAGACTAGCTTCGCGCCAACTTGGCCAATGTGCATCACATGATTTTGCAATACTAAGTGAGGCCACTACGCCAGAATCCCCTTTAGAGCCCAGCACTGTTCCTGGTGGTTCTGTTGTAACCATAGACCTTAATAGTACAATAGTTACAGTCTATGGCTGTCAGTGGCTGGCAGGTGTGTTATTTAAACATTACTCCTTAGACAAGAGTGTCAAACCTATGAGTCTTTAGTGGAGAAGGGTGTAGCTGCAGACATCCATCTCCTCCTCCTGAGCTTGGAGAAAAAAATGTGACGTCTGAAATTGTGACAAAAACTATCAGGTTACGATAGCGTGCCTCATAGTTCATTAGTTTGAATAAGCCACACAACCTCCACCAATAACAATACTACTACTATAATAACACCAAGTTAAACAATACAACCTTAATATTTCAATAACTGTAACTCATAAAGTTAGGTTACGTAATTTTAAGCTGCAAATCACTTGGTACTAACCTTGTGAGTTTGCCAACGTCAGATAGCTTTGCTAATGTCGTTAGCAAACTAACATTAACTGAAATGATTACATTAAGCTGTTTGCTATTGTATCCCGACCATAAAGCTAATACAAACAACATGTTACATAAACACTAACAGTAAAAAAAAAAACACAAGTGGGCAGAACTTTTCATATTGTCTGCAGTGTGAAGAAAACACCACACTGAGAACTCATTTCAACTATTTATTTTGTTTCATATTACTGAACCAACAATTAATAGACCTTAGAGTGTACCTTTGTTACAGTAAACGCCACTGCCATTTTTGCACATATAAAAATAGAAATCATTTGCTTCTAGAAATTGAAATTCATGACCAAATTTGACGTGTCCAGCTCAGTTCACGAAGATACTTAAAGGTCACTTTGTAGCGTGCGAATGTATGTATGTATGTATGTATGTATGTATGTATGTATGTATGTATGTATATATATATATATATATATATATATATATATATATATATATATATATATATATATATATATATATATATATATATATATATATATATATATATATATATATATATAGTGAGCATTCCACACAGCATTACAGCTGTCAGCACTAAAGTTAATGTAATTCACAATCCATATCAATAGAAAAGCAGGTTATATTCATCAAACTCCTATTGTAAAGATTCTCACACAAATGGGATGCACAACTGAAATTCATCTTTTAAGTTAAACCCACGGTGCAGAGTCAACGCAGTAACATACTGACATGTTTTAGTCTTGGTGGGAGGGAAATAACGTGTTGACTGTTACAATGGATTCTGAAATGATTGCCAACTGTGGTATAAAGTGCACATTAAAACATTTGCATGGAAAAAACAAAAACAAATCTTCATTACTACTTGACCATTATTGTCCCCCAGAAAAAGGATCTCTGAAAACATCTGAAACTTCTCTCAGGCGTTTAGGAGCAGCAAGAAACAGTTTAAAGAATGTCTGGGGATCGTTACTGTCATCGGAAGTATGTTAACGTCTAGTAAAATCTTTAGTTTCATTGTGATGGTTTTGTACTGCAGTGGGTCTAGGAATATAACTTCTAATCTAAAATTGTGAAACTTTCATAAAAACAGGAAGGGACTAACGTTTGGGCATTTTTCTAACGGGTTGTGGAGCAGAGGAGACAATGCGAATTTGGAATGCAACACTTAGACACCGACTTTACATTCCCATTCAAATAGTGCTTTGGGAGTATAGGTGGTTGTAGAAAGCAAAGTGTTTGGAACCTTAAAGTGATTGTTTGACATTTTGGGAAGTCTTGAGGTTGCCAGGCAACCAGTGGAGATTCCAGGGAGCCACTGCCCCCTATCAAAAAATAGTTCCAGTATGTAATCCTTTATGAAACCAACAATTTTTGTACAGCCGAGACAAAACGTGTTAATTGGTGAGCTTTAGAGGTGCGGGTATTTTGTTACATTTGGCCAGAGCCAGGCTAGCAGTTTCCCTGTTTCCAGTATTTATGCTAAGCTAAGCTAACCATCTCCTGGCTCTAGCTTCATATTTAATGTACAGATATGACTATGCTATTGATCTTTTCATCTAACTCTCGTATTCGCATACTGTTGACCTATTCCTTTAAATTGTAAATTGGTGAACCAAAGTTTTGGTTATTAACGTGCCACCTCTCGTTTCTATGCATTATCTTGTGGTTGCAATATTTTTGCTGGGTTTAGAGACGCGTCATTTCATGCACTTCTGTTCTGAGTTTAAGATTGAGCTTGAGACAAACCTTTGGAGACATGAATGAAACATGACTCCCTGGGCTTCAGTGACAGCTCAAAGAGACCAATTCTTTCAAACACCAGTGTCAGTGTCAACCTTCAGTTAAATCGGAGCACCAGCCGTGAAGAGCTGAAGTAGAAGAGTTGATTTTAAAGGATCTCCTTGAGTCACCTGCAGCTCATCAGTTTGAGCACCTGAAGTTGCTCTTGCCAAGAAGAGATAGAACAGTATGGAAGAGACGGCCCTGTTTAATAGGTAGACTATGTAACTTGTGCTGAACAGCGGCCACTGTGGACACTAGTGGTAATTAGAGGATAATGGCACGTTCAATTCCCCCTCATTTCCCTAAACTGCTTTAAGGCTCTGACACGCCAACCCGACGGTCGGCAGAAAAGGCAGTCAGACTGATCAGTCTCCCCGAGGTCAAAAAAGTGCCTCGGGAACATATTGAAGCAGGTGCGCGAAACGTAATACATCTCCATAACAGCAGGAATCTGTATTGTTGACCAAAAAATGTAAATCGGAAATGACGGAACATCTCTCTAGACCTAATGAACACAGAGCACACTGTCGTCAGTCGTTGTCATCATAGTGTTGATAGTAGTCCTGGATCTTCACAATCCTACCTACAGCACCTTTAATGAGAGCAACGTCACAGTATAGAAAAAGGAAATCCTTCTGAGTTTTAGCAAAAAGTAAAAGATACATGTGGCAGATTGCCACTTCCGCCAACCAATTTCCTGCATTTTATCTAGTGCTTGGTACTCCATTAGATTACCGGCACTCCCTTGCCCTAACTGAGATGGGTCAACTGTAGTTTGCCAGTCAGTTAGTCACTATACTGTAGTCCACAAGAGTCGCTCCCCCCCCCCCAATGAAAATCAGTGTTTTTTTGTTTATACAGTTGTTTTTCGCTGTTGCCTCCTTAGCGTTTGCAGACACGTTAAGAGTCTGAACAGCTGATTAGCAGCATGACTATTATTTTCTGTAAAAACAATATCAGTCTAAGGGTGTAACAGGCACATTCTGAAACGAGGGTGTTTTTCCAGTTTAAATATTCGTAGTTGAAACTTCACTTAATGACCTCTCCTCTCCTGAAGGTGAATATGCCCAAGGAGGTATTACACAACCCAGACTGTTTAAAATTCACATGAGAACATCTTAAGAAAAAAAATTAAAAAAACATGTCTCGGGCTGTTTCCAGATTGTCAAAAAATTCCTTTTCTTCTATTTTCTTACTTTCTATCTTATATCGTTACTTCAAAGGAATTCTCAGGACTATCCAACAGCTCACTCCAGAAATGTAACACTAACAATCAATGAAAACACATCTAATAAAAACATTAAAAAAAAATAAAAAATAAAACAATGAATCACATTGCTACTTCATGCATGTCCCTCCTTATCAAGGACAACCTCAATTTGCTGAAGGGTGTCATTTGAGACAAATCGACAACTGAAATAGAACCACAGAGGCGTTCCCGTGATAGTTAATATATCGCCTCTACAGCTCTGAAACTTTCAAAAACGTCCTATTAAGAGACAATCAGACAATATTTCACAACAAGCATTCAAACGGAAGCACAATCTGAGGCAAACCCTATGCTAACCTGACCAACTCAAACCTATTTCAAAATAATATAATTACAAATTAAAATGTCAGCTGCATTGAAGAAAAAAAACACATTAAACAGGATGGACAGTCAAAACTGAAAAACTGACTGTTATTGCATGTTGGTTCACAACCATGTTCAGAAATTCAAATCTTTTCACGAAAACGTTTTGAGACTATTTTGTCTTTTCACTTTTCAACGTCTTTGTCTCCCAACCTGTGACAGCAGATGTCGATGACTAAGAAGTCGATGCTGCAGTCAAAAGTTTAGAGGTTGTGTTTGAAGGTGGCAATTGACAGCCGAGCACGGAGGGAACAAAAAACTAAAAAAAGGTTTCACCACAGGAGCGGATGATAGTCGGCTCCCACTGATCCCAGAGCAGTGGCAGGTCTATGAGGAGGTGCTGTGTGAAGAGCTGGAGGCCCTCCTGCCTGTCTTACGTTCATAGTTCACCAGTCGCTGTCCAACCAGGTATCTGGAGGAGAAACAGGAAAGACAGAGTTGTTTACAAATCATTTTTAACATATGTTTTCAAAACATAATTCACAATACTAAAACACACACAATTCAATTCAATTTTATTTGTAGTATCAATTCATAACAGGAGTTATCTCAAGACACTTTACAGATAGAGTAGGTCTAGACCACACTCTATAATTTACAAAAACCCAACAAATCCCCCAAGAGCAAGCACTAGTGCAACAGTGGCGAGGAAAAACTCCCTTTTAGGAAGAAACCTCGGACAGACCCAGGCTCTTGGTAGGTGGTGTCTGACGTGCCGTTGGGGTGCATCACAGTATAGATAATAAACAGTGACTAGAAATAGTGGTTGTAGTAGCGCAGGGAGCAGCATGGCATAGCAGGGAATTTCAGCAGAACCACGGCAACAGCTGGAACCATGATTTTGGTGCCATCCTAATCCCGGGATGTCATCCTGGGTGAAAAGAAACAAAGACTCCGGGGAGCAAGCTCCCAGGGCTACACACAATTTATTTCTTGTATCTTATATCTTCAGTTAAGACTTTTATTCTCAGATAAGATTTAATCCCACAAAACAGTGTGCGTTATAGGAGCGTGAATCTGCACTGGTGTCACGATTTGATTACCATTATCTTGTCAATGATTCAAATTGAATATCACGATGCATCGGGATGCGTCACCTCCTCAATTTTATTATCCATTCCTACACATGGTTTTGATGTAGGAAATTCTGCCGCATGCATGTATTTTCCGTTTCCTTCTGCTTTCGTTGTGTTGGAATTTTAAATACGGTGGATTAATGAGGACTATTGTTGACTGCTCCTCAGATCTCAGGCATGGTAAAGTGAGACAGCTAACTTGACTATCTGTCCAATTTGAGTAGGGCTGCAACTAATGATTATTTTCATAGTCGATTAATCTATTGATTATTTTCTCGATTATTCGATAAGTTGTTTGGTCTATATGGTGGATAGTACAATGGTGAAAAATGTGGATCAGTGTTTCCCAAAAGCCCAAGATGACGTCCTCAAATGTCTTGTTTTGTCCAAAACTCAAAGATATTCAGTTTAATGTCACAGAGGAGAGAAGAAACTACTAAATATTCACATTTAAGAAGTTAGAATCAAAGAATTTTTACTTCTGTCTTAAAAAATTACTCAAACCGACTACTCGATTATCAAAATAGTTGGCGATTAATTTAAGAGTTGACAACTAATCGACTAATGGATTAATCTTTGCAGCTCTAAATCTGAGTTTTCTCTCGCATGACTATTTTGCAGCGGCTCTGTTGAGTTTAGCACCGCCCATAACGATTCTGATTGGTTTAAAGAAATGGCAATAAACCAGAGCACGTTTTCCTCCCATTGCCGAATGCTATGTGGAGTAGCCAGACCCTCCTTCAGAGGGCTTTGGAGGAGGGTCTGGCAAAGCGAGACTAGATATATATGAACTCCCCTTTTTGTTTTTATTGTATCTGCTCTTAAAAAAAAAAACTCAACAAGTAACATCACAGTAACCGATTATGGTCTGTTACTGCATCGATGCAGAATCGTTCAGGTCTGCATGGTGATGCATCGATTCAGTGATTCATTTCAACACCCGCAGTGCGTTATTAATCTATTTGTTGCATAGCAGAAAGACTACTCAAAGCACTTTTACATAGTACAGGCACCATTCACACACACACACACACACACACACACACACACACACACACACACACACACACGGCTTCTATACAAGGTGCCACCTTCTCATCAGATAAACATTCACACACACACACCGATGGCGCACCATCAAGAGCAATTTGGGGTTTCGGTGTCTTGCCCAAGGACACTTCGACATGGGACAACTGTGTAGACAACCGCTCTAACAACTGAGCCACAGCTGCCCCTTGTCGTTAGTAGGGGTGGTGAAATTAATCACTGCATCGATGCAATGACAGACCATAATCGATTACTGCCTACTGATGTTACTTGTTGATTTTCCGGTCACTGCTTTTTTTTCTTTTTTGCCTTTTGTCTGTTGTGTTCAGACTCCGATACACTCAGAAAAGGGCTTTTTTTGAGAGCAGATACAATAAAAAAGAGAGTTCATATATATCTGACTGTTTGGATTTGTTGATGAAAACCATGTGTAGCAATAAATAATAATATTAAGGAGGTGACGCATGGTGATGCATCGGGATATCGAATCGTTGACAGGATAATCGTAATCGGATCATGAGACCAGTGAAGATGCACACCCCTAGTCGTTAGCGTAATTAGCACGCCTTAGCTTGGTGGGCTAACTTGGCATGTTTACTATATTACGTGAACGTCAGTGTCACCCTAAACGTCCCGCTGAACCCGATACGGCTATCGGGTCACCCAATAAATAAAACAAATTAATTCATGAAAAAACACACCCTACATGCCAATGTTTTTTTTTTTTAAAGCTACAGAAACAGATTCTCTGTTTGCAGCTCTTAAAATTCTAGGCCCTACTGACCAATTTCTCTGGATCAGTAAAACAACAGGATTGGAATAAAACACTGAGCTTCTGTGCCCCCATGTTTTAGTTCACACTTTCTTTTTATGTCTACTGACTTGTCATTCTTGATGTGTTCGTAGAGGCGTTTGAACTGTTTTATCTGGAAGGACAGGATGGCCAACAGTATGACCACCATCAGCAGGAAGGGATAGATCCTCCTATCCACCAGCGTCTGCATCTCTGGCTGCACACCTATAAAAAAGGAAGAGAGGGATGGATGTAAAAGGGGAGAGAAGACAGAATAAACACTGGAACAGAATCTCCTCTTAACGAGTCTCCATGTCTGTGATGTCTCAACTAACTGATGGACGTAGAGTTGAGGTAACAAAGTAAATTAGACAAAAAAACAATCAATTGCACTTTGGCTTGCACAATGGCGAAACTCCTGATTACCACAAGGGCTGGGAATTTTTTATTGACTAGGTGTTGGACATGCAAATGTCCAAATTAGTAAGGATCTGCCTGTGCTGTGGCCTGATGATATCCGAGTGTGTCTGCTGCGTCTGGGCCTGAACTCTATCTGCTACAATTTCTAATTTGGTCCATCGCCAAAACAACATAAGGACCAAATTGTGTTTCCTTTAAGTTGTGCTTTCTTACTCATCCACTCTATGGGTTATCAGCTTTATTAACGTTAAAAAATTAAGCAAAAATCCCATTGCCATTTTGCTGATTTAAATCCAGCTCTGTGTCATGGCAGTGCGTGCAGATGAAAGGTGTGTGCAAGCCAAACATCGTTCATCTGCACACTCTGCCAACACAAAGATTAATTAATTAATGGATATTGAAATTCTAAAGTAAAGGGGAATAAAAACAGAGTTATTATTCTTCAATACGCCATGTTTGACCCCGCTTACAGAGTTGGAGAAAGATGAAAAAACTGGAGCAGTGAGGGAGACAATGGAGAACAAGGAGGAGAGATGAAGGAAGCTAAAATCTGTTGTCTTTTCCTCCATTACCTTGAGACATGTATGCTTGTTAGGGTACATGACGGTATAAGAAAAGTCATGCTCAACCCAGAAACATACATACTCACCCAGCAGTGGTGTAATGCCTTTAGAGATAGTGTAGGGCACACTGAGAGACAGCAGCAGGACGCAGATGACTGGGGCGGCCAGCCCTCGCACGATGAAATTTAGGTCAATGTTTCGGATACCGTTAGCATACACCTACAGGGGGGGGTGGGGGGGGGGGAGAAAGAGAGAGAGAGAGAGAGAGAGAGAGAGAGAGAGAGAGAGAGTATACTGACTGTTTATTTTCATTCCAATGCCAGTTATGCCATCTTTACAGTGTATTCAAATGTCAGTGATCCCGTTTTGTTCTTGATGATATGCAGTAAGACAGGCTGACCTGCTCGATGACGGTTTTGAGCCACCACTGAGGGCCCATCAGTGTGATGGCAGCAATGATTTTAGCATGGAGCACTCCCAGTGCCCAGTCCTGCCACACACAGACAAACAACCAATTAACAACCAAGACACAATGCGATTTGTCTCAAACATTTAGCATCTGCTCAGTATCCCTGTATCAAGATCAAGTTTTCGTGTCCCTGAGCAGGACATGCCTGCTGACATTACGGCTGGTCCGAATACCATTTTTTGAGCTTCAAAGCTTCGGTAGTAATGAACATCGAATATTCTAAGCTTCGGAGAGAGGGCTGAACATATTATTATCTCTAATAAAGGCAGGAATCTCTATGTGTCTGTCCGTTAGCTTTTTGAGTATTTTGAGAACCTTTTTATCAAGCGACTTCACAGGGGAATGCAGTGTTGTATTTGGTGGAATATAGACAGTCCAGACACGACACGTTCAGAATTAATAAACTACAGAACAGCGCGAGCATGAAGCGGCGCGCCTCACGCGAGCAGGGCTATGCTCCGAGAACAGAGACTTCACTAATGATATAAAACACACACACATTATTTTCCATGAAAATTAAGTGCACATTTGTATCACGTGTAAAATGGCAGATAAAAACAGCTCGTTCTACTTAAAGAACTCAGGTGATTTCTCAAGCTTGATGTGCTGTTGTGGTAGGCCAGTTTCAAATTGCATATTTGACACGCTGCCTTTGTCTTGTCCTCAATTTAAAGTTCTCCCACACAGATGAAGTCTTCGGCATTTTTGTCTTCTTTTCGCTGAATCGTGACGGTAATGACGTTCAACTCATGGGCGTTTTAACTGGGGCATGTGACGTCCCAGTAAAATCTCAAAGTCTCTTTCTATTTCGCAGTAGATTCATTTAGATTGATAATAATGGGTAAAAAGGATAATACATTTTGTCAAAGCAACACAGCTTAACCCAAAATATAAGCTCAGGCACTTCTGTCCATGCAAACTGCTCTGTTCTGGCTCTAGTCAGAGAATACTGCCGTTGCAGGAACACTTTAGTAGTCCAAGAAGAAGCAAATATATTTATTAAGTATAACGAGGTTGGGTTGTCCATCCTATTAAAATGGCTAGGCTATATAAGAACATTGTAAAAGAGTATTATATTTTCGAATGAGAACCGTTTGGAGGGGGATGCCAGGTTGTGCAAAAAAAAAAAGAATATTCGAATGTCAAATTTTCAAATCGAATACCGACCCACCGAACGAATATTTGAATATTCGGGTCCAGCCCTAGCTGACATCGTTTGAAATGTGTTGATACTAGTGGCATTAGATTTCAGACTTTTCCATAACTTACTTTGAAAAATAAAAACAGGTTTTTCTATAAAATAAAAATTAAATAATCAAAAGTTCTCAAATGTCACTAACAGCCTTAAGGGAAAATACTCAATTTATACTAAAATGTTATTGAGGTTTGATACCCAGACTTCCTGACAAATCAGTCTAATCACTTCTGAATAAATAATCCTTGATATCTCAGATGGATACAATCAACGCATACAAACTCCATAGTCCTACCTGCCAGGGGTAGAAGAGAGGCGTCTGGTGCAGCTGGACTCTGAGAGGAGCAACGATGACCAGCTCAAACAGCAGACCCAACAGCAGAGGAATCACCCCGGCTAACAGCACGGCCACCACAAGGGTCTTTAGGATCTGTTTTCAACAAGACGTCACTTCAAAACCCAACCACTCAACACATAATACAGGGGGAGCATGTTTTTGTTGCCATTGGCTGGGAGGACTAGAGAGACATCCACATTACCATGAGCGTCCACTCGTGGACTTTGAGCATGATTGTGGTCCGCCCCTGTGGCATCCAGGACAGCATCACGGTGGCGGCTCGAATGGACAGCCAGCAGATGTACAGACCGCTGGCCGCTGTGTACAGCTCATGAACCATGGCATTGCCCATCCAGAAAGACATCAGCCAGCGACCTACACACACTGGGAGAGAGGAAGAGGAAGACAGGTAAGAACGGAGGTGTAAATAATGACAGAAAATAGGAAAATACAGAAAATAGGAAATGTAAAATGCAGAGAATGCCTGCTTGCGGCCGAAGCTTACCCGGCAGTGTAAGGCAGATCAGACTAGCCAGTAACAGCGCCACGCACATAAAGACAACCAGCAGAATGATCTTAACAACCAAAAACACACAATAGAACAGGAAACGTTAATCACAGCACAGGCTTTAACAGTGAAAGGATTGTTTATTCTTATTAATGTTTAATATGTTTGTTTGTGTATGTATGCACCAATAACCAAGGCAAATTCCATGTAGGGTGACTACAGTGGCAACACATTCCTTTCTGATTCTGAGGATATATTAACATATGATATCAATAACCATTGTGAGTTACCTTGAGGGGGAAGTTGAGCGGCCGGTGGTACGACCGGAAACCAACAGGACCACCCTGCTGCAAAATGGCCTGATGGGCAGCGTGAAGACCCTCCCCCAGGCCAGGGATCCTGTTGTTGTTATGGCGATTGGGAGCATTGTTGTTTGGTTGGTTGTCATTGTCTTCATGGTCCCCCAGCAGGTAGGAGTGAAGGTCACTGTGGGGAGGCCATTGGTGAGTTATTATTTTGTCTTATTACTATTACTGTGAAGTGACTGTAATTTAGGGCAGGTTTTTCTAGCCATGTCATATAAACACTGGGGTCCTTTTTCTGTGGCCCACACTTTTTCACTAATTATGGTAGATGAAGATGGTATACTTTTATACCATTGTAACATTTTACATCCCAAATTGGGTGTGTGTGTGTGTGTGTGTGTGTGTGTGTGTGTGTGTGTGTGTGTGTGTGTGTGTGTGTGTGTGTGTGTGTGTGCGTCTGTTTGTCTGTCTGTATGTCTTGGGCTTACAGCATGTATCCGGCTGTGAACGTCCAGGCGTGGACGACCCGTTTGAGCCACTGGCGAGTGTGACCCTGCTCCAGCAATGCCGGCAGAACAACCTGAAGCAAGAGCAGCTCCAATGACAACTCGCTGACCGGTGCGTCGCTGCACAGATAAACCAAAACTCAATTTACATTTCGTTCACACAGTAATACACTGTTAATGTGACGAGAAATGGCAGCTAATTTTTCTCTAGCAGCTTCCTGTTTGGGTTATGACTGAATGGACAGAGAATGGATAACGTCATCTGTACTTTCGAGACACTGAAAGTTAAATGATATTTTTGCGCTGCCGTGTGTACCTGTAAAGCATGACGTTGTAGGGCAGGAAGGTCGGAAAGAGCAGTTTCATGATTCTGATAGGAAGCCAAAGCATCAGCAGAACTATAGAGCCGAACACCACCTGGAAATACATGCGCACAACAACAAAAAATATTAACGTTGACATGTAAAGTATCCCTATACTTTCACACAGAAATACAGAGTTACAATACGCATTGGGCTGCTTTTGCACACTCTCTTTCATTAATTTCTGACGTCACCTTATCTTGCCAATGTTTTTTCTGCCCGCGTTTCTCGAGTCAATCAGTCTTCAGAGGCTGTTCTTTAAATATCACTGTGATTCCTGTCTATCACTGTGTTCCTGTCTATCACTGTGCTCCTGTCTGTCTTTCACACCTACGATTACTTAACCCATCACCACCTTGTCCCTTAGAATGACCCAGGTGTGTCAACTGAAAGGTTCCATCTGCTGGCTCTACTCCTCCACCACCAGCGTCTAGCCACCAGGGAATTCTACCCATCTCCTATCTTCATTGGCCTATGCTTACTGAAGTCACATCAATGGGACCTAATCGCCAAAGTCCTTCTCTGTTGTTAACCTCAATAAACATCATTATACACTTTCAACTGATCTCTCCTTCGCTTTATAATCCCTGATTTTGTCATTTTTGCAACTTTTTTTCTTCTAAAACTCTACATACTGTACTTGACTATATGTGACAACAGGATATTTCTATGTATTTAGCATCAGAGTAAACAGAGATCTGGGTGCTGTTATGCCACTGAAGGCTACTTCTAGGAAAAAAACAAAGAGGAGGAGGATACTTAACTGACCACAGAGAGAATAAACCTCCGCAGGTGTCTGTAAATGGGCAGGTGGATCATCTCTTGGACTGGGTTGAAGTCTGGATCGTTGAGGTTCCTCAGGAACCACAGCACACCCGGCCGAAGCACCTGCAACCAAAAAAAACAAACACGTGAACGCTTAAAGTTTCAGTACTTTAGTAACTATCTTATATTAATGAACGTCCGTTACATTTAAGCAGTTGCCAAATGAGTTGATACAAAGCTAAGCCTAGCAGCTCCAGAAAGCTCTCTCTGTATTTCTCAGTATGGCTATGTTCAGAAAATCAGGCGACTTTTGCGCGCAGAAAATCGAGTGAAGATAATGACCACTTCTGAAGAGTCCATCATGGCTTTTTAATCCTCCATGTCCTCCTTGGCTACCAGCAACTGCGTGGAGGAGGGGTGGAGGTGGTACGCGATCACGGAAGGCTTGTATCATGTGGACGAGCCAACAGTTTTGCTGTCATTACTTAGAATTCCTCATGGGGGCGACAGAAACTATGCACTATAGCATTAAGATTTAAAAAAAAAATTATATATTTTTTTGCCATAGACTGTATATAAAGATGGACGACGCAACTCCACTTTCTCCCACAAATTGAATTACTGTAATTTTGGAGCCATAGTTTGGGCAGTAGTGATGGGGTGGTGGGCTGCGGTTTCTAAGTCCCACCCTTACACCCGCCCGACTAATCGCAAGTCAATCACAGGTGTCAATCATCACGTTTCACCCCATATTTATAGCATCAAATAACTCATTAAAACCAAACTTCAGAAAAAGGAACACTTTAACAAACATCAGCGTGATAAGAACTACCTAAAATGACAGAAACCAGCTTTGGGAAAAATGTCCCATCCACTAACATGGAGGGGGAAAAGTTTATGACCTATATTGCAGCCAGCCACCAGGGGGCGATCGAGATGTTTTGGCTTTACTTGTACAGTCTATGCATCTAGACTGCTCCACTTACCTCTCTGAGCAGAAGGATGAAGGAGGCGAAGTAGAAGACGTAGACCATGCCGACCAGCCAGTGGAAGAACATGGTGGTACCCGGGGCCGCGTCAAAACTCTGCTCCCTGTCTTTTAGAGTCGCATCAAACATATCCTGCAATGAACAAAGGACGTGCTATATTATGTGTGTTGAATACCATAAACAAAATATGTTTTTAGGAATTTGTCCAACAAAATGAATAATTTGAGATTTTTTTCAGTGAACGTTCATCAAGTTCAACCATCACATTTGTGTACACTGCATCATCATGATTGCATTTAATTGAGGTTTATTCTGC